>CM042684.1:461870991-462259471 GCA_023614405.1 Avena insularis
GCTGCAGCCGGGACTGAACGCCTGAACAGAATTGTCGCCTCCACCGTGCACTGATGGACGAAGAGCGGCTTGGATTTTATCCCAGGAATAAGAATAAGAGGAGGCAGTGGTGGCCCAAGGAGAAGAAGAGGAGGAGGCAGTGGGGCCTTCAACCAGTCAATTTCTACAATTTAATTTTCAATTTTCGTTTTTAACTTTGTTGTATACTTGTCTAGTGATTAGTATTCAGTAGTAGCATTGAGCTCACGATTTGTTTTCGTTTTCAACGTTGTAGGCAATGTTTTTGACATCTTTGATCTAGCAACAATCCTGAAATTCAGAGACACAGTTGATGAATATGGTATACCGGAAATTAGAGATAAAATGAGATGGGTATATTTGTTGAGAGGCCGTAATCGTTTAATTGGTCGTAATTTTCCAAAATAAAATTTGGTTCGGATTGGCAATCATTTTTTGATGCATGGTATACCAAATATGATTGGTTAGAGTATAGTGTGAAGAAGAATGTTGCATATTGTTTCCTTGTTTTCTTTTCAAATCTCCGAACAATAGTTCACACTTTGGATATGATGTTTTCACAAAGACGGGATTTAAAAATTAGAAGAAAGTATCGGAAAATTTCAAATCTCATGTACGTGGTCCAAATAGCATTCACAACAATGCAAGAAATAGTTATGAAGATTTCTATTGGTCTATCACCTTATTACTCTTGCTTTGACACTAACCGTAGAGGTTATCTTCCTCAGCAATTCGACTTGCCAACATGGATATGGTATGATACTATATTATCAAAATGTAGCTCAAATTTGTATGTTCTTCTTATTCTTTGTAGTCATTTTGTACTTGTACTTGATGAAATATGCAAATTGAACCGGTTTAGAACTTTTTTGTCAGATACACTTGTTTCTCTGTCAAAAAAATTAGAACTTATTTTTCCGACCCGGCTCAGATCAATTCCTGGCTCCGCCACTGCACCAACCCATCCCTAAAACACGACACCATCATACGTGTCTCCCCTTGAACTCTTTTGGGGCAAATTTCAATCATCAGCCTCGGTAACAAACTAAAATATAATTCTTATACACTATGAATGTATGGAATAGATAATTCGAATATCATAGTTTTATGAATATAGAATAAAGATTGCGGCCTCATAAGTTTATTTAGGGACGGCGTGAGTGAACCAAATAACAATTGCATAGCCTATATTGTTGTTATACATTTCCCCAGGTTCACTAAGTCGTCCCTGAAAAAATCTGACACCAATGTGTCTGCCTCTCTTTTGGGGCAAATTTGATCATTGGCCACAATAAGAAATTAAAATGTAATCATACAAAACATTATTCAGGGATATACATAGTCAGGTACAAAAACAAGCATAAATATTGTAATTATAAATAAAAAACCAAACAATTAATCTTTAGGTGCATGTTAAAAATACTTATGATCAAAACCATTCATATACATATGCATCATACCAATCATTAAAAGATCAGAAACAATTCAAGGATCATATATGTAGTTCCATATGAGAATAAATCTAGAGCCTCATAATTTGTTTTAGAGATGGAGTAGGCGAACCAAAGTACCAACAGCACAACCTATATTGTTTGTGTGCATTGCTGTCTCAGGTTCACCAACCCATCCCTAAAACACGACACCGTCATACGTGTCTCCCCTTGAACTCTTTTGGGGCAAATTTCAATCATCGGCCTCGGTGACAAACTAAAATGTAATTCTTATACACTATGAATGCATGGAATAGATAATTCGAATATCATAGTTCTATGAATGTAGAATAAAGATTGTGGCCTCATAAGTTTATTCAGGGACAGCGTGAGTGAACCAAATAACAATTGCACAGCCTATATTGTTGTTATACATCACCCCAGGTTCGCTCACTCGTCCCTGAAAAAATCTGACACCAATGTGTCTGCCTCTCTTTTGGGGCAAATTTGAATCATTGGCCACAATAAGAAATTGAAATGTAATCGTACAAAACATTATTCAGGGATATACATAGTCAGGTACAAAAACAAGCCTAAATATTGTAATTATAAATAAAAAACCAAACAATTAATCTTCAGGTGCATGTTAAAAATACTTATGATCAAAATCATTCATATACATATGCATCATACCAATCATTTAAAGATCAAAAACAATTCAAGGATCATATATGTAGTTCCATAGTAGAATAAATCTAGGGCCTCATAATTTGTTTCAGAGATGGAGTAGGCGAACCAAAGTACCAACAGCACAACCTATATTGTTTGTGTGCATTGCTGCCTCAGGTTCACCAACCCATCCCTAAAACACGACACCGTCATATGTGTCTCCCCTTGAACTCTTTTAGGGCAAATTTCAATCATCGGCCTCGATGACAAACTAAAATGTAATTCTTATACACTATGAATGCATGGAATAGATAATTCAAATATCATAGTTCTATGAATGTAAAATAAAGATTGCAGCCTCATAAGTTCCTACAGAGATGGTGTAAGCAAACCAAGTAACAATTGCACAACTTATATTGATCTTGTACATGGCCCCAGTTTCGCTCACTCATCCCTGTAAAAATTTGACACCAATGTGTCTGCCTCTCTTTGGGGCAAATTTGAATCATTGGCCACAATAAGAAATTGAAATGTAATCGTACCAAACAATATTCAGGGATATACAAATGCATCATACAATGCATTCATAGATCAGAAACAATACAAATATTATATATTTAGGTTCCATATGAGAGGAAAAACTATGGCCTCATTTTTTTCAGCGATGGAGTTGGAGAACCAAAATACCAACAGCACAACCTATGTTGTTTATGTGCATTGCTGCCTCAGGGCCACTAACCATCCCTAAGAAAACGAGACCATCAGATGCCCTTGCACTATTTTGGGGCAAAATTGAATCATTGGGCTCAGTAAGGAATAGAAATGTAATGTTATAGGCCTGCTGTGTATCAAAATCAACACTCAACTAGCAAACTCAACTATATGGCAGATGAGCAGATTGGGGTTTTGTGACTAGACGGATTGGGGTTTTGTGACTAGATGGCAGATGCATCAATCAACTGATAGAATCATATATATACTACCCTACTTCAAGAGCAAAAGAATCTATACACGATTGAGCAAATCCTATGTATGAACAGTGAAAATTGCGGCTACGACTAGAGAAGCTAGCAATGTAGTACCTCGGACTCCTCATCAGGGACCTCCTCCTCGAACTCATCATTCTCCGCGATTGCGTCGAAGATTTCTTGAACAGCGATGGGGTCGTCGATGTAGATCACTGGATTGCCTCCACCTGCCGCCTGCCCCCATCCAGATCTGCCGCTGGCACCACGATGTTGTCGGCCACGACGTTGTCGGCCACCTGCTACTCGGCGGCGACGGCTACTACCGGCTGCTTGGAAGCGATGGCTACCACCTGCTGCTCAGCAGCGACGACTACCAACTGCTGCTCGGCAGCAATGGCTACCACCTACTGCTCGGCGGCGATGGCTACTGGCTGGACGGATGAGTTCGCACCCTCGACGGTGCAGCGACGAGCGGCGTTCATGCCCAGAGAAGATGCCTCCGTCTTCTTGCCGACGACCGAGCCATCTGCTGCTTCGCCTTCAACTGGCTTCACCTCCGGATCTTCTCCATGCGTACGCTTCATGGCGCACCAAGGGAAGGAGGTAGTGCAAACGAGGGAGATTCGGCATGCGCGGCAGGTGTAGATTGGGGTCTTGGGACTAGACAGACTGGGGGGAAATGACACGAGCTCATGGAATAAGAAGGTCGAGGGGGTTATAAACACCGGACCGTTCGTAGTCCTCGAGTGGACACGTGTGGTGGGCGGGGGGCGGGGGGCTACCATGATCTCCACCCTTTTTTCGGTTCCCTTTTTTTTTGAAACAGCCACGATCTCCACTTTAGAGCTGCATTGAAAACACGCTCATGGCAGACCTCGATTCCACTGCATGCAAGTGGCGCGGAACTAATTTCTAGCAACGTTAGATCTACTCGAGGGGGCCCTTGACTCATGTAATTTACTAGTGGTAGGGCCCAGTTGGAAGTGAGATTGAGAGCGCTGCGTATAAATGGGATATGTCTGATTAAAATCAAGTGGCAATAAATTGCAGCGTCCCGTCGACAACCGTGCACTCGATGACCATGTTTCCCTGTGCATGAATTGTAGTAGGAGTAGTAGGATTTTCAGACTTGATTAAACTTGACATGACCGCTCGACGACTTTTTCCATGGACGGCATCGTGTTCCTTCCTGTAGAAGTCTCGCGGAGGGAGACGTCCGTGTTGTCTCACGCTGTACTGTGAAGGGCACGAGGTGTGCAACGATCATCGTTGGATCGCACAGAATCAACGGTTGGTGCGCACGATCCACGTGACAACTGTGACAACCAATCAGGGAGTAGCAGACAGGGTGAGCATAGTTTTGGGCTTCTACGAAAGATAGAGAGGGGGTGGACAAAACTAAGTAGTACCACATAAAACAAAGGGCAGAACTGAGTAGTATAAAAATGGAAAGTGTCTTGTACAATGAAATACATCGTGGAATACATCAAATTATGCCAAGATAGATCCACTAGAGTTCATTGGATGTGTGTTCTTCTCATAAACCACACATGGATCCACCAGTGGAACTGCATGTGTGTTCTTCTAAACAAACCACATAAGGATCCACTAGTGTCATTGCATGTTTGTTCTTTTCATGAACCACACATAAGGATGGGCCCACCAGTGTCATTGCATGTCTATTCTTTTCATGAACCACACCCAGTGTCAGTGCATGTATGTTCTATTCATGAACCACACCCAGTTTCACTACATGTGTATTCTTTTCATGAACCACATACGGATCTACCAGTGTCATTGCATATCTGTTACTTCCATAAACCACATATGTATCCACCTAGTGTGATTGCATGTCTGTTCCTCTAAACAAACCACATAAGGATCCACTAGTGTCATTGGATGTGTGTTCTTCTCATGAACCACACCCAGTGTCATTGCATGTGTGTTCTTCTAAACAAACCACATAAGGATCCACTAGTGTCATTGTCTGTCTATTCTTTTCATGAACCACATAAGGATCCACCAGTGTCATTGCATGTCTGTTCTTTTCATGAGCCACACCTAGTTTCACTGCATGTCTGTTCTTTTCATGAACCACATAAGGATCTACCAGAGTCATTGCATGTCTTTTACTTCCATAAACCACATATGGATCCACCTAGTGTGAATGCATTTATCTTCCTCTAAACAAACAACATAAGGATCCACCAGTGTCATTGGATGTGTGTTCTTCTCATGAACCACACCCAGTTTCATTGCATGTGTGTTCTTCTAAACAAACCACATAAGGATCCACCCGTGTCATTGCCTGTCTGTTCTTTTCATGAACCACATAAGGATCCACCAGTGTCATTGCATGTCTGTTCTTTTCATGAATCACAGCTAGACTCATTACATGTCTTTTACTTCCATAAACCACATATGGATCCACCAGTGTCATTGCATGTCTGTTCTTTTCATGAACCACATAAGGATGGGCCCAGCAGTGTCATTGCATGTCTGTTCTTTTCATGAACCACACCCAGTGTTAGTGCATGTTTGTTCTATTCATGAACCACACCCAGTTCACTGCATGTCTGTTCTTTTCATGAACCACATAAGGATCTACCAGAGTCATCGCATGTCTTTTACTTCCATAAACCACATATGGATCCACCTAGTGTGATTGCATGTATGTTCCTCTAAACAAACCACATAAGGATACAAAAGTGTCATTGGATGTGTGTTCTTCTCATGAACCACACCCAGTCTCGTTGCATGTGTGTTCTTCTAAACAAACCACATAAGGATCCACCAGTGTCATTGCCTGTCTCTTCTTTTCATTAATCACATAAGGATCCACCAGTGTCATTGCATGTCTGTTCTTTTCATGAATCACAGCTAGAGTCATTGCATGTCTTTTACTTCCATAAACCACATATGGATCCACCTAGTGTGATTGCATGTCTGTTCCTCTAAACAAACCACATAAGGATCCACCAGTGTCATTACGTGTCTGTTCTTTTCATGAACCACACCCAGTGTCATTGCATGCGTGTTCTTCTAAACAAACCACATAAGGATCCACAAGTGTCGTTACCTCTCTGTTCTTTTCATGAACCACACCCAGTGTCATTGCATGTGTGTTCTTCTAAACAAACCACATAAGTCATTGCATGTCTGTTCCTTTCATGAACCACACCCGGTGTCATTGCATGTCTGTTCTTTTCATGAACCACGGCTAGAGTCATTGCATGTGTGTTCCTCTAAACAAACCACATAAGGATCCACCAGTGTCATTGCATGTCTGTTCTTTTCATGAACCACATAAGGATCTACTAGTGTCATTGCATGTCTGTTCTTTTCATGAACCACACCCAGTGTCATTGCATGTGTGTTACTTCCATAAACCACATATGGATCCACCTAGTATGATTGCATGTTTGTTCCTTCCATAAACCACCTAAGGATCCACCAGTGTGATTGCATGTCTGTTCTTTTCATGAACCACACCCAGTGTCAGTGCATGTCTATTCTATTCATGAACCACACCCAGTTTCATAGCATGTCTGTTCTTTTCATGAACCACATAAGGATCTACCAGAGTCATTGCATGTCTTTTACTTCCAAAAACCACATATGGATCCACCTAGTGTGATTGCATGTATGTTCCTCTAAAGAAACCACATAAGGATCCACCAGTGTCATTGGATGTGTGTTCTTCTCATGAACCACACCCAGTGTCATTGCATGTGTGTTCTTCTAAACAAACCACATAAGGATCCACCAGTGTCATTGCTTGTCTGTTCTTTTCATGAACCACATAAGGATCCACCAGTGTCATTGCATGTCGGTTCTTTTCATGAATCATAGCTAGAGTCATTGCATGTCTTTTACTTCCATAAACCACATATGGATCCACCTAGTTTGATTACATGTATGTTCCTCTAAGCAAACCACATAAGGATCCACCAGTGTCATTGTGTGTCTGTTCTTTTCATGAACCACACCTAGTGTCATTGCATGCGTGTTCTTCTAAACAAACCACATAAGGATTCACCTGTATCATTGCCTATCTGTTCTTTTCAAGAACCACACCCAGTGTCATTGCATGTGTGTTCTTCTAAACAAACCACATAACTCATTGCATGTCTGTTCTTTTCATGAACCACACCCGGTGTTATTGCATGTCTGTTCTTTTCATGAACCACACCCGGTGTTATTGCATGTCTGTTCTTTTCATGAACCACGGCTACAGTCATTGCATGTTTGTTCCTCTAAACAAACCACATAAGGATCCACCAGTGTCATTGCATGTCTGTTCTTTTCATGAACCACATAAGGATCTACCAGTGTCATTGCATGTCTGTTCTTTTCATGAACCACACCCAGTGTCATTGCATGTGTGTTACTTCCATAAACCACATATGGATCCACCTCGTGTGATTGCATGTTTGTTCCTTCCATGAACCACATAAGGATCCACCAGTGTCATTGCATGTCTGTTCTTCTCATGTACCACTCCTAGTGTCAGTGCATGTATGTTCTTTTCATGAAACACACCCAGTGTCACTGCGTGTCTGTTATTGTCATGAACCACATAAGGATCTACCAGAGTCATTGCATGTATTTTACTTCCATAAACCACATATGGATCCACCTAGTGTGATTGCATGTCTGTTCCTCTAAACAAACCACATAAGGATCCACCAGTCTCATTGGATGTGTGTTCTTCTCATGAACGAGACCCAGTATCATTGCATGTGTGTTCTTCTAAACAAACCACCTAAGGATCCACCAGTGTCATTGCCTGTCTGTTCTTTTCATGAACCACATAAGGATCCACCAGTGTCATTGCATGTGTGTTCTTTTCATGAATCACAGCTAGAGTCATTGCATGATTTTACTTCCATAAACCACATATGGATCCACCTAGTGTGATTGCATGTCTGATCCTCTAAACAAATCACATAAGGATCCACCAGTGTCATTGCGTGTCTGTTCTTTTCATGAACCACACCCAGTGTCATTGCATGGGTGTTCTTCTAAACAAATCACATAAGGATCCACCAGTGTCATTGCCTATCTGTTCTTTTCATGAACCACACCCAGTGTCATTGCATGTGTGTTCTTCTAAACAAACCATATAAGTCACTGGATGTCTGTTCTTTTCATGAACCACACCCGGTGTCATTGCATGTCTGTTCTTTTCATGAACCACGGCTAGAGTCATTGCATGTCTGTTCCTCTAAACAAACCACATAAGGATCCACCAGTGTCATTGCATGTCTGTTCTTTTCATGAACCACATAAGGATCTACCAGTGTCATTGCATGTCTGTTCTTTTCATGAACCACACCTAGTGTCATTGCATGTGTGTTACTTCCATAAACCACATATGGATCCACCTAGTGTGATTGCATGTTTGTTCCTTCCATAAACCACATAAGGGTCCACCAGTGTCATTGCCTGTCTATTCTTTTCATGAACTACTCCTAGTGTCAGTGCATGTATGTTCATTTCATGAACCACAC
Organism: Avena insularis; assembly: GCA_023614405.1. Lineage (NCBI taxonomy): Eukaryota > Viridiplantae > Streptophyta > Magnoliopsida > Poales > Poaceae > Avena > Avena insularis. The sequence continues at coordinate 461,879,590 of CM042684.1, forward strand.
GCAGTGTCACTACATATATGTTCTTTTCATGAACCACATAAGGATCTACCAGAGTCATTGCATGTGTTTTACTTCCATAAACCACATATGGATCCACCTACTGTGATTGCATGTCTGTTCCTCTAAACAAACCACATAAGGATCCACCAGTGTCATTGGATGTGTGTTCTTCTCATGAACCACACCCAGTGTCATTGCATGTGTGTTCTTTTAAACAAACCACATAAGGATCCACCAGTGTCATTGCACATGCATTCTTTTCATGAACCACATAAGGATCCACCAGTGTCATTACATGTCTGTTCTTTTCATGAATCACAGCTAGAGTCGTTGCATGTATTTTACTTCCATAAACCACATATGGATCCACCTAGTGTGATTGCATGTCTGTTCCAATAAACAAACCACATAAGGATCCACCAGTGTCATTCTGTGTCTGTTCTTTTCATGAACCACACCCAGTGTTATTGCATGTGGCGTGTTCTAAACAAACCACATAAGGATCCACCAGTGGCATTGCCTATCTGTTCTTTTCATGAACCACACCTAGTGTCATTGCATGTGTGTTCTTCTAAATAAACCACATAAGTCATTGCATGTTTGTTCTTTTCATGAACCACACCCGGTGTCATTGCATGTCTGTTCTTTTTTCATGAACCACGGCTAGAGTCATTGCATGTATGTTCCTCTAAACAAACCACATAAGGATCCACCTGTGCCATTGCATGTCTGTTCTTTTCATGAACAACATAAGGATCTACCAGTGTCATTGCATGTCTGTTCTTTGCATGAACCACACCCAGTGTCATTGCATGTGTGTTACTTCCATAAACCACATATGGATCCACCTAGTGTGATTGCATGTTTTTCCTTCTATAAACCACCTAAGGATCCACCAGTGTGATTGCATGTCTGTTCTTTTCATGAACCACACCCGGTGTCATTGCGTGTCTATTATTTTCATGAACCACACCCAGTCTCATTGCATGTGTGTTACTTCCATAAACCACATATGGATCCACCTACTGTAATTGCATGTTTGTTCCTCTAAACAAACCACATAAGGATCCACCAGTTTAATTGCATGTTTGTTCTTTTCATGAAGCACATAAGGATCTACCAGTGTCATTGCATGTCTGTTCTTTTCATGAACCACACCCAGTGTCATTGCATGTGTGTTACTTCCATAAACCACATATGGATCCACCTACTGTAATTGCATGTTTGTTCCTTCCATAAACCACATAAGGATCCACCAGTGACATTGCCTGTTTGTTCTTTTCATGAACCACTCCTAGTGTCAGTGCATGTATGTTCTTTTCATGAACCACACCCAATGTCACTGCATGTCAGTTCTTTTCATGAACCACATAAGGATCTACCAGATTGATTGGATGTGTGTTCTTCTCATTAACCACATGTGGATCCACCGGTGTCATTGCATGTGTGTTCCTCTAAACAAACCACATAAGGATCCACCAGTATCATTGTGTGTGTGTTCTTTTCATGAACCACACCCATTGTCATTACATGTGTGTTCTTCTAAAAAAACACATAAGGATCCACAAGTGTCATTGCCTGTCTGTTCTTTTCATGAACCACATAAGGATCCACCAGTGTCATTGCATATCTGTTCTTTTCATGAATCATAGATAAAGTCATTGCATGTCTTTTACTTCCATAAACCACATATGGATCCACCTAGTGTCATTGCATGTCTGTTCCTCTAAACAAACCACATAAGGATCCACTAGTGTCATTGCGTGTCTATTCTTTTCATGAACCACACCCAGTGTCATTGCATGCGTGTTCTTCTAAACAAACCACATAAGGATCCACCAGTGGCATTGCATATATGTTCTTTTCATGAACCACACCCAGTGTCATTGCATGTGTGTTCTTATAAACAAACAACATAAGTCATTGCATGTTTGTTCATTTCATGAACCACACCCGGTGTCATTGCATCTCTATTCTTTTCATGAACCACGGCTAGAGTCATTGCATGTCTGTTCCTCAAAACAAACCACATAAGGATCCACCAGTGTCATTGCATGTCTGTTCTTTTCATGAACCACATAAGGATCTACCAGTGTCATTGCATGTCTGTTCTTTTCATGAACCACACCCAGTATCATTGCATGTGTGTTATTTCCATAAACCACATATGGATCCACCTAGTGTGATTGCATGTTTGTTCCTTCCATAAACCACATAAGGATCTACCAGTGTCATTGCCTGTCTGTTCTTTTCATGAACCACACCTAGTGTCATTGCATGTCTGTTCTTTTCATGAACCACACCCAGTATCACTGCATGTCTGTTCTTTTCATGAACCACATAAGGATCTACCAGAGTCATTGCATGTCTTTTACTTCCATAAACCACACGTGGATCCACCGGTGTCATTGCATGTGTGTTCCTCTAAACAAACCACATAAGGATCCACCAGTGTCATTGGATGTGTGTGCTTCTCATGAACCACACCCAGTTTCATTGCATGTGTGTTCTTCTAAAAAGACACATCAGGATCCACCAGTGTCATTGCCTGTCTATTCTTTTCATGAACTACATAAGGATCCACCAGTGTCATTGCATGTCTATTCTTTTCATGAATCACAGCTAGAGTCATTGCATGTCTTTTACTTCCATAAACCACATATGGATCCACCTAGGGTGATTGCATGTATGTTCTTCTAAACTAACCACATAAGGATCCACTACTGTCATTGTGTGTCTGTTCTTTTCATGAACCACACCCAGTGTCATTGCATGCGTGTTCTTCTAAACAAACCACATAAGGATCCACCAGTGTCATTGCCTATCTGTTCTTTTCATGAACCACACCCAGTGTCATTGCATGTGTATTCTTCTAAACGAACCACATAAGTCATTGCATGTCTGTTCTTTTCATGAACCACACCCGGTGTCATTGCATGTCTGTTCTTTTCATGAACCACGGCTAGAGTAATTGCAAGTCTGTTCCTTTAAACAAACCACATAAGGATCCACCAGTGTCATTCCATGTCTGTTCTTTTCATGAACCACATAAGGATCTACCAGTGTCATTGCATGTCTGTTCTTTTCATTAACCACACCAAGTGTCATTGCATGTGTGTTACTTCCATAAACCACATATGGATCCACCTAGTGTGATTGCATGTTTGTTCCTTCCATAAACCACATAAGGATCCACTAGTGTTATTGCATGTCTGTTCTTTTCATGAACCACTCCTAGTGTCACTGCATGTATGTTCTTGTCATGAACCACACCCAGTGTCACTGCATGTCAGTTCTTTTCATAAACCACATAAGGATCTACCAGAGTCATTGGATGTGTGTTCTTCTCATGAACCACACATGGATCCACCGGTGTCATTGCATGTGTATTCCTCTAAACAAACCACATAAGGATCCACCAGTGTCATTGCGTGTGTGTTCTTTTCATGAACCACACCCAGTGTCATTGCATGTGTCTTCTTCTAAACAAACCACATAAGGATCCACCAGTGTCATTGCATGTTTGTTCTTTTCATGAACCACATAAGGATCCACTAGTGTCATTGCATGTCTGTTCTTTTCATGAATCACAGCTAGAGTCATTGCATGTCTTTTACTTCCATAAACCACATATCGATCTACCTAGTGTGATTGCATGTCTGTTCCTCTAAACAAACCACATAAGGACCCACCAGTGTCATTGCATGTGTGTTCTTCTCACGAACCACACCCAGTGTCATTGCATGTGTGTTCTTCTAAATAAACCACATAAGGATCCACCATTGTCATTGCCTGTCTATTCTTTTCATGAACCACATAAGGATCCACCAATGTCATTGCATGTCTGTTCTTTTCATGAATCACAGCTAGAGTCATTGCATGTCTTTTACTTCCATAAACCATATATGGATCCACCTACTGTGATTGCATGTCTGTTCCTCTAAACAAACCACATAAGGATCCACCAGTGTCATTGTGTGTCTGTTCTTTTCATGAATCACACCCAGTGTCATTGCATGCGTGTTCTTCTAAACAAACCACATAAGGATCCACCAGTGTCATTGCCTATCTGTTCTTTTCATGAACCACACCAAGTGTCATTGCATGTGTGTTCTTCTAGAAAAACCACATAAGTTATTGCATTTCTATTCTTTTCATGAACCACACCCGGTGTCATTGCATGTCTGTTCTTTTCATGAACCACGGCTAGAGTCATTGCATGTTTGTTCCTCTAATCAAACAACATAAGGATCCACCAGTGTCATTGCATGTCTGCTCTTTTCATGAACCACATAAGGATCTACCAGGGTCATTGCATGTCCGTTCTTTTCATGAACCACACCCAGTGTCATTGCATGTGTGTTACTTCCATAAACCACATATGGATCCACCTAGTGTGATTGCATGTTTGTTCCTTCCATAAACCACATGAGGATCCACCAGTGTCATTGCATGTCTGTTCTTTTCATGAACCACTCCTAGTGTCAGTGCATGTATGTTCTTTTCATGAACCACACCCAGTGTTAGTGCATGTTTGTTCTTTTCATGAACCACATAAGGATCTACCAGAGTCATTGCATGTCTTTTACTTCCATAAACCACATATGGATCCACCTAGTGTGATTGCATGTCTGTTCCTCTAAAAAAACCACATAAGGATCCACCAGTGTCATTGGATGTGTGTTCTTCTCATGAACCACACCTAGTGACATTGCATGTGTGTTCTTCTAAACAAACCACATAAGGATCCACCAGTGTCATTGCCTGTCTGTTCTTTTCGTGAACCACATAAGGATCCACCATTGTCATTGCATGTATGTTCTTTTCATGAATCACAGCTATAGTCATTGCATGTCTTTTACTTCCATAAACCACATATGGATCCACCTAGTGTGATTGCATGTATGTTCCTCTAAACAAACCACATAAGGATCCACCAATGTCATTGCGTGTCTGTTCTTTTCATGAACCACACCCAGTGTCATTGCATGCGTGTTCTTCTAAACAAACCACATAAGGATCCACCAGTGTCATTGCCTATATGTTCTTTTCATTAACCACACCCAGTGTCATTGCATGTGTGTTCTTCTAAAGAAACCACATAAGTCATTGCATGTCTATCCTTTTCATGAACCACACCCGGTGTCATTGCATGTCTGTTCTATTCATGAACCATGGCTAGAGTCATTGCATGTCTGTTCCTCTAAACAAACCACATAAGGATCCACCAGTGTCATTGCATGTATGTTCTTTTCATGAACCACATAAGGATCTACCAGTGTCATTGCATGTCTGTTCTTTTCATGAACCACACCTAGTGTCATTGCATGTGTGTTACTTCCATAAACCACATATGGATCCACCTAGTGTGATTGCATGTTTGTTTCTTCCATAAACCACATAAGGATCCACATGTGTCATTGCATGTCTGTTCTTTTCATGAATCACAGCTAGAGTCATTGCATGTCTTTTACTTCCATAAACCACATATGGATCCACCTAGTGTGATTGCATGTTTGTTCCTCTAAACAAACCACATAAGGATCCACCAGTGTCATTGCGTGTCTGTTCTTTTCATGAACCACACCCAGTGTCATTGCATGTGTGTTCTTCTAAACAAACCACATAAGGATCCACCAGTGTCATTGCTTGTCTGTTCTTTTCATGAACCACATAAGGATCCACTTGTGTCATTGCATGTCTGTTCTTTTCATGAATCACAGCTAGAGTCATTGCATGTCTTTTACTTCCATAAACCACATATGGATCCACCTAGTGTGATTGCATGTCTATTCCTCTAAACAAACCACATAAGGATCCACCAATGTCATTGTGTGTCTATTCTTTTCATGAACCACACCAAGTGTCATTGCATGCGTGTTCTTCTAAACAAACCACATAAGGATCCACCAGTGTAATTGCCTATCTGTTCTTTTCATGAACCACACCCAGTGTCATTGCATGTTTGTTCTTCTAAACAAACCACATAAGTCATTGCATGTCTGTTCTTTTCATGAACCACACCCGGTGTCATTAAATGTCTGTTCTTTTCATGAACCACGGCTAGAGTCATTGCATGTATGTTCCTCTAAACAAACCACATAAGGATCCACCAGTGTCATTGCATGTATGTTCTTTTCATGAACCACAAAAGGATCTACCAGTGTCATTGCATGTCTGTTCTTTTCATGAACCACACCCATTCTCATTGCATGTGTGTTACTTCCATAAACCACATATGATCCACCTAGTGTGATTGCATGTTTGTTCCTTCCATAAACCACATAAGGATCCACCAGTGTCATTGCATGTCTGTTCTTTTCATGAACCACTCCTAGTGTCAGTGCATGTATGTTCTTTTCATGAACCACACCTAGTGTCACTGCATGTCTGTTCTTTTCATGAACCACATAAGGATCTACCAGAGTCATTGGATATGTGTTCTTCTCATGAACCACACGTGGATCCACCGGTGTCATTGCATGTGTGTTTCTCAAAACAAACCAGATAAGAATCCACCAGTGTCATTGCGTGTGTGTTCTTTTCATGAACCACACCCAGTGTCATTGCATGTGTGTTCTTTTGAACAAACCACATAAGGATCCACCAGTGTCATTGCTTGTCTTTTCTTTTCATGAACCACATAAGGATCCACCAGTGTCATTGCATGTCTGTTCTTTTCATGAATCACAGCTAGAGTCATTGCATGTCTTTTACTTCCATAAACCACATATGGATCCACCTAGTGTGATTGCATGTATGTTCCTCTAAAAAAACACATAAGGATCCACCAGTGTCATTGCGTGTCTGTTCTTTTCATGAACCACACCTAGTATCATTGCATGCGTGTTCTTCTAAACAAACCACATAAGGATCCACCAGTGTCATTGCATATCTGTTCTTTTCATGAACCACACCCAGTGTCATTGCATGTGTGTTCTTCTAAACAAACCACATAACTCATTGCATGTTTGTTCTTTTCATGAACCACACCCGATGTCATTGCATGTGTGTTCTTTTCATGAACCACGGCTAGAGTCATTGCATGTCTATTCCTCTAAACAAACCACATAAGGATCCACCAGTGTCATTGCATGTCTGTTCTTTTTATGAACCACATAAGGAACTACCAGTGTCATTGCATGTCTTTTCTTTTCAAGAACCACACCCAGTGTCATTGCATGTGTGTTACTTCCATAAACCACATATGGATCCACCTAGTGTGATTGCATGTTTGTTCCTTCCCTAAACCACATAAGGATCCACCAGTGTCATTGCCTGTCTGTTCTTTTCATGAACCACACCCAGTGTCAGTGCATGTCTGTTCTTTTCATGAACCACACCTAGTGTCCCTGCATGTCTGTTCTTTTCATGAACCACATAAGGATCTACCAGAGTCATTGGATGTGTGTTCTTCTCATGAACCACACGTGGATCCACCGATGTCATTGCATGTGTGTTCCTCTAAACAAATCACATAAGGATCCACCAGTGTCATTGCGTGTGTGTTCTTTTCATGAACCACACCTAGTGTCATTGCATGTCTGTTCTTCTAAACAAACCACATAAGGATCCACCGGCGTCATTGCCTGTCTGTTCTTTTCATGAACCACATAAGGATCCACTAGTGTCATTGCATGTCTGTTCTTTTCATGAATCACAGCTAGAGTCATTGCATGTCTTTTACTTCCATAAACCACATATGGATCCACCTAGTGTGATTGCATGTCTGTTCCTCTAAACAAACCACATAAGGATCCACTAGTGTCATTGCGTGTCTGTTCTTTTCATGAACCACACCCAGTGTCATTGCATGCGTGTTCTTCTAAACAAACCACATAAGGATCCACCAGCGTCATTGCCTATCTGTTCTTTTCATGAACCACGCCTAGTGTCATTGCATGTGTGTTCTTCTAAACAAACCACATAAGTCATTGCATGTCTGTTCTTTTCATGAACCACACCCGGTGTCATTGCATGTTTGTTCTTTTCATGAACCACGGCTAGACTCATTACATATATGTTCCTCTAAACAAACCACATAAGGATCCACCAGTGTCATTGCTTGTCTGTTCTTTTCATGAACCACATAAGGATCTACCAGTGTCATTGCAGGTCTGTTCTTTTCATGAACCACGCCCAGTGTCAGTGCATGTGTGTTACTTCCATAAGCCACATATGGATCCACCTAGTGTGACTGCATGTTTGTTCCTTCCATAAACCACATAAGGATCCACCAGTGTCATTGCCTGTCTATTCTTTTCATGAACCACACCTAGTGTCAGTACATGTATTTTCTTTTCATGAACCACACCTAGTGTCACTGCATGTCAGTTCTTTTCATGAACCACATAAGGATCTACCAGAGTCATTGGATGTGTGTTCTTCTCATGAACCACACGTGGATCCACCAGTGTCATTGCATGTGTGTTCCTCTAAACAAACCACATAAGGATTCACCAGTGTCATTGCATGTGTGTTCTTTTCATGAACCACACCATGTGTCATTGCATGTGTGTTCTTCTAAACAAACCACATAAGGATCCACCAGTTCCATTGCATGCCTGTTATTTTCATGAACCACATAAGGATCCACCAGTGTCATTGCATGTCTGTTCTTTTCATGAATCACAGCTAGAGTCATTGCATGTCTTTTACTTCCATAAACCACATATGGATCCACCTAGTGTTATTGCATGTCTTTTCCTCTAAAAAAACCACATAAGGATCCACCAGTGGCATTGCGTGTCTGTTCTTTTCATGAACCACACCCAGTGTTATTGCATGCATGTTCTTCTAAACAAACCACATAAGGTTCCACCAGCTTCATTGCCTATCTGGTGTTTTCATGAACCACACCCAGTGTCATTGCATGTGTGTTTTTCTAAACAAACCACATAAGTCATTGCATGTCTGTTCTTTTCATGAACCACACCCGGTGTCATTGCATGTTTGTTCTTTTCATGACCACGGCTAGACTCATTGCATGTATGTTCCTCTAAACAAACCACATAAGGATCCACCAGTGTCATTGCATGTCTGTTCTTTTCACGAACCACATAAGGATCTACCAGTGTCATTGAAGGTGTGTTCTTTTCATGAACCACGCCCAGTGTCATTGCATGTGTGTTACTTCCATAAACCACATATGGATCCACCTAGTGTGACTGCATGTTTGTTCCTTCCATAAACCACATAAGGATCCACCAGTGTCATTGCCTGTCTGTTCTTTTCATGAACCACTCCTAGTGTCAGTGCATGTATGTTCTTTTCATGAACCACACCCAGTGTCAGTGCATGTTTGTTCTTTTCATGAACCACATAAGGATCTACCAGAGTCATTGCATGTCTTTTACTTCCATAAACCACATATGGATCCACCTAGTGTGATTGCATGTCTGTTCCTCTAAACAAACCACATAAGGATCCACCAGTGTCATTGGATGTGTTTTCTTCTCATGAACCACACCCAGTGTCATTGCATGTGTGTTCTTCTAAACAAACCACATAAGGATCCACCAGTGTCATTGCTTGTCTGTTCTTTTCATGAACCACATAAGGATCCACCAGTGTCATTGCATGTCTGTTCTTTTCATGAATCACAGCTAGAGTCATTGCATGTCTTTTACTTCCATAAACCACATATGGATCCACCTAGTGTGATTGCATGTCTATTCCTCTAAACAAACCACATAAGGATCCACCATTGTCATTGTGTGTCTATTCTTTTCATGAACCACACCAAGTGTCATTGCATGCGTGTTCTTCTAAACAAACCACATAAGGATCCACCAGTGTCATTGCCTATCTGTTCTTTTCATGAACCACACCCAGTGTCATTGCATGTGTGTTCTTCTAAACAAACCACATAAGTCATTGCATGTATGTTCTTTTCATGAACCACACCCGGTGTCATTAAATGTCTGTTCTTTTCATGAACCACGGCTAGAGTCATTGCATGTATGTTCCTCTAAACAAACCACATAAGGATCCACCAGTGTCATTGCATGTCTGTTCTTTTCATGAACCACAAAAGGATCTACCAGTGTCATTGCATGTCTGTTCTTTTCATGAACCACACCCATTCACATTGCATGTGTGTTACTTCCATAAACCACATATGGATCCACCTAGTGTGATTGCATGTTTGTTCCTTCCATAAACCACATAAGGATCCACCAGTGTCATTGCATGTCTATTCTTCTCATGAACCACTCCTAGTGTCAGTGCATGTATGTTCTTTTCATGAACCACACCCAGTGTCACTGCATGTCTGTTCTTTTCATGAACCACATAAGGATCTACCAGAGTCATTGGATATGTGTTCTTCTCATGAACCACACGTGGATCCACCGGTGTCATTGCATGTGTGTTCCTCAAAACAAACCACATAAGAATCCACCAGTGTCATTGCGTGTGTGTTCTTTTCATGAACCACACCCAGTGTCATTGCATGTGTTTCTTTTGAACAAACCACATAAGGATCCACCAGTGTCATTGCCTGTCTGTTCTTTTCATGAACCACATAAGGATCCACCAGTGTCATTGCATGTCTGTTCTTTTCATGAATCACAGCTAGAGTCATTGCATGTCTTTTACTTCCATAAACCACATATGGATCCACCTAGTGTGATTGCATGTATGTTCCTCTAAACAAACCACATAAGGATCCACCAGTGTCATTGCGTGTCTGTTCTTTTCATGAACCACACCCAGTGTCATTGCATGCGTGTTCTTCTAAACAAACCACATAAGGATCCACCAGTGTCATTGCATATCCGTTCTTTTCATGAACCACACCCAGTGTCATTGCATGTGTGTTCTTCTAAACAAACCACATAACTCATTGCATGTTTGTTCTTTTCATGAACCACACCCGGTGTCATTGCATGTGTGTTCTTTTCATGAACCACGGCTAGAGTCATTGCATGTCTGTTCTTTTTATGAACCACATAAGGATCTACCAGTGTCATTGCATGTCTGTTCTTTTCAAGAACCACACCCAATGTCATTGCATGTGTGTTACTTCCATAAAACACATATGGATCCACCTAGTGTGATTGCATGTTTGTTCCTTCCATAAACCACATAAGGATCCACCAGTGTCATTGCCTGTCTGTTCTTTTCATGAACCACACCCAGTGTCAGTGCATGTCTGTTCTTTTCATGAACCACACCTAGTGTCCCTGCATGTCTGTTCTTTTCATGAACCACATAAGGATCTACCAGAGTCATTGGATGTGTGTTCTTCTCATGAACCACACGTGGATCCACCGATGTCATTGCATGTGTGTTCCTCTAAACAAATCACATAAGGATCCACCAGTGTCATTGCGTGTGTGTTCTTTTCATGAACCACACCTAGTGTCATTGCATGTGTGTTCTTCTAAACAAACCACATAAGGATCCACCGGCGTCATTGCCTGTCTGTTCTTTTCATGAACCACATAAGGATCCACTAGTGTCATTGCATGTCTGTTCTTTTCATGAATCACAGCTAGAGTCATTGCATGTCTTTTACTTCCATAAACCAATATGGATCCACCTAGTGTGATTGCATGTCTGTTCCTCTAAACAAACCACATAAGGATCCACTAGTGTCATTGCGTGTCTGTTCTTTTCATGAACCACACGCAGTGTCATTGCATGCGTGTTCTTCAAAACAAAGCACATAACGATCCACCAGCGTCATTGCCTATCTATTCTTTTCATGAACCACACCCAGTGTCATTGCATGTGTGTTCTTCTAAACAAACCACATAACTCATTGCATGTTTGTTCTTTTCATGAACCACACCCGGTGTCATTGCATGTGTGTTCTTTTCATGAACCACGGCTAGAGTCATTGCATGTCTGTTCTTTTTATGAACCACATAAGGATCTACCAGTGTCATTGCATGTCTGTTCTTTTCAAGAACCACACCCAATGTCATTGCATGTGTGTTACTTCCATAAAACACATAAGGATCCACCTAGTGTGATTGCATGTTTGTTCCTTCCATAAACCACATAAGGATCCACCAGTGTCATTGCCTGTCTGTTCTTTTCATGAACCACACCCAGTGTCAGTGCATGTCTGTTCTTTTCATGAACCACACCTAGTGTCACTCATGTCTGTTCTTTTCATGAACCACATAAGGATCTACCAGAGTCATTGGATGTGTGTTCTTCTCATGAACCACATGTGGATCCACCGGTGTCATTGCATGTGTGTTCCTCTAAAGAAATCACATAAGGATCCACCAGTGTCATTGCGTGTGTGTTCTTTTCATGAACCACACCTAGTGTCATTGCATGTGTGTTCTTCTAAACAAACCACATAAGGATCCACCGGCGTCATTGCCTGTCTGTTCTTTTCATGAACCACATAAGGATCCACTAGTGTCATTGCATGTCTGTTCTTTTCATGAATCACAGCTAGAGTCATTGCATGTCTTTTACTTCCATAAACCAATATGGATCCACCTAGTGTGATTGCATGTCTGTTCCTCTAAACAAACCACATAAGGATCCACTAGTGTCATTGCGTGTCTATTCTTTTCATGAACCACACGCAGTGTCATTGCATGCGTGTTCTTCAAAACAAAGCACATAACGATCCACCAGCGTCATTGCCTATCTATTCTTTTCATGAACCACAACTTGTGTCATTGCATGTGTGTTCATCTAAACAAACCACATAAGTCATTGCATGTCTGTTCTTTTCATGAACCACACCCGGTGTCATTGCATGTTTGTTCTTTTCATGAACCACGGCTAGACTCATTACATGTATGTTCCTCTAAACAAACCACATAAGGATCCACCAGTGTCATTGCATGTCTGTTCTTTTCATGAACCACATAAGGATCTACAAGTGTCATTGCAGGTCTGTTCTTTTCATGAACCACGCCCAGTGTCAGTGCATGTGTGTTACTTCCATAAACCACATATGGATCCACCTAGTGTGACTGCATGTTTGTTCCTTCGATAAACCACATAAGGATCCACCAGTGTCATTTCCTGTCTATTCTTTTCATGAACCACACCCAGTGTCAGTACATGTATTTTCTTTTCATGAACCACACCTAGTGTCACTGCATGTCAGTTCTTTTCATGAACCACATAAGGATCTACCAGAGTCATTGGATGTGTGTTCTTCTCATGAACCACACGTGGATCCACCAGTGTCATTGCATGTGTGTTCCTCTAAACAAACCACATAAGGATTCACCAGTGTCATTGCGTGTGTGTTATTTTCATGAACCACACCAAGTGTCATTGCATGTGTGTTCTTCTAAACAAACCACATAAGGATCCACCAGTGCCATTGCCTGCCTGTTCTTTTCATGAACCACATAAGGATCCACTAGTGTCATTGCATGTCTGTTCTTTTCATGAATCACAGCTAGAGTCATTGCATGTCTTTTACTTCCATAAACCACATATGGATCCACCTAGTGTTATTGCATGTCTGTTCCTCTAAAAAAACCACATAAGGATCCACCACTGGCATTGCGTGTCTGTTATTTTCATGAACCACACCAAGTGTCATTGCATGCGTGTTCTTCTAAACAAACCACATAAGGATCCACCAGCGTCATTGCCTATCTGGTGTTTTCATGAACCACACCCAGTGTCATTGCATGTGTGTTCTTCTAAACAAACCACATAAGTCATTGCATGTCTGTTCTTTTCATGAACCACACCCGGTGTCATTGCATGTTTGTTCTTTTCATGAACCACGGCTAGACTCATTGCATGTATATTCCTCTAAACAAACCACATAAGGATCGACCAGTGTCATTGCATGTCTGTTCTTTTCATGAACCACATAAGGATCTACCAGTGTCATTGCAGGTCTGTTCTTTTCATGAACCACGCCCAGTGTCATTGCATGTGTGTTACTTCCATAAACCACATATGGATCCACCTAGTGTGACTGCATGTTTGTTCCTTCCATAAACCACATAAGGATCCACCATGTGATTCATCTATTCTTTTCATGAGTCACACCCAGTGTCAGTATGTTCTTTTCATGAACCACACCTGTCACGCATCATGTCTTCTTTTTCATGAACCACATAAGGATCTACCAGAGTCATTAGATGTGTGTTCTTCTCATGAACCACACATGGATCCACCGGTGTTATTGCATGTGTGTTCCTATAAACAAACCACATAAGGATCCACCAGTGTCATTGCGTGTGTGTTCTTTTCATCAACCACACCCATTATCATTGCATGTGTGTTCTTCTAAACAAACAATATAAGGATCCACCAGTGCCATTGCCTGTCTGTTCTTTTCATGAACCACATAAGGATCCACCAGTGTCATTGCATGTCTGTTCTTTTCATGAATCACAGCTAGAGTCATTGCATGTCTTTTACTTCCATAAACCAATATGGATCCACCTAGTGTGATTGCATGTCTGTTCCTCTAAACAAACCACATAAGGATCCACTAGTGTCATTGCGTGTCTGTTCTTTTCATGAACCACACCCAGTGTCATTGCATGCGTGTTCTTCAAAACAAAGCACATAACGATCCACCAGCGTCATTGCCTATCTATTCTTTTCATGAACCACAACTTGTGTCATTGCATGTGTGTTCATCTAAACAAACCACATAAGTCATTGCATGTCTGTTCTTTTCATGAACCACACCCGGTGTCATTGCATGTTTGTTCTTTTCATGAACCACGGCTAGACTCATTACATGTATGTTCCTCTAAACAAACCACATATGGATCCACCAGTTTCATTGCATGTCTATTCTTTTCATGAACCACATAAGGATCTACAAGTGTCATTGCAGGTCTGTTCTTTTCATGAACCACGCCCAGTGTCAGTGCATGTGTGTTACTTCCATAAACCACATATGGATCCACCTAGTGTGACTGCATGTTTGTTCCTTCCATAAACCACATAAGGATCCACCAGTGTCATTTCCTGTCTATTCTTTTCATGAACCACACCCAGTGTCAGTACATGTATTTTCTTTTCATGAACCACACCTAGTGTCACTGCATGTCAGTTCTTTTCATGAACCACATAAGGATCTACCAGAGTCATTGGATGTGTGTTCTTCTCATGAACCACACGTGGATCCACCAGTGTCATTGCATGTGTGTTCCTCTAAACAAACCACATAAGGATTCACCAGTGTCATTGCGTGTGTGTTCTTTTCATGAACCACACAAGGTGTCATTGCATGTGTGTTCTTCTAAACAAACCACATAAGGATCCACCAGTGCCATTGCCTGCCTGTTCTTTTCATGAACCACATAAGGATCCACTAGTGTCATTGCATGTCTGTTCTTTTCATGAATCACAGCTAGAGTCATTGCATGTCTTTTACTTCCATAAACCACATATGGATCCACCTAGTGTTATTGCATGTCTGTTCCTCTAAAAAAACCACATAAGGATCCACCAGTGGCATTGCGTGTCTGTTATTTTCATGAACCACACCAAGTGTCATTGCATGCGTGTTCTTCTAAACAAACCACATAAGGATCCACCAGCGTCATTGCCTATCTGGTGTTTTCATGAACCACACCCAGTGTCATTGCATGTGTGTTCTTCTAAACAAACCACATAAGTCATTGCATGTCTGTTCTTTTCATGAACCACACCCGGTGTCATTGCATGTTTGTTCTTTTCATGAACCATGGCTAGACTCATTGCATGTATGTTCCTCTAAACAAACCACATAAGGATCCACCAGTGTCATTGCATGTCTGTTCTTTTTATGAACCACATAAGGATCTACCAGTGTCATTGCAGGTCTGTTCTTTTCATGAACCACGCCCAGTGTCATTGCATGTGTGTTACTTCCATAAACCACATATGGATCCACCTAGTGTGACTGCATGTTTGTTCCTTCCATAAACCACATATGGATCCACCAGTGTCATTGCCTGTCTATTCTTTTCATGAGTCACACCCAGTGTCAGTACCTGTATGTTCTTTTCATGAACCACACCCAGTGTCACTGCATGTCAGTTCTTTTCATGAACCACATAAGGATCTACCAGAGTCATTAGATGTGTGTTCTTCTCATGAACCACACATGGATCCACCGGTGTTATTGCATGTGTGTTCCTATAAACAAACCACATAAGGATCCACCAGTGTCATTGCATGTGTGTTCTTTTCATCAACCACACCCATTATCATTGCATGTGTGTTCTTCTAAACAAACAATATAAGGATCCACCAGTGCCATTGCCTGTCTGTTCTTTTCATGAACCACATAAGGATCCACCAGTGTCATTGCATGTCTGTTCTTTTCATGAACCACAGCTAGAGTCATTGCATGTCTTTTACTTCCATAAACCACATATGGATCCACCTAGTGTTATTGCATGTCTGTTCCTCTAAAAAAACCACATAAGGATCCACCAGTGGCATTGCGTGTCTATTCTTTTCATGAACCACACCCAGTGCCATTGCATGTGTGTTCTTCTAAACGAACCACATAAGGATCCACTAGTGTCATTGCGTGTCTGTTCTTTTCATGAACCACACCCAGTGTCATTGCATGTGTGTTCTTCTAAACAAACCACATAAGTCATTGCATGTCTGTTCTTTTCATGAACCACACCCGGTGTCATTGCATGTTTGTTCTTTTCATGAACCACGGCTAGACTCATTGCATGTATGTTCCTCTAAACAAACCACATAAGGATCCACCAGTGTCATTGCATGTCTGATCTTTTCATGAACCACATAAGGATCTACCAGTGTCATTATATGTCTGTTATTTTCATGAACCACACCCAGTGTCATTGCATGTGTTTTACTTCCATAAACCACATATGGATCCACCTAGTGTGATTGGATGTTTGTTCCTTCCATAAACCACATAAGGATCCACCAGTGTGATTGCATGTCTGTTATTTTCATGAACCACACCCAGTGTCAGTGCATGTCTGTTCTATTCATGAACCACACCCAGTTTTACAGCATGTCTGTTCTTTTCATGAACCACATAAGGATCTACCAGAGTCATTGCATGTATTTTACTTCCATAAACCACATATGGATCCACCTAGTGTGATTGCATGTCTGTTCCTCTAAACAAACCACATAAGGATCCACCAGTGTCATTGGATGTGTGTTCTTCTCATGAACCACACCCAGTGTCATTGCATGTGTGTTCTTTTAAACAAACCACATAAGGATCCACCTGTGTCATTGCCTGTCTGTTCTTTTCATGAACCACATAAGGATCCACCAGTGTCATTGCATGTCTGTTCTATTCATGAATCATAGCTAGAGTCATTGCATGTCTTTTAATTCCATAAACCACATATGGATCCACCTAGTGTGATTGCATGTCCGTTCCTCTAAACAAACCACATAGGGATCCACCAGTGTCATTGTGTGTCCGTTCTTTTCATGAACCACACCCAGTGTCATTGCATGCGTGTTCTTCTAAACAAACCACATAAGGATCCACCAGTGTTATTGCCTATCTGTTCTTTTCATGAACCACACCCAGTGTCATTGCATGTGTGTTCTTCTAAATGAACCACATAAGTCATTGCATGTCTGTTCTTTTCATGAACCACGGATAGAGTCATTGCATGTCTGTTCCTCTAAACAAACCACATAAGGATCCACCAGTGTCACTGCATGTCTGTTCTTTTCATGAACCACATAAGGATCTACCAGTGTCATTGCATGTCTGTTCTTTTCATGAACCACACACAGTGTCATTGCATGTGTGTTACTTCCATAAACCACATATGGATCCACCTTGTGTGATTGCATGTTTGTTCCTTCCATAAACCACATAAGGATCCACCAGTGTCATTGCCTGTTTGTTCTTTTCATTAACCACATAAGGATCCACTAGTGTCAGTGCATGTCTATTCTTTTCATGAACCACACCCAGTTTCACTACATGTTTATTCTTCTCATGAACCACATAAGGATCTACCAGAGTCATTGCATGTCTTTTACTTCCATAAACCACATATGGATCCACCTAGTGTGATTGCATGTGTGTTCCTCTAAACAAACCACATAAGGATCCACCAGTGCAATTGGATGTGTGTTCTTCTCATGAACCACACCCAGTGACATTGCATGTGTGTTTTTCTAAACAAACCACAGAAGGATCCACCAGTGTCATTGCCTGTTTGTTCTTTTCATGAACCACATAAGGATCCACCAGTGTCATTGCATGTATGTTCTTTTCATGAATCAAAGCTATAGTCATTGCATGTCTTTTACTTCCATAAACCACATATGGATCCACCTAGTGTGATTGCATGTATGTTCCTCTAAACCAACCACATAAGGATCCACCAGTGTCATTGCATGTCTGTTCTTTTCATGAACCACACCTAGTGTCATTGCATGCGTGTTCTTCAAAAAAACTACATAAGGATCCACCAGTGTCATTGCCTATATGTTCTTTTCATGAACCACATCCAGTGTCATTGCATGTGTGTTCTTCTAAAGAAACCACATAAGTCATTGCATGTCTGTTCTTTTCATGAACCACACCCGGTGTCATTGCATGTCTGTTCTTTTCATGAACCACGGCTAGAGTCATTGCATGTTTGTTCCTCTAAACAAACCACATAAGGATCCAACAGTGCAATTGCATGTCTGTTCTTTTTATGAATCACAGCTAGAGTCATTGCATGTCTTTTACTTTCATAAACCACATATGGATCCACCTAGTGTGATTGCATGTCTATTCCTCTAAACAAACCACATAAGGATCCACCAGTGTCATTGCGTGTATGTTCTTTTCATGAACCACACCTAGTGTCATTGCATGCGTGTTCTTCTAAACAAACCACATAAGGATCCTCCAGTGTCATTGCCTATGTGTTCTTTTCATGAACCACACCTAGTGTCATTGCATGTGTGTTCTTCTAAACAAACCACATAAGTCATTGCTTGTCTGTTCTTTTCATGAACCACACCCGGTGTCATTGCATGTTTGTTCTTTTCATAAACCACGGCTAGAGTCATTGCATGTCTGTTCCTCTAAACAAACCACATAAGGATCCACCAGTGTCATTGCATGTCTGTTCTTTTCATGAACCACACCCAGTATCATTGCATGTGTGTTACTTCCATAAACCACATATGGATCCACCTAGTGTGATTGCATGTTTATTCCTTCCATAAACCACATAAGGATCCACCAATGTCATTGCATGTCTGTTCTTTTCATGAACCACACCCAGTGTCAGTGCATGTATGTTCTTTTCATGAACCACACCCAGTGTCACTGCAAGTATCTTCTTTTCATGAACCACATAAGGATCTACCAGAGTCATTGGATGTGTGTTCCTCTAAACAAACCACATAAGGATCCACCAGTGTCATTGCGTGTGTGTTCTTTTCAGGAACCACACCCAGTGTCATTGCATGTGTGTTCTTCTAAACAAACAACCTAAGGATCCACCAGTGGCATTGCCTGTCTGTTCTTTTCATGAACCACATAAGGATCCACTAGTGTCATTGCATGTCTGTTCTTCCATAAACCACATATGGATCCACCTAGTGTGATTGCATGTCTGTTCCTCTAAATAAACCACATAAGGATCCACCAGTGTCATTCTGTGTCTGTTCTTTTCATGAACCACACCCAGTGTCATTGCATGCGTGTTCTTCTAAACAAACCACATAAGGATCCACCAGTGTCATTGCCTATATGTTCTTTTCCTGAACCACATCCAGTGTCATTGCATGTGTGTTCTTCTAAACAAACCACATAAGTCATTGCATGTCTGTTCTTTTCATGAACCACACCAGCTGTCATTGCATGTCTGTTCTTTTCATGAACCACGGCTAGAGTCATTGCATGTCTGGTCCTCTAAACAAACCACATAAGAATCCACCAGTGACATTGCATGTCTGCTCTTTTCAAGAAACCACATAAGGATCTACCAGTGTCATTGCATGTCTGTTCTTTTCATGAACCACACCCAGTGTCATTGCATGTGTGTTACTTCCATAAACCACATATGGATCCACCTAGTGTGACTGCATGTTTGTTCCTTCCATAAACCACATAAGGATCCACCAGTGTCATTGCCTGTCTGTTCTTTTCATGAACCACACCCAGTGTCAGTGCATGTATGTTCTTTACATGAACCACACCAAGTGTCACTGCATGTCAGTTCTTTTCATGAACCACATAAGGATCTACCAGAGTCATTGGATGTGTGTTCTTCTCATGAACCACCGGATGAACCCGTGTCATTGCATGTGTGTTCCTCTAAACAAACCACATAAGGTTCCACCAGTGTCATTGCGTGTGTGTTCTTTTCATGAACCACACCCATTGTCATTGCATGTGTGTTCTTCTAAAAAACCACATAAGGATCCACCAGTGTCATTGCCTGTCTGTTATTTTCATGAACCACATAAGGATCCACCAGTGTCATTGCATGTCTGTTCTTTTCATGAATCACAGCTAGAGTCATTGCATGTCTTTTACTTCCATAAACCACATATGGATCCACCTAGTGTTATTGCATGTCTGTTCCTCTAAAAAAACACATAAGGATCCACCAGTGTCATTGCGTGTCTGTTCTTTTCATGAACCACATATGGATCCACCTTGTGTGATTGCATGTATGTTCCTCTAAACAAACCACATAAGGATCCACCAGTGTCATTGCATGTCTGTTCTTTTCATGAACCACACCTAGTGTCATTGCATGTGTGTTCTTCAAAAAAAACTACATAACGATCCACCAGTGTCATTGCCTGTCTGTTCAATTCATGAACCACACCCGGTGTCATTGCATGTGTGTTCTTCTAAATAAACCACATAAGTCATTGCATGTCTGTTCTTTTCATGAACCACACCCGGTGTCATTGCATGTCTGTTCTTTTCATGAACCACGGCTAGAGTCATTGCATGTTTGTTCCTCTAAACAAACCACATAAGGATCCAACAGTGCAATTGCAAGTCTGTTCTTTTTATGAATCACAGGTAGAGTCATTGCATGTCTTTTACTTCCATAAACCACATATGGATCCACCTAGTGTGATTGCATGTCTATTCCTCTAAACAAACCACATAAGGATCCACCAGTGTCATTGCGTGTATGTTCTTTTCATGAACCACACCCAGTGTCATTGCATGCGTGTTCTTCTAAACAAACCACAAAAGGATGCACCAGTGTCATTACCTATATGTTCTTTTCATGAACCACACCGAGTGTCATTGCATGTGTGTTCTTCTAAACAAACCACATAAGTCATTGCATGTCTGTTCTTTTCATGAACCACACCCGGTGTCATTGCATGTATGTTCTTTTCATGAATCACGGCTAGAGTCATTGCATGTCTGTTCCTCTAAACAAACCACATAAGGATCCACCAGTGTCATTACATGTCTGTTCTTTTCATGAACCACATAAGGATCTACCAGTGTCATTGCATGTCTGTTCTTTTCATGAACAAAACCCAGTGTCATTGCATGTGTTATACTTCCATAAACCACATATGGATCCACCTAGTGTGATTGCATGTTTGTTCCTTCCATAAACCACATAAGTATCCACCAGTCTGATTGCATGTCTGTTATTTTCATGAACCACACCCAGTGTCAGTGCATGTCTGTTCTATTCATGAACCACACCCAGTTTCACAGCATGTCTGTTCTTTTCATGAACCACATAAGGATCTACCAGAGTCATTGCATGTCTTTTACTTCCATAAACCACATATGGATCCACCTAGTGTGATTGCATGTTTGTTCCTCTAAACAAACCACATAAGGATCCACCAGTGTCATTGGATGTGTGTTCTTATCACGAACCACACCCAGTGTCATTGCATGTGTGTTCTTCTAAACAAACCACATAAGGATCCACCAGTGTCATTGCTTGTCTGTTCTTTTCATGAACCACACCCAGTGTCATTGCATGTGTGTTCTTCTAAACAAACCACATAAGTCATTGCATGTCTGTTCTTTTCATGAACGACACCCGGTGTCGTTGCATGTCTGTTCTTTTCATGAACCACGGCTAGATTCATTGCATGTCTATTCCTCTAAACAAACCACATAAGGATCCACCAGTGTCATTGCATGTTTGTTCTTTTCATGAACCACATAAGGATCTACTAGTGTCATTGCATGTCTGTTCTTTTCATGAACCACGCCCAGTGTCATTGCATGTGTGTTACTTCCATAAACCACATATGGATCCACCTAGTGTGATTGCATGTTTGTTCCTTCCATAAACCACATAAGGAACCACCACTGTCATTGCCTGTCTGTTCTTTTCATGAACCACACCCAGTGTCAATGCATGTAAGTTCTTTTCATGAACCACGGCTAGTTTCACTACATGTCTGTTCTTTTCATGAACCACATAAGGATCTACCAGAGTCATTGCATGTCTTTAACTTCCATAAACCACATATGGATCCACCTAGTGTGATTGCATGTCTGTTCCTCTAAACAAACCACATAAGGATCCACCAGTGTCATTGGATGTGTGTTCTTCTCATGAACCACACCCAGTGACATTACATGTGTGTTCTTCTAAACAAACCACATAAGGATCCACCAGTGTCATTGCCTGTTTGTTCTTTTCATGAACCACATAAGGATCCACCAGTGTCATTGCATGTCTGTTCTTTTCATGAATCACAGCTATAGTCATTGCATGTCTTTTACTTCCATAAACCACATATGGATCCACCTAGTGTGATTGCATGTATGTTCCTCTAAACAAACCACATAAGGATCCACCAGTGTCATTGCATGTTTGTTCTTTTCATGAACCACACCTAGTGTCATTGCATGCGTGTTCTTCAAAAAAAACTACATAAGGATCCACCAGTGTCATTGCCTATCTGTTCTTTTCATGAACCACACCCAGTGTCATTGCATGTGTGTTCTTCTAAACGAACCACATAAGTCATTGCATGTCTGTTCTTTTCATGAACCACACCCGGTTTCATTGCATGTCTGTTCTTTTCATGAACCACGGCTAGAGTCATTGCATGTTTGTTCCTCTAAACAAACCACATAAGGATCCAACAGTGCAATTGCATGTCTGTTCTTTTTATGAATCACAGCTAGAGTCATTGCATGTCTTTTACTTCCATCAACCACAGATGGATCCACCTAGTGTGATTGCATGTCTATTCCTCTAAACAAACCACATAAGGATCCACCAGTGTCATTGCGTGTATGTTCTTTTCATGAACCACACCCAGTGTCATTGCATGCGTGTTCTTCTAAACAAACCACATAAGGATCCACCAGTGTCATTGCCTATCTGTTCTTTTCATGAACCACAGCTAGTGTCATTGCATGTGTGTTCTTCTAAACAAACCACATAAGTCATTGCATGTCTGTTCTATTCATGAACCACACCCGGTGTCATTGCATGTTTGTTCTTTTCATGAACCACGGATAGAGTCATTGCATGTCTGTTCCTCTAAACAAACCACATAAGGATCCACCAGTGTCATTACATGTCTGTTCTTTTCGTGAACCACATAAGGATCTACCAGTGTCATTGCATGTATGTTCTTTTTGTGAACCACACCCAGTGTCATTGCATGTGTGTTACTTCCATAAACCACATATGGATCCACCTAGTGTGATTGCATGTTTATTCCTTCCATAAACCACATAAGGATCCACCAATGTCATTGCCTGTCTGTTCTTTTCATGAACCACACCCAGTGTCAGTGCATGTATGTTCTTTTCATGAACCACACCCAGTGTCACTGCATGTCTCTTCTTTTCATGAACCACATAAGGATCTACCAGAGTCATTGGATGTGTGTTCCTCTAAACAAACCACATAAGGATCCACCAGTGTCATTGCGTGTGTGTTCTTTTCATGAACCACACCCAGTGTCATTGCATGTGTGTTCTTCTAAACAAACCACATAAGGATCCACCAGTGGCATTGCCTGTCTGTTCTTTTCATGAACCACATAAGGATCCACTAGTGTCATTGCATGTCTGTTCTTTTCATGAATCACAGCTTGAGTCATTGCATGTCTTTTACTTCCATAAACCACATATGGATCTACCTAGTGTGATTGCATGTATGTTCCTCTAAACAAACCACGTAAGGATCCACTAGTGTCATTGCGTGTCTGTTCTTTTCATGAACCACACCCAGTGTCATTGCATGCGTGTTCTTCTAAACAAACCACATAAGGATCCACCAGTGTCATTGCCTATTTGTTCTTTTCATGAACCACACCCAGTGTCATTGCATGTGTGTTCTTCTAAACAAACCACATAAGTCATTGCATGTTTGTTCTTTTCATGAACCACACCCGGTGTCATTGCATGTATGTTCTTTTCATGAATCACGGCTAGAGTAATTGCATGTCTGTTCCTCTAAACAAACCACATAAGGATCCACCAGTGTCATTACATGTCTGTTCTTTTCATGAACCACATAAGGATCTACCAGTGTCATTGCATGTCTGTTCTTTTCATGAACCACACCCAGTGTCATTGCATGTGTTATACTTCCATAAACCACATATGGATCCACCTAGTGTGATTGCATGTTTGTTCCTTCCATAAACCACATAAGTATCCACCAGTGTGATTGCATGTCTGTTATTTTCATGAACCACACCCAGTGTTAGTGCATGTCTGTTCTATTCATGAACCACACCCAGTTTCACAGCTTGTCTGTTCTTTTCATGAACCACATAAGGATCTACCAGAGTCATTGCATGTCTTTTACTTCCATAAACCACATATGGATCCACCTAGTGTGATTGCATGTTTGTTCCTCTAAACAAACCACATAAGGATCCACCAGTGTCATTGGATGTGTGTTCTTATCATGAACCACACCCAGTGTCATTGCATGTGTGTTCTTCTAAACAAACCACATAAGGATCTACCAGTGTCATTGCTTGTCTGTTCTATTCATGAACCACACCCAGTGTCATTGCATGTGTGTTCTCCTAAACGAACCACATAAGTCATTGCATGTCTGTTCTTTTCATGAACGACACCCGGTGTCATTGCATGTCTGTTCTTTTCATGAACCACAGCTAGATTCATTGCATGTCTGTTCCTCTAAACAAACCACATAAGGATCCACCAGTGTCATTGCATGTCTGTTCTTTTCATGAACCACATAAGGATTCACAAGTGTCATTGCATGTCTGTTCTTTTCATGAATCACAGCTAGAGTCATTGCATGTCTTTTACTTCCATAAACCACATATGGATCCACCTAGTGTTATTGCATGTCTGTTCCTCTAAAAAAACCACATAAGGATCCACCAGTGTCATTGCGTGTCTGTTCTTTTCATGAACCACACCCAGTGTCATTGCATGCGTGTTCTTCTAAACAAACCACATAAGGATCCACCAGTGTCATTGCCTATCTATTCTTTTCATGAACCACACCCAGTGTCATTGCATGTGTGTTCTTCTAAACAAACCAAATAAGCCATTGCATGTCTGTTCTTTTCATGAACCACACCTGGTGTCATTGCATGTCTATTCTTTTCATGAACCACGACTAGAGTCATTGCATGTCTATTCCTCTAAACAAACCACATAAGGATCCACCAGTGTCATTGCATGTTTGTTCTTTTCATGAACCACATAAGGATCTACCAGTGTCATTGCATGTCTGTTCTTTTCATGAACCACGCCCAATGTCATTGCATGTGTGTTACTTCCATAAACCACATATGGATCCACCTAGTGTGATTGCATGTTTGTTCCTTCCATAAACCACATAAGGATCCACCAGTGTCATTGCCTGTCTGTTCTTTTCATGAACCACACCCAGTGTCAGTGCATGTATGTTCTTTTCATGAACCACGGCTAGTTTCACTTCATGTCTGTTATTTTCATGAACCACATAAGGATCTACCAGAGTCATTGCATGTCTTTTACTTCCATAAACCACATATGGATCCACCTAGTGTGATTGCATGTCTATTCCTCTAAACAAACCACATAAGGATCCACCAGTGTCATTGCGTGTATGTTCTTTTCATGAACCACACCCAGTGTCATTGAAAGCGTGTTCTTCTAAACAAACCACATGAGGATCCACCAGTGTCATTGCCTATATGTTCTTTTCATGAACCACACCCAGTGTCAGTGCATGTTTGTTCTTTTCATGAACTACATAAGGATCTACCAGAGTCATTGCATGTCTTTTACTTCCATAAACCACATATGGATCCACCTAGTGTGATTGCATGTCTGTTCCTCTAAACAAACCACATAAGGATCCACCAGTGTCATTGGATGTGTGTTCTTCTCATGAACCACACCTAGTGACATTGCATGTGTGTTCTTCTAAACAAACCACATAAGGATCCACCAGTGTCATTGCCTGTCTGTTCTTTTCGTGAACCACATAAGGATCCACCAGTGTCATTGCATGTATGTTCTTTTCATGAATCACAGCTATAGTCATTGCATGTCTTTTACTTCCATAAACCACATATGGATCCACCTAGTGTGATTGCATGTATGTTCCTCTAAACAAACCACATAAGGATCCACCAATGTCATTGCGTGTCTGTTCTTTTCATGAACCACACCCAGTGTCATTGCATGCGTGTTCTTCTAAACAAACCACATAAGGATCCACCAGTGTCATTGCCTATATGTTCTTTTCATTAACCACACCCAGTGTCATTGCATGTGTGTTCTTCTAAAGAAACCACATAAGTCATTGCATGTCTATCCTTTTCATGAACCACACCCGGTGTCATTGCATGTCTGTTCTATTCATGAACCATGGCTAGAGTCATTGCATGTCTGTTCCTCTAAACAAACCACATAAGGATCCACCAGTGTCATTGCATGTATGTTCTTTTCATGAACCACATAAGGATCTACCAGTGTCATTGCATGTCTGTTCTTTTCATGAACCACACCCAGTGTCATTGCATGTGTGTTACTTCCATAAACCACATATGGATCCACCTAGTGTGATTGCATGTTTGTTTCTTCCATAAACCACATAAGGATCCACATGTGTCATTGCATGTCTGTTCTTTTCATGAATCACAGCTAGAGTCATTGCATGTCTTTTACTTCCATAAACCACATATGGATCCACCTAGTGTGATTGCATGTTTGTTCCTCTAAACAAACCACATAAGGATCCACCAGTGTCATTGCGTGTCTGTTCTTTTCATGAACCAACATAGTTGTTCTGCTTGACGATTGTTACATACCGTTCGATTGGGGTGCTTGGACGATTGGGATGGTCTTCGTGAGAGCGATCCGCGAGTAGGCTGTTCTGCGGCCTGATTGGCCACACTTGCTTTGGACAAGCGGCAACACAGACGCCTCACATTGCGAGTGTCACGTCTCACGAGTTCAGTGGGCCACATCCCAGTGTCACGTCCTCATTACTTCTCTTCCTCCCCGTACTTCTCTTCCTTACCCTCGAAGCCAGTTTCCCCACTTCACTCACATCCTGCCGTAGCCGCAAGCCAATGGCGCCTCCATCCCAATCCCCTCTCCGGCAGCCCCCCCCCACCCCTCTTGCCATGGGTTCAAGGGGAGATGGCGAGGAAACGCGTCGTGACGACAGGGACGGTGATTTTGATGTGAGTCGTCTCATCTCTATTTCTATCATATGTGGCCAGTTATCTATTTTTTGAGCTAGATCTCGTCTGTTTACGCATGCGTGTATGATGTGTTAGGCCAACCAGACGATGTATGACTCCGATTATCATAGTTTAGAGGATGAAGACAGTCCTCTGGTATGTAAACATGGATATGTGCCCGCTAAATTTGTAGCCTTCGAAGGACGAAACGCAGGCAGGAGGTTTCTATGGTGTCAAGGACATCGTGCAATGATGCAAGGCGGAAGTTGCGGTGTTGTCAAATGGGTAGATCTAGAGTGGCCCAAATCGATGCAGAAAACGTTGGACAAACTCTGGGAAATGACTGTCAAGTTGAAAGAATCCGTATTCAGCTCA
Organism: Avena insularis; assembly: GCA_023614405.1. Classification (NCBI taxonomy): domain Eukaryota; kingdom Viridiplantae; phylum Streptophyta; class Magnoliopsida; order Poales; family Poaceae; genus Avena; species Avena insularis. The sequence continues at coordinate 461,907,520 of CM042684.1, forward strand.
ATTCTTGACAGTGTTGAGATGAAGCTATGGGAACCAGTTGACATGACCAAGCATAAGCGAGATCTCAGGTGGGTGAAAGACAAGGTTATCAAAGTCGAGAAGGAGAGGGACGCGGCGTTGGCCCTGAAGGCTAAAGCAGAGCAAGAACTGACTCAAGCAAGGAACGATCTCCACCAGGCCAAAGTCTTGCAGTACACAACTACGAGTATTGACAAGTGCATGAGGAAAAATGCAGAGAAACAATTGAAGTTGTGCAAGGAAGATGCTAAAAGGAAGGAGCAGACAATTCGATCCTTGCTCTTGCAGGAAGATGCACATAGGGCCAAGATTAGGAAGCTCAAGGAGATGTGTGATAACTAGTTCTATTTAGCTTAAGCTCCGTGCCTTTTTAAGTTGTAATATTTGTACTTGTTGACCTAGCGGTCTAAACTATTGGTCTCGGATTCCAGGGAGGAAAAAATTGCTCTGACCCCGCATTAATTTGTAGAAGAATTTGTGATTTAGATCAATTTCTGCCTCGATTTAGATCTCTGTCCCGGATTGGGAACGTAACCGTGGACCAAAGACACCTTTTCTACTAGTGTATTATGACACTGGTGGTTTTTTTAAACGTAATCTACGTGGATTGTGCGCATGCAAATGGCACAACCACAATTTATAAAGTGGAAGCACATAAACCCGGTTACTGGAGATCCGGGAGCTTCGCCAGATGCAGGGGATGCAGGAGCAGAGAGGCGATGAGATAAACAGGCTCAATATTAGGCCAGAAAGTGGTACCCATTTCCTCCTCATCTGGGCATTATCGGTGAGAACATTGTTGTTTATGTTGCCACGTCGTTGTGCAGCATCTGAAATAAGTTGCTGCTTCGTGGAGTGTGGCAGCTTAAATAATTTATTTATGTGCCACTTACATTCTGTCGTATTTGGAGACCTCCTGCCCCTCAGCAATCGTGGAACCGGTGGATCCTTGTTTTCATATAGCAGTGGCACAATCACAATTTCGGATTCAACTACTAACTTGGGTGTTTCCAAACCCTAAGTCACGGTACATTTCATTCAGAGAACGTGGGTAGATTGTTTCTCCCAGCAACGTGCCACACACAGAGCGATCGAAATTTAACAGAATTACATATATAGGTTCAAGTTCAACACATTACTATGCATCTTCATTGCCAGCAGCCTTCTTCCGCAACCTGGGTGCCAAGCCTTCACGTCCAATGGCTTCTTCATTTCCTGCCTTCTTCCTCTTTCTCGGTGCCAATTTTCTTAGCTTCACGTACTCTGCATCGCTGGGACAATGGGCACAAGAATCGTGTCCAAAATCATCTTTCCACTCGTTTTTAATTTCTTCAGGCAACAAAGTGACATCTTTCCACTCATTTTTAATCTCTTTGGGCAGCAAAATGACTGACCCAGCAGTCATGTTTCTAACCTTGCGGTGCTTCCTGTCAAAGAAACAAGACTGTTGCATAACTGCCCAATATCTACAGAGTAAGTAAAACAAAAATTACAATTCAGCACAAACATGCGAACCCCAATAGACCTTTGCTTACCAGGAGCTAATTGGGTCGAACAACCACCCTGTCGAAGAATAGAAGGGCGACTCCCAGTTGCAGCAGCTTCCACATCCAGTACATCACATTTCAGCTCAAACATGGCAGCCGAAGCATACCTTTTCATCAACCCAATTAGCTGACTGTCACACGTTATAGGAACCATGATGCCACGTTCATCCATGAAGCTGAACTTTGCAGTCTACTTCGGCCATAATTCAACATGATTATGCAGAGCAGCAACCATACCAGATATAGTGCAGATCTACATAGGCGCTTCTTCCATTGTGAAACAATGGTGTCCATACCTCTTGCCCTTAGAGTCATACCTATACAGGACTACCGTAACCAGGTAAGGGGGGTCCGCGCAGATCCCACTTGACAGAAAACTGTGGACAAAATATGTTTGTCAGCGTTGGGCTAACAAACAATTTGAGGTTCAGTAGCCACCTAGTAATTGTAACTAGTGTGAATAGCAAAGAGAAGGGTAGATCACCCGCTTGTAGACAGAACTTCTTCTTTCTTGATAGTAGGATCTGCCATCCTCCGAGCTGCTCGGCTCGTCGGCGGCAGAGGCGGGCTAGAGCCTCGCAACGGCGGATATGGCATGCGCCATTAGAGCTCGGGATCAGCGACTGGGCACAACAACTTGGTGCCAGAAGTCAAATGTCCGAAGGGATCGTCCTTCCTGGAGGGTGGATTCCGACGCCGCTAGTGCTAGGGGAAAGCTGGGAATGGATTTGTGAAATTGGTCAACGCATCCAATCCACTTAGCTTCTCGATTTGCCTAAGAGGTTGCCGCGTTGGCGCCCGCGTCACGGACAGATGACCGACATGAGGGTCCCGACCGTCTACTTCACGGGGCAGTTTAACAGAATGTTTGAATTTGGCAGGGGTGAGATGAGTTTGCCTCGAAATGGCCCCTCTCAGTAGTTGGCGGCCCAACTTTTCCAAACACGGTAATTTCAGGCAACTTAGGTACCGCCATGTGCTGGCCTACCAACTTTGGTACCGCAGACGAACAAGCCCCCTTAGGGCACCATGGGCCGGCTGGCCAGGGGTGGGCCCCACACCACGCACAGCCCTAGGCTGGCCGGGTGGGGCCCCTTGAGGCGCCTAAGCCTTGGCCCTTCCCTCCTTCGGTTTTCCCTCATGGGCCCTTTTTCCCTAGGAAGTTTGACCCATTAGTGGAATACCCCTTCAAATTAGATTTTAATATTATATTTAATATTATTACATTAATTAATATGTAAATACATATTACAAAATCCGTCTTGACCCAAAACACCTTTCGGTTCCCTTTCGATTTCCTCCGAACGACTTCGGATCTTTCCCGGAATGATTTCGGTCCTTTATTCTTTCTCCGAAAAACTTCGGATCTCTCTGTGGAACAATTCCAGCTTTCTCTTTCTCTACTGTGATTCCGTCTTACAAATGATCATTCTTATCATACCCTTAAGTGTATCCTCTCACGGCTCGGGAATGCTCTAGACATGATCTGTATCAATGATCAACAGAGGGACCAGGGATATCCATGTGACCCCTATGCATTCTTGATGACAATGTTGTTTGAACCACTAAATGTAGCATCCAATTCCTTTTGTTTCTCGATACAACTTGTCCGAGACCCGATCATTGGTATCACATACCTTGTTCAATCTTGTTCACAACAAGTTCTAATTTTCTTGTTACCGTGATATTACATCCACGTGACCGAGTCACATGTTGCAACATTTATGGATGTAATCTCACCAAGCCGTCTGTATGTATCTTTACCCGTCATGTGGGTGAACAAATCCCGGTCTTGCGGTCACGTGTCATTAATTGTTCCTTCAGAATACCCAACGTACACCTTTATGGCCACCGTATTACCAGATGACGGTTGATACAGTCAAAGTAGCCTCGGGAAATAGTGAGTAATATGAGCTCACGGTCTAAGGAAAAGGAGTCTAGGTATAGCTGTTGCAACAATGAACTATATGACTTAATCATGGTGCAATCCTTTGAGGAATGTCCATCACATCATTTTCCAATGATATGACCCCGTTGTCAATTGGCATAAATGCCCATGATCTTGAAACCCAGATCATCCTCATGACCAATGAACTAGTATGAATAGAGGCTACTAGGGACTTGGCTGTTTCATACCACACCTATAGCAATGTTTCTACTTGGCACAGTTATAGCATAATATGAAACTATTATAAACTAATTGAGATATGATAATAAAAACCTATTTATTATTTGCCTCTAGGGCATATCTCCTCCAGTCTCCCACTTGCACTAGAGTATAAATAATCCAGCTCGCATTTTACTCATATAAACCATATACCATATGCGTTACAGATCATGCATGCTCATGGGAAACGTCATGTCCATGTTCTGTTTTACCAGACCATTATGTCATTTGCAAATTGTTAATGTCTTCCAAATTTTGACATTCACTCCATTATCTTATAATGGGTCGAAGCATTTGTTTGGCAACAAAGTGAGACTTTGTTTCTAGTGTTTATAATGACGGTCATTTTCATTGTTGTCATCTAAACTTCTAAACACACTTTGCTATCCTTTGTGTATATACTGTAGTCATGGCAGCAGAACGAGGTTGGATTCCAGGAGCTTACAATGACTTTAGATCAACCTTGAGGGCTTTCTCATGGGCACTGGGCCTTGGGACACATCATTCTACGTTAAAAGCGAACTAGCCCCACCATAACATTATACATCACATCAGATGCAGCTTTTATACTTCTATATCTATGTAGATCCTAGTGCATGAAATGCAACTATGCCACTTAGTTTGCTTCTTTCCATTTAAGTACAAACTTAATTCTGGTTCTGTGATCAACTCATGAATCACTTAAAGACACGTTCTTACAGTTAAGACTTTGTCCTACCAACCAGAACTTCGGGTCACTTTATGTCGAGTATACAACATGGTTATATGGAAGAACCTATGACTGACGCATAGGAGATGCAATGCATCTCTTTCTTTCAACCATAGTTGCAATACTAACTCAATGCTTCATACAGCAAGAACTTCTTTCTTACCTTGTTCCATTCTGAGCTTCTTCAGAATCTTGTCTTAGGACATTCTGAACATCTTTCAGAATCAAGTCCAGGAAGCATTCGACATTTAGTGTTTATTAAACTCACCAATCTATCTCGATAGATCTTATTGTTTAATAACTTCAACTTCATCCTTATATATCTAACTTAAATATTATTAACACCAATCACATCATTCACATATGTTGTCCACATATCCCAGAATGATTTCATGCTCCCCCTCAAATATGACATTCATGTTTGAGATCCAGGGATTTCACTTAGCTCCCACTCAAATATGACATTCATGTTTGAGATCCAGGGATTTCACTTAGCTCTCACTCAAAATATGCCAGCTACATATTATGAATTAGCCAAGATGATTTGCTCCCACTCAAATCTAGGTCCTCTTGATAGTCTTGGACATTCCAAAATTCCTTGATCATCATCAATTTGAGAATTCCAATTACGAGACTTCAGTATCCATATATTTCTAGTGTAAATCCAAAAGACTTAAGCATCACTACTGTTGTAGTCAACTCCTTGAATTTGTCCAAACTTGTGACAAATCGAGCTTTTTGTCATTCATTAAGTTTCGTTTCCTTCTTATGACTTTGCAGTCATTCAGAAATATCAAGTAAACTTCTTTACTTTAATAAGATCAAGTAACGTGTTACTTTGCAATCTTTAATGTAACTTAATATAGGATTTTATGACTCCTAGTCATTTCTCGCACTCAGGTCCATCACGCTTCTTTGTAATTTGTAGGTATGTCTTGTTTAAAACATGATAAGTGAATCAACAATATAATTCCACAAACTTGTAGAATATATAGTTGAATCCTACCTTCTTTAGTAAAAGTATTCCCTAAAACTTTATGATCATTATCATTAGTTTCTCCTTTATTTGTAGAGTTTGGATTCCTAGAACAAATTCTGCTGCACCACTCAACAATCCGGAGGTAAGGTCAAACACCTTGTTTCTTACTTTCTTCCACATGTATCTTCATCAAGACACATCAACTTAGGACAATAGCAGGTTTGCCCATTGTGGACGATGCATTCATAGCTTCCTAAGAATGCTCTATAAAGACCTATTTATTCGCCACGATTTCGACTTATCGAAATCTCCAGAAACTCGAACTTACCATAACACTTATGGTGTTGTTTCCATGAATCTTTTAGATGTTCCTTTGTATTTCAAATGAGTGTTTGCTTATTTTGATCTTTAACTCTAAACGATAACTATAACCCCTATAAGAGATGATATTATACCATATGTATCTTAATACATAATGATTATGATGTTTAGATATTTCAACATAGTTTGAATTCATCCAATTATCATAATTTGTGAAACATCTTTCACAAGTCCCTTTTATGCTAAACTTAACTTGAATATTTCAGTCATGTCGATCAAATCGAAGAGACTTCGTATTCTCGTTAATTTAAATATCCTCTTATTGTTGTGAACTCATTTGAACAATTCAAATCATTTTGAACTCATGTTTCATTAAGTAAATATGCTTATTCACTTAACTCCACAATAAATGATTTCCACTACTTGTTGAAAATACGATACATCACTATGTATAAGATTCAACATTTCTTCGCATATCACTGTTTTACCAGAATGCGGAGTTTTAGTCATTCTGCCCAAGAGGCATGGTTTTGCAAAGTCTCTAGATTAAGCATCTAGGACCCTGATCTTCGTAAAGGACATGCAATAACCAAAATGACTTAAACTATAGTGTCATTTCATTATTAAACTTTGAATATCTTTTAGCATTCTAATCCTCTTATAAATGTTTAAACCATTATGATTAACATAGTGATGAGAATAACTTATTTATAATCATAATTTGACCATAAGGTATTGTTCATAAGAATAGTACAAACTGGCTTGTAACTTGTTCATATGAATAATCGTCTCGCCAAAAGCAAGACACACAAACAGGGATTACAAATTTATATTCAAGTCCACTAATCCAAATGACAAACTTTGAGGGAAGAGGTGATGTCGGCCATCAACTGTTTTGCTTGCCGTCATCAAGTCATGCTGCCTCAAAAACAGCAAATCTCAAGCAGATCCTCCTGTTTTCACAAAACGGGACAAGTATCAAATACTTTGCAAACTGCAACAAGTTTTGCAAGAACCACATTTATAATGTGTATATCTTACATACACCTTTTCATCCATGACCTCCATTTGCAATCAAGCCCTTCTAAGAGTTCTCAACTCTAATGCAAGATCGCTAAGTGTTTTTACAAACATTCTCTTTTCATCCATGATGGAGGAAAACCCATCCAACGGCTCATACTCTATGTGTCTTATTCTGTAGAATACAAAATGTAGCCCAACTCTCCATCGAATGGAGAATGTCTTGTTGGATGATTATGGAGAAAACACAAACATTCCAGAGTCATTGAATTATCTCCTAATGTTTATTGTATTAAGAAGAGAAGATCACCTTTTACAAGGATATCCCTTAGATGTGGGTATTAATCTATGAAGTTGGACCCTTTTGCTAAGTTCCAAATTAAGCAATATATTCCCATGATCGCAAAGACCTTAATGGGATGGGCCAAGATCTACTAAGATATTTGCAAACAGACATCTAGACTAAGTCCATAATAAGAGATCAATTTATAATTGGTCTCCACTAAAATTGTCATCCCCTGAACGATTTTAGTGATCACATGATCCCTATTCTCTACACCTCCCCCGATCATCACGGCCATCAGTGCATTATCAAAGGTAGACATTCAATAATGCCAATCACATCATCCATGTGACTCATGCTCGATCTTTCAATCTCTTGTGTTCCGAGGCCACGTCTCTATAACATGCTAGGCTCGCCAAATCTATCTTGTGTGTATTCGCTGTGCAACATGGCTTACACCCACTGTATGAGAACGTAGATCTGTCTGACCCCTACTCACCGAAGGGCGCCTCATACCGAAGAACTTTCTTGGTGGTGCACACACAAGGGGAACACGGAACATTGGAATTCAATAGGGATTATCTTATTTGCTACCGCTGAGTATCTTACTACTAGCACACAATAAGATGTAAAACAGGTATCAACATCATATATGATATGATATGGTGCTTCTTCTTGCGCCTTGATCTCCATCTAGCGCTCCGGCATGATCTCCATCTTGCCCTTGGTTTGACGCCAAGTCCACGACGCCTCCACCAGGTCGTCCATCGGAACGATGACTATTACTATACTACTTAGTAACAAAAAAGTAAACTACTTTACCTTCGCAACAACCAATGCCATATCATAATCACATGCCCTCCTGCAAAATAAAGTTAGACGCCTCTACTTTATCTATTGCAAGTTTTACGTGGTTGTTAGGGCTTTCACAATAAAACCGTTTCTAAACTTCGAACTTTCCAACCACAACATGGATCCAACAGTTGTCTCTATTACACCCCTTTTGGGGCCCTCCGTTGTAAATGCTATATCAACTATCGAATGAGAGACAGACACCCGCTAGCCACTTATACGGTACAAGCCGTATGTTGAGCGTGGAACCAGTCTCACATACGAATACGCGTAAGGTCGGTCTGGGCCGCTTCATTAAACACTACCGCGATATAAACAAGTACACGTTAAAGGGTAACAACTAAGGGATCAATGTCCGCACAAAACTTGTGCGTACTGACCGTACAACACTCCTACACATAGATTGGCCCTGATACCACTGAAGGGTATCTGCAGCAGAAAACAAAAAAATTCCTACGTTGGAACCCCAAAACTGCCTAGGATCTATCTATGTAGTAATGCAGTAACAGCCAATGCGTATAGAATACATACGCTTGTAGACCGTACGCGGTTAACATTCCTAGGGGAACATGGTTGATGTAGTCATACTCGTAGATGACCTCAAGGTCGCGAAGCTCCTCGCAGGTCACCCCTTGCTCCTTCTTCATCGTGCAGCAGTTCCATCTCACGACATTCAAGCGCCCCAAGTGTTGCGCCTCGTGTATTCGTACACATCTGATGCACAATGAGACCTCTGGCTCCCCGATCCCGCCGGGAGTGCGGAAGTTGATATCCGGCTAGGAATCCCTGCAGCGCAACGGCGTACTGCAGGTGTGCCTTGTTCGCACAGCCCAGACTTGGGGCCATGGTCACAAGGGATAGAGAGAGAGGGAAGGAGGAAGTCAACCAAAGGATTTCTCCAAACATTGGTGTGTCCAATCCCACCCATGGGCACCCCTTTATATAGGGGGAGGGGGTGTGCCCTCCCCTTTGGGTTTCCCATGTGGGATTATTCAAGGGAGAGGGGGAGGCGCATGGGCCCTTAGGGAACCATGGGCCGGCCGACCAGGGGTGGGCCCCACCTCGCGCATAGCCCTAGGCTGGCCGGGTGGGCCCCCTTGAGGCGCCTAGGCCTTGGCCCTTTGGCCCTTGCCCCTTCCCTCCTTCGGTTTTCCCTCATGGGCCCTTTTTCCCTAGGAAGTTTGGCCCATTAGTGGAATACCCCTTCAAATTAGATTTTAATATTATATTTAATATTAATGTCGTGGTGGTTTCACGGCAAATGCCATGGATAGGCTAAAGGTGGGGACAATATGCACTAGAGGAATCCAGGGAGGGATAGTGTGGTGATTCCACACACAGATGTCATGTATTCAGTATCTTTCCAAGGGTTACAAGCGCTCCTTGAGCTGTATTGGGGAGAGGAGGAAGAAGGAACTCTCTTACTCTCTCCACTAGCTAGCTCTCAGGAACCAACTATGGATCAACCAAGTAAAGCTCAACCAAGTCAAAACCCAACCCCATCTACAGATGCCCTATCCCCCCTTATATAGGGGTGGCCAGGTCTCCAATTAGGGCATACATGGAGGCATATTCCAGGGAATATACCTCTTCCCAAAATAGTAAACCGACCGGGTCACTTTTCCCCATCGTAAGCCCTGTAGAGGCTACGTGAGCCTCTGGGGCTCCAGCGTCATCCGACACAGGCAGTGTCACCCTTGTCGGCCACGCCTCGGTGGTCCTAGCCTCTGTCCGCTTCGCTCATGCTCCAGCATACAGTGACCTCCTTTTGACCAGCGAGATACCTTCCTTCTCTTGCAAGCCTGATATAACCCGGATCGTGCCTGGTTAATCCGGCCACACTGGTACCTACATTCAAGTTAGATAAATCCTACCGGCATAGGACATACGTCGGCCGGGACTCAGTTAGGCGGACATCCTCTGGTTTGGTTTACTCCGTGATTCGGCCCGCCTTGAGGTGACTCGGCCAGAACTTGCTTTGACCTTGCCGTACCTCGGCTAACTCGTCCTTTATACCCCGGCGTGACCCTACCCGGGGGTATCCCCCAACATTAGTCCCCGAAGCTGGTGCGGTCTTAGCAGCCTCGGCCGCTAAGGCCACAGCAGGTTCAATTTTACCGAGCCTTTTGCTCCCTTTTCCCGAGTTACCTCATATCCCGGATTCCATTGGCTAGATTTTCCCTTGGCACATTCCGAGTTTTCACTCGCTGGCCGGGTCATCCCATAGTTGTCCGGGTTATTCTTCCTTCTCTCGTACGCTTCCCCACGTGTAGGGTAATCATTACTTTGCCTCATTTTATGGGCCTGTGCCAGTTACTGCTGCAGTTAATGTCAGGCGTTACTATTGCACACGTCACATCGTGTCTGTCTCCTTGTTAACTGTATCACCACGTCGTGTCGTGGGATCTCCTGTGCCCTGTGGCCCTTCCTGTGGCTTGTCTGTGATTGGCTAACCCGGCGAATACACGGCAACACCGTGTGGCCTCGCCGCACCGCACGATCCCACTACCCCAGCCTGGGCATGGTTAAATAGGGGAGGGGCGCGCCCCTTGGTATTTTTCCCCACTCTAGTGCCCCTCTGCCTCTTCTCCTTCTTCTTCTTCCCAGCAACAACGCCGCCACCGCACCTGCTTAGCAGCGCCGCCGCCACCCCATGCCTTTCTGCACCAGCATCGCCGCCACTCCCGCGCAACTCCACCGCCACGGGTCCGCGCCAATCCAAGGCACTGCCCCCCACCTCTGATAGGGCCGGTGAGGACAACGACCTAGACATGACAGAGGAAGAGCTCGCCATCACAGAGGCGGAGAACACCGAATGCGGCGCCTGGGATGGCTCCTGGGTGTGTCAGGACGACCTAGACTGGTTGTACCGCACCCGGCGCATCCCGGAGGGCGTGGTTGCCCGTCTCGCCGCCGAGGAGCTTGCTCCCTCACCTAATCCGGGTGAGTTCGTAGTGTTCCTCTCCCACTTCCAGCGTGGGTTCGGCCTCCCCGTTAGTGATTTCTTCCACGATTGGCTCAACATCTACGAGCTTCAACCGCACCACCTTCCGGCGAATGCCATCACTTCTCTTTCTTCCTTTGCCTCCACCATAGAGGGCTACTTCGGATTGTGGCCCACTAAGGAGCTCTGGATCCGGTTTTTCGGTCTACGCCGGAACGTGATTCCGAATAAGGAGCTTGACTCGGAGGACAAACAACTTATGCAGTTCAGTGCTGCTTCTATCGATCCCTGGAAACAATCCGTCTGTCCCCGAATCATGGGGCTTGATTCTTGCAAGGGCTGGGCCCGAACCTTCTTTTATGTCAGAAATGGCATGACTGAAGATCTGATCCGGCTGCGCCCCTACGCTCCGAGTCCTCCTAATCCAGATCTGTTGGATCAGATCTCCAAGAAACCGACAGCCTTGGCGAACCAAGTCAATAAACGGTTCCAGGAGCTGAAGGACAAGGGGCTGCGCAACGAGGACGCGATGATCACATTCGTCCGCAACCGGATCTCCCCTCTCTAGAAACGCACTCACAAGCTTTGCCACATGAGCTGGCGCCTTGACCCCAACCGGACCTCCTCATTCGAGTTGAGTAATACCGAGATATTCCGCCGGGTCAAGGCCCTCTTTACTACTGACAAGAACTTCTCCGATGATTGGGAGTGGGGGATCGAGCACTTATGCCGAGATAGGCTTCCTCCTACGGTAAATCCCGTGATCCAATCTTCTTCCGAGTTATATCATATGTCGGAATTTGCTGTTTGTTTGATCCCTTTGCATTTTATTTTTCTTAATTGTTTCTTCAGCAAACTCTCGAGGATGGCACCAAGCCTTCTCTCAAGTGGGTGAATGATCGAGACGCCCCGGACGAGGAGGAGCCGGATCAGGAGATGTTCCTGCTATTCCCCGATGCCACCAAGCGACCCACCGGTAACTTCTCTTCCTTAAGGGATTGGCCTGATGATGAAGATTTCGACGTTGAGGTGATGAAAGCATTTGACGTTGTCCCCCTTTCTTACGCCTTTTCGACATCAGCTAACCCGGGTGGGAAGATCCACGAAGATCCTCCTCTCGCCACGGGCGAGCCTGTCCCGACCGCGTCAAAGAAAAGGGGAGCCACTTCTGCTTCTTCCTCTGGACCTTCTAAGCCGACCAAGAGGCGAAAGAAGTCCGTAGACAAAGCCGCCACCAAGCCTACGACTAAGGCCATAGCTCGGAGATCTCAGAAACCCAAGGAGCCATTGACTTCTGACGAGTAAGTCACCTCTCCCTTATCCAATTTTCTGCTTCGTGCTTTTCTTCTGTTGTAACTTATTGTTCATCGTTTGATTCGGCAGGGTTGCAGTGGAGGTACCTCAGAGCGGATCTAGTATTGCTTCGCCCCTTCGGCATAGCCCCTCTCCCCTCGTGGCGACGAATCTCGCCCGCTGAGCCCCATTCGGGAGGGTTCAGCGGCTGCGTCGGGTTCTAGCCCACCTCGTCCAGAGGAGGGCAACCTCGGTGCAGGGGGAAGTGGCTCTGCCAGAGCAGTAGATGCTCCTAGCTCCACCTCGGCTCAGCCGCAACCATCTACCTCCGAGGTACCCACAGCACCCTCGCCAAGACAAGCACCAGCACAAGCACCAGCGCCACCACCAACAGCAGCAGCACAAGCATCAGCAGCAGTACCAACTCAGTCGGCCTCGTCCGAGTCTACCAAGGCTCGGCGAGAAGACACAACCAGCACCAAGGCTGTGCCCAAGGGCAAATCCGTAGCACAAACTTCAACCTCTCAGCAGCAGCCTAAGGGCAAGAAGGCTTCTGACGCCGCCAGGGCAGCATCTATCAAGGCTGGACATCGTACACTTGTGTCCATGCTTCCGAAGAAGACCCCACCGAAGAAAGACACCTCTACCGGGTCAGCTGATGCACAACTTGTTCTGCACACCAGCCCTGCTGCTACACAAGTTGAGAGGAAAGAGGCCCACGCCAAGGGTTTGATCGCGCCCCACATGCTTAGCGGAGAACGCTATCCTCCGGCCTTGATCGAGTTCGTCAATAACTGGAACAAGGCGGAGTTCGTCAATAACGATGATCTCCTAAAGAAATTTGGGCCTACCGAGTTTGCGGTGCAGATGAACACGGCTGCCAAGGCTATCAACCTTGCCGGCCGGATGATGGAGGTACGCTACTTCGTCTTTTCTTTAACATGTACTAGTGCTTAGTCATATAACCATTAGTCCCCGAGCCTCCGGGGGAGTAACTTGTTACTCGGCCGGATGCTCCTTAGAGAATTAGCATAGCTCCCTAGTAACTTCGAATATGCACACACCTAGAGCCGGGTTAAGTTCCACTTGGCCCGGATCTTGTACACTTCGAATATGCACACACCTAGAGCCGGGTTAAGTTCCACTTGGCCCGGATCTTGTACACTTCGAATATGCACACACCTAGAGCCGGTTTAAGTTCCACTTGGGCCGGATCTTGTACACTTCGAATATGCACACACCTAGAGCCGGGTTAAGTTCCACTTGGCCTGGATCTTGTACACTTCGAATATGCACACACCTAGAGCCGGGTTAAGTTGCACTTGGCCTGGATTTTGTATACTTCGAATATGCACACACCTAGAGCCAGGTTAAGTTCCACTTGGGCTGGATCTTGTACACTTCGAATATGCACACACCTAGAGCCGGGTTAAGTTCCACTTGGCCCGGATCTTGTACACTTCGAATATGCACACACCTAGAGCCGGGTTAAGTTCCACTTGGCCCGGATTCTGTATACTTCGAATATGCACACACCTAGATCCGGGTTAAGTTCCACTTGGCCCGAATTCTATACACTTCGAATATGCACCTGGCTAAGCTATTCTTGCTCTTTTTCAGGTGACTACCAACCGCCGGAGCGCTGAGTTTCAGCGCCTCTTGGACACACATAAAGCGCTGCATTCAAAACATTCTACGCTTCTCGCTGAGTTTGAGAAACGGGGTAAGTTTTCACTTTGACTTTTTTCTATCTTTCTATATCTTTTCCTGCAGAACTAATCTGTTATTCGGATTGGACAGCCGGAGTGGAGGCCGAGAACATCCTCATGAGGAAGAACTTGGACCAGATAAAAGGTAAGTCACTTTAGTTACTTAACTTCTGTGCTCTCTTTTCCTTCTCCTGAGCTCGGCAGATATTCATACCTCGGCTTTGCAAGTCAACAAGCTTTCAAAGATCTCTTGAAGATAGTGTGCCCATGCCTGATATGATGCTGCATTTTCTCAAACAAGCAGGGCAGCACCAGGCCGAACTTAAGAAGAAGGATGATGAGCTTGCCCTCCTCCGGACCAAAGATGATGAAATTGCCAAGCTTAAGGCAGAAATGAAAAAACTCAAGGCGCTCCACAAATCCGAGATGGATAAAGCTGGCCAAGATTTTACTGAAGAGCGAGAACGTCTCAACCTCCAAATTTCCAAAGATCAAGAACTGCTGAAGGAGGCCGACACTAAGCTTGATTCGGCAAATGTCGAACTTGTGTAACTCCAGAAGAGGCGTGACAACTGCACCAAGGAGCTGACCTGGATCCACAGCCATATTTCTCGTAAGCTCTTTTCCTTCAACCGATATTGATCTTTTCGGGTCAACTTTCTTTACTTATTTCACTTGTCTCGTTTTCAGACAAATTTCTGGAGGGTGATGCCATTGCAGCCACTGCCGTTGCCAAGTTCCGCCAGAAGAGGGGCACCACAACTGGTTCTAGCGCTGAAAACATTCCTTATGACATGGAGGATCTGCTGGTCAGCCTATCTTCTCGCGTCGAGATTGTGAAGAACTATGGTAAGGATATCATGGATGTGGCAGTCCGGATTTTCAATGCCTTTTGGCCTGATGAAGATACTCCGGAGGGGTCCACCGCTCTGATAAACAAGCTAATAGAGTGCGAGATGCAACTTGACCTCTGGAAGGAATCTGCCGGACGCGCCGGAGCTGAAATCGTCCTCCACTATGTGCTCACATGGTATGAAAAAATAAACCTGAAGCTTCTCGAGCGCATGCGCACCAGATCAAGGTGGTCCACTGACCCGGATTGGATAGCTCAGCGCAAGGCTTGCGCCCATAGCCTCATTCAGTATGCCCCCATCCATCAATGGAACGAGGGAGCAACCTTCCTTGGCGCTGTCAATGACGAATATGTTGAAGATGGTTTGGGTGAGGAGGAGGAGGACGAAGCCTCGGACGTCGAAGAAGATGAAGATGATGCTAAAGCCGAGGCCAGAGTTCCACCTGTTGGCGCCGAGTTACCTCCCCCTGCTGCTCCTTGATCAAACACTGCAGTTTATCAGATCCCCGGTATGCCAGGTGCAAATGTATTAAGCACACAAGTTATATTTTGCTACTAAGTTACTTGTGCCGGATTAACTTGGGCGTAGTCCCCGAGTTTCATTTTCTTGTTTCTCCAATTTCTTGGCCCGGCTCGTGTCTACCTTGGTTCGGTTTTACGACTTACGAGTCCGAGTTTCAAAAATTAACTTAAAAATACTTGGAAACTTTAGGACTAGCTCAAAAAAATTCAGCGTAGTAAAAACAAGGTAAACATAAAGTTAAGTCCAAATATCAAATGTCGACTCAATTAAGTTCTTTTCCTTAGTCGTTTTTCGTGTGCTACGCAATTCCAAACTTGTTCTCTTGCTTGCCATGAAGCCAAATCTTGTTGGACAGCAGCAAATCGAAGAGTTGAGTTTTTTGTGCTCACACACTACTAATCCGGCTTAGGTAGAAGCGACTTACGCCAGCCGACATATAAATAACAAATACAGAAGACAATAAATATTATTAAGGCAGTCCCCGAGTTACTGCTCAAGGTGCCACGACTTCATTGATAAGCTCATCGTCGGCATACATACCGACGTATGAGAGACTCGAATACACACACTTCTTTGCTAAGTGTAGAACGGACGGAGTAGAGCTACATTCCATGGATGCTTAGATTCCTCGCTGGACTTGTCCGCCTTGTTCTTCTCCTGTGGTTTTGCATCGATGAGATAATACGAGTCATTGTGCAATGCTTTGCTCACAATGAATGGCCCTTCCCATGGGGGATAGCTTATGCATGCCAGCAGTACGTTGTACCAACCAGAGTACCAGATCACCTTCCCGAAAGACTCGGGGGTTAACTTTCCGGCTATGATAGCGTCGGAGATTTTGCTGATATATGGTGGATCTGGACAATGCCAATTCTCTCGCTTCTTCCAGCAGATCAACATTATTTTGCCGGGCTTCACGCACTTCGGCTTCTGTGTATTGGGTGACTCTGGGCGAATCATGCTCTATGTCGGCTGGTAATACAGCTTCTGCCCCATATACCAGAAAGAATGGCGTATAGCCTATTGATCGATTCGGAGTTGTTCTTAAACTCCACAGTACCGCTGGTAGTTCTTCTATCCAGCACCCCGCTGATCTTTGCAGCGGCTCAATGAGCCGGGGTTTTATCCCAGATAATACTAATCTATTGGATCTCTCCACTTGTCCATTTGATGCGGGGTGGGCTACCGAGGCAACGTCCAACCGGATCTTCTTATCTCGGCAGAATCGCGCAAACGCTCCTTCACCAAAATTTGTCCCATTATCTGTTATGATACTATGAGGATAGCCATATCTCAAAATAATATCTTTAAGGAATGTTCCGGCCGTAGCTCCATCACATTTTCTTATTAGCTTCACTTCAATCCACTTCGTAAACTTGTCCACCATAACCAAGATATGAGTCATATTCCCTCTTGCTGGTTTAAATGGGCCAACCATATCCAGACACCATACGGCAAATGGCCAGGTAATTGGTATGGTCTTGAGCTCCAACATTGGCATGTGTGTCTTGGTAGCATACCTATGACGGCCATTGCATTTTCTTACTAGATCTTCTGCTTGTTCCAAGGCACTTGGCTAGTAGAACCCATGTCGGAAAGCTTTTGCCACTAATGGCCTGGATGAGGCATGATGCCCACATTCCCCTTGATGTATATCCCAGAGGATGTCAAGCCCTTCTTCCGGGTCGACGCACCGCTGCAGGAAATTCATGACACTCCTCTTGTATAGTTCGGCATTGATGATTGTGTACGCCTTTGCGCGCCTCTGAATTTGTCTAGAAAGCACCTCTTCACCGGGCAAAGTTCCATCCTTCAGGAATTGAAATATGGGCAGCGCCCAAGCTGGTATAGCTCGCACTGGAAACGCATCCTCATTTATTTCCATTTGTTCCACCGGAATAACCTCGGCCGGATCTCGCTGCGTAGTCCCCGGGTTCTGCGAAGCAGTCCCCGGGTTTCCTGAACCACTTCCCACGTCAATGTCCATGGGCACAGCTCCAGACTCCGGATCTGCCGGGATGTAGATTGAGTCAGTTTCCGGGGATGGCCTGATAGATGGTTTTCTGAGGTGTTCTAGCGCTACTCCCTGTGGAATTGCTTGTCGGGTTGATCCGAGCTTCGACAATACGTCGACAGTCTCGTTTTCCAGCCGGGGTACATGGTGAAACTCGCATCCCTCAAAGTACCCAGATATTTTTTGCACATGGAATCTGTACAATGACATGTTTGGATCAAGGGCGTCCCACTGCCCTGAGACTTGCTGAACTACCAAATCCGAGTCGCCAAAGCATTGGATCCGACGTATTCCAATTTCTTTTGCCACTTTGAGCCCATGCACAAGTGCTTCATATTCAGCGACATTGTTTGACGCTGCGAAATGGATTTGCAGCACATACTTCAGTTGGTCGTTCTTTGGCGAGGTAAGCACAACTCCGGCGCCTAACCCGGTTTTTGTCTTTGATCCGTCAAAATGCATTCTCCAGTAGTTCGGATCTGGCAATGGTGGCTCATACTGCATCTCGTCCCAATCCACAAAAAAGTCGGCCATAGCCTGAGACTTGATCGCATCTCTCCTATCGTATTGTGGAGCATAAGGGGCTAGCTCAATTGCCGATTTTGTGATTCGGCCGCTTGCATCCTTGTTACTCATTATCTCAGATATGGGGGCTTCACATATCACTTTGATTGGGTGTTCTTCAAAGTAGTGTTTTAGCTTCTTCGCCGACATGTACACACCATATGTCATTTTCTGATAGTGAGGATAGTTTTGCTTCGATGCGGATAATACCTCGCTTAGGTAATAGACTGGCCTTTGCACTAACTTACCCTGTTCATCGCGCTTTACCTCGCTTATGTAAACATTTTTGAATACATCTTTGGTACGTTGCCCCTGCATTACGTAAACCAAAAGGCATGGTGCGATAGCAATAAGCCCCATATGGGGTGATAAACGCAGTCTTTATTTGATCGCTAGGATTCAGAGGTATCTGGTGGAAACCAGAATATGCATCTATGAACGACAACAGTTCACACCCAACAGTAGAATCTATGACCTGATCTATCCTTGGCAGTGGAAAGGGATCTTTCAGACACGCCTTATTTAGGTTCGTGTAATCGATACACATACGCCAAACCACTGCCACATTCGGATCGTCTTTCTTCTTTTCCACCAGCACCGGATTAGATAGCCAATCCGGGTAAAGTACTTCCATGATAAACCCAGCTGCTAGGAGCTGAGCTATCTCATCTCCAATGACTTTTCTGCTATCTTCGGCGAAGCGGCGGAGAGGTTGCTTCACCGGCCTTGCTCCGGGTCTCACATTCAAAGAGTGCTCGGCCAACTCCCTCGGTACACCTTGCAAGTCCTGTGTGGACCAAGCAAAAATATCCCGATTCTCACGGAGGAAGTTGACGAGCTCGCTTTCCTATTTGTCATTTAACCTGGCACCAATTGTTATGGTGCGCTCTGGGACCAGATCATCAACAGGCACTTTCTTCGTATCCTTTGTTGCTTGCAATGACACACTTCCATGCGGGTTACTCAACACCGGCATATACTGTTGCATGGACTGAGCCAATGCCGCCACTTCCTGTATCTTTCTTTTCTCTTGCGCGATCACGAGTGACTCGGCCAGGTTAGACCCGGCTGACGCACACTCAATGAAACGTCGGAAATCTCCAGCTATGGTAATTACTCTATTTAGCCCGGGCAACTTCATCTTTAGGTAACTGATGTGACAACTTGCCATGAACTTGTTCAGGGCAGGCCTGCCGAGTAACGCGTGATACGCACTTTCTAGGTTCACCACCTCAAACTCCAAATTCTTAGTTCGGCAGTTATCTCGTGTGCCGAATAACACGTCCACCCGGACCTTGCCAATGGGCTCACACGAAATGCCTGGCACGATACCATGGAAAGTTGTTCTCGTGGCCTGGAGCATGTTTTCCGAGATACCCAACTTGTGCATCGTATCCACGTAGATGCTGCTGCCATTGTCTATCAGCACCTTAGAAAATCTCACATTGATGTTCGGTCCGATGAATGTCGGATCCAGCACTAGCGCATACGAACCGGGACTTGGCATAAGCTTGGGATGGTCCTTGATACTCCATGTAATTTCCTGATCCGACCAAGGCATATACTTCGTCACTGCGGGCATTACCGCATTCACTTCCATATGTCATCGTTGCAAGCTCTTTCTATCTGTTTCCTCTGTGGTAAACACACAGTAACTCTGATGATGCTCTCTGTATTCATTTCTCCCCTCATTTCCGGGATATATTTGATCTGGCTGATGCTAATTTCCCACCTGATGCACTGCATCCCTTCTCTCATGATTTTCATACCTCGGCGGAGGTGGTGGCAACATTAACTGTTGCGTGTTCGCTCCAGAGAGTAATTGCTGCCAGGGTAACTCCTGCCGAGGTTGATCGTTCCGAGGTGCCTGAGCATTCCCCGAACCACTTTATTCTATCTTCCTCATCCACTCACATTGCCGAGTTGTGTGACCTGCCGGGTTACTCGGATTTGCCGTGTGAAATTTACACGTTGATCCAGCATTGCCTCATAGTATACCTCAGACAGTCCTTCTTTTCTTGCCACTGTTTCTTCTGTTCTGGAATCCAAGTTTTCTTGCCATCACTTCTTCGGGTTCATTGTTGCCCTCCAGTTTTCTGACGCTAATTACTCCCTGCTCCGGGTTGATCTTGATTTATCGCAACAACTTGTTGTAAACTGTACCTGTAATCCGGTCTATCACCTCTTCTCTTACCCCGGTAGTCATTCCGCCGGGATGATCCGGCTCCATCTCGCTGGTAGTACTCCTCATTTGACTCATTTGACACAAGCCTAGGTTGAGTCGGATCACCCAAGGCATACGAATCAGTGATCCGGATTCTCTCTGCCAGTGTAGTTGGCATATCCCTTTGCAACATTTGCCACATCATGCTTGCATATCTGCACCCTTGTGCAAACCATGCTATGGCATGTGACTCAATCACGCCCAAACATGAATTTCGCATTGTACACCACTGGGTTAAGAACTCCCGGTCCGTCTCATTCGGTCTCTGCTTGCACATTGCTAGGGTCTGTGGCCTATTCGGCCTCTGATACGTGCTCGAGAAATTACTGACAAACATTTCCTTAAAATCAATCCAACAGTTGATACTTCCGGGTAGCAAATTGTTTAGCCATACCCTTGCTGGCCCCTACAGCATTTGAGGTACGTATCACACAGCCCATCTCAAGTGGCCTGTAGCAATTTTCACCGATGTCGCGTAGTTGATCAGCCAATCCTCCAGCTTGGTGCTACCGTCATATGTTTTCGTTCCTCTGGGCAACTAGAAGTTAGGCACCGGAGGATCCTTCATGATCTAGGGCCCAAAACATGCAGGACCCGGAGGACCTTGACACTCAATTTGCTCCGACCTATAGAGCTGATCCAGTTTTAAGCTGGCGTCATCAGGCATCAAATTTCTGCTTCCCAACCTTGACCCTATCACATGATAGTTCGTCCTAGGGTATCCCGCGTTCACCATTTCCGAATCACCATCATTGGATCTATCTTGCTCCTATGGAGCGGCTCTTTGTTGCATACCTTGGTCGGCACTTTGCTCTTGCCGTGGTATATTCTGCTGCTGCGGTTGCCCTGCAACCGCCGAGTTACGCTGTCCGGCATTGCCATTCACAGCGTTTCCCTGATCGGCATTGCGTTGGTCGCGGTTACCTCGGCCAGCTTCACCTCGGCTGACACTTCGTCGGTCCTCATTGCCCTGCACTTCTTTTCCTTTCCCTGCCCTTTTCGGGTCATATGGGACTATCTGTTTGTTTCTCCTCGCCGAGGTTACCACCTCCTCTCTTCTTGGGCCACCATGTGGCGACGATGCAGCTCCAGCAGATTTCTCCGGGTTACCTACTGCTGAATGAACGACTTTGGAGGCCCCAACTCTTCCCGAATTAGCCCTGAGTAACTCCTCATTTTGTCTGTTCGCGATCCGAACTAACTCATTGACCCTATCCTGCTGTCTTTGTCGGGCTTCACCCGTCAAACCCTCTAACTCGGACGCAGCTGCATCTGCTGCTCTGAGGTTCTTTGCCGGGGTACTATACTTCGGTAGTCCCACGGACAGAATGTTCTTTGATTCCTCAACTCTGGTATCACCCTCTTTGTTCATTTCACTAATGAGGTTTCTCCCCTTCACTTTTACAGCATCTACCTTATTTTCCTTTGCGTACTCACGCAGTGTCATGTTCAACGACTGATGAGCCGCTGCTATCTTTTTCGCACCCTCCAGTATTTTTTGTCTAGTATCCTCTCATTCGGCCTGTGCCTGAGCCGGATCTACTGCAGGTGCTATGGGGTTCTCTAGGCTATCTATCGCCTGCTGCAGCACATTCTCTGGCCTCTCTAGTGGAGGACCTCTACTTTTCCTTGGTGCCTTTGGTGTTACCTCCGGATCTGGTGTCGGATCCTTGCTCGCGCCAGCGTCAGGCGCAGTCATCATCACCTCGACACGGTCAGGGGAGCGAGCGATACGCGCCCCGCGAGCCATGCTAAGGGGTGGCTCGCCTCCCTCGACGATGTGCCGCGGATGAACGCACGACACATCGACAGCAACGTAGATCTTGTGCGCGCCAAGCTTGACGAAGAGGCCGTTGCACCGGAGGGGTCGCTTGCCGAAGCAGCCAGCATTGTCGCTGACAAAGTCCAGCGCTCCAAAGCGCTGAACAAGCCCGGAGACGATGCGTTCGCCGGTGCCGATGAGGTTTCCCGTCCGGATCTTCACTCCTGCTAGTGCCGCTAGCCCCACGGTGGGCGCCAACTGTCGTGGTGGTGTCACAGCAGATGCCATGGATAGGCTAAAGGTGGGGACAATATGCACTAGAGGAATCCAGGGAGGGATAGTGTGGTGATTCCACACACAGATGTCCTGTATTCAGTATCTTTCCAAGGGTTACAAGCGCTCCTTGAGCTATATTGGGGAGATGAGGAAGAAGGAACTCTCTTACTCTCTCCACTAGCTAGCTCTCAGGAACCAACTATGGATCAACCAAGTAAAGCTCAACCAAGTCAAAACCCAACCCCCTCTATAGATGCCCTAGCCCTCCTTATATAGGGGTGGCCAGGTCACCAATTAGGGCATACGTGGAGGCATATTCTAGGGAATATGCCTCTTCCCAAAATAGTAAACCGACCGGGTCACTTTTCCTCATCGTAAGCCCTGCAGAGGCTACGTGAGCCTCTCATGGGCGCCAAAGATCATCCGACTGCACGGCCACCCTTGTCGGCCACGCCTCGGTGGTCCTAGCCTCTATCCGCTTCACTCATGCTCCAGCGTACAGTGACCTCCTTTTGACTAGCGAGATACATTTCTTCTCTTGCAAGCCTGATATAACCCGGATCGTGCCTGGTTAATCCGGCCACACTGGTACCTACATTCAAGTTAGATAAATCCTGCCGGCATACGACATACATCGGCCAGGACTCAGTTAGGCGGACATCCTCTGGTCCGGGTTACTCCGTGATTCGACCTGCCTTGAGGTGACTTGGCCAGCACTTGCTTTGACCTTGTCGTACCTCGGCTAACTCGGCCTTTATACCCCGGCGTGACCCTACCCGGGGGTATCCCCCCAACAATTAATTACATTAATTAATATGTAAATACATATTACAAAATCCGTCTTGACCCGAAACACCTTTCGGTTCCCTTTCGATTTCCTCTGAACGACTTCGGATCTTTCGCGGAATGATTTCGGTCCTTTATTATTTCTCTGAACAACTTCGGATCTCTCTGCAGAACAATTCCGGCTTTCTCTTTCTCTACTGTGATTCCGTCTTACGAATGATCGCTCTCATCGTACCCTTAAGTGTATCCTCTCATGGCTCGGGAATGATCTAGACATGATCTGTATCAATGATCAACAGAGGGACCAGGGATATCCATGTGACCCCTATGCATTCCTGATGACAATGTTGTTTGAACCGCTAAATGTAGCATCCAATTCCTTTTGTTTCTCGATACGACTTGTCCGAGACCCGATCATTGGTATCACATACCTTGTTTAATCTCGTTCACAACAAGTTATGTTTTTCTTGTTACCGTGATATTACATCCCCATGACCGAGTCACACGTTGCAACATTTATGGATGTAATCTCACCAAGCCGGCCGTATGTATCTTTACCCATCATGTGGGTGAACAAATCCCGGTCTTGCAGTCACATGTCATCAACTGTTCCTTTGGAATACCCAACATACACCTTTATGGCCATTGTATTACCAGATGAAGGTTGATGCAGTCAAAGCAGCCTCGGGAAACAGTGAGCAATATGAGCTCACGGTCTAAGGAAAAGGAGTCTAGGTATAGCTATTGCAACAGTGAACTATATGACTTGATCGTGTTGCAGTCCTTCGAGGAATGTCCATCACATCATTCTCCAATAATATGACCCTGTTGTCAATTGGCATAAATGTCCATGATCTTGAAACCCAGATCATCCACATGACCAACGAACTAGTATGAATAGAGGCTACTAGGGACTTGGTTGTTTCATACCACACCTATACCAATGTTTCTACTTGGCACGGTTATAGCACAATATGAAACTATTATAAACTAATTGCGATATGACAATAAAAACCTATTTATTATTTGCCTCTAGGGCATATCTCCTTCATGAATACCCTCTCCACATCCTTCCTGCAAGCCTTCTACTGTTGGGCAAACCAAACTTTCTTTCCTCTAGGCACAGGGTTTGAGATTGTCTTCACAAATGTTAACCATCTTAGGTAGATGTCATCTGCCAATTAGTAGCCCTTGTCATACTGGTGGCCATTGATCTCAAACTTCACCGGAGGAGCTCTTCCTTCAACAAGCTTGGCAAACACATTGGAACACTGCAACACATTAATGTCATTG
Source organism: Avena insularis (assembly GCA_023614405.1). Taxonomy (NCBI): domain Eukaryota; kingdom Viridiplantae; phylum Streptophyta; class Magnoliopsida; order Poales; family Poaceae; genus Avena; species Avena insularis. The sequence goes on from CM042684.1 coordinate 461,931,657, forward strand.
TGTGATCCTTCCATACCGAAAAAGCATGCTAAATCCACAGATCCTGATCTTCCACAACCTCAAGCAACACACTGCATGATCCTTTGTGAACTTTGTACATGCCCTAGTGCGTAAATAGGAAGTTTTTCCATGCCTAGTGCATACAAGCAATGCTTTCAAGCATTCCTACACTAGTACAAACGTGTTACATAGAGACGTCAATATCCCATGGGCCTCAGCCAATTTCTCATTCCGGGTCAAGCGCATAGCTTCTAAGAGCACACCACCTGAGCCGGGTTTTTTTGCGGCTCTAAGATACGAGACCTCAGACGGTGCAAAAAGGAAAACGCCTCTAACATGTATGAGATGGAGACGACCCGTATTTCGAACCACTTGCAAGAACTCGTCAACCTTAGACGGCCTATACTAGGGACCATCTCCAATAGTCAGGATACCTCAATGGGATTCTAACAACAGCCGTCTCCAGAACTAGTGTGCCTCGAAGCGGCTTTTAAAGTGACCGTCTCTAGTGTGTGTAAACCATTTTAAGTAATAGCATGCTAATTCGAACTCGATCATAGCTGACATGACACATAAACATGATTCAGCAGACAGATAGACACATTATCTAAAGAACTTATTATAGCAGCTTGATCACGGTAACAATAGCCACATAGTTTAGCAATTACATGTTATGGTAGTACATATAAACTACAGTCCATAAATCAATCAGCTAGCATAATGAGTACTCTCTAACAAACCAGGATTGCATTTATAATCGGTTGTTCGGTGGAAGTTGCTGAACCAGAATATGTACCTCTCCATTATCTTTTTCATCAAAGCAAAAAAGGACAATGGTATCCTGCTTTAGGTTGAAGCTTCTCACAACCTTATCCCATCCAGTCATCAAGATTGCATTTGACCCAACTCCCATCTTCATCCTATCCATCTTTGGCATTTTGCTATTCATTTGCCAAACATGGACATCAATATGTTCATCAAGGCGATTCTTTAGGTATTTTCTTGTGAACTCAGCTCCAAATGTCTAGGCAAGCACATAGAACTAAAGAATCAGCATGCTTGTGTACTGGAAGTATTTAAATATCACACGGTAGCTTGTTTATAACATGATCAATAATATATCATCTTACCAGCTTGCACTTCTTTTTCATGACAGATGAATAGTGTGTCCTGTAGACATAGTACTTGATATTTGGTAGAAATTCGGGTTCACAACAGTCTAAGAGGAAGTCTACATGAACTTGTTTCAGATACATGTCATTTCCAAAAAGTCTCTACTTATCAAAATCAGTGCCCCCTTGTGTTGAGGCCCTGATGCAACAACACATAAAAATTTCACTGTGGTGGAATATTAATGTCTACCGTCTAAACACGTACAAAACAGATGACTGCAATTTTATGTTCTTTTGATACCTCTAAACTCAATCCTCTTAGTGGACTCTTCATCTGTTGACTGGAATTCAAAACCACCAAAGTTAATGCAAAAAATGGCATCGCTAGACAACATGATTGCACCGTAACTGCAGGTTCCCATATGTTAAATAGATATAGACAGAGAGCATCTTAATACAATCAAGATGCCAATAGACTAATGAAGTGACGGTTAAAATAGAGGTGACAATTAAATCTCTATTGCTAGAAGTGATGCTTAAATTTCTATTGCTGGAAGTGACAACTGCATATTTTGAGATTTATACAGGGTGAAAAGAGTTGGGACAGAAGAAGGCCATCTGGGGGAGGCTCTCCTGACGGTGCTGTCGGGTCTTCGCAGCTCGGTAACCCTGAACCTTAATTTCGAGAAGCAAAATGGCAAATCCCATGGCAAAATCCCTAAATCGAAGCTGTTGATTTAGGGTTTTGGGGGTTTGGTTTTCATGCATGTCTACTTGATCGACGAAGGGGTCCTTGGAGGCGAGGGAGAGAGTTTGCACCGCAAGGGACCTGAGGCAGCGGTGGTAGAGAGGCAGGGGACCGAAGGCGGCGGCGGTGGACAGTGGTCTGGGCGGGCGGGGAAGAACAAAAGTGGCATAGATCTAAAATATTTGTCCAAATATTTTCAGATATTTGGCGCCAAGTACTAGCCTCAGACGGCTGCAAGTCTGTCAAAAGTTTCTAAGAATGTCCGTTCTCCGAATATTTCACATTTTGCCACCAAGTACTTGATGACTAGTAATTTGAAAAGGCTAATATTCGGAACTCCGGATATATTCAAAACTCCAGCGTTTGTTTTTCCTAAAATTTGAGAATTATTCATACTTTAAAGCAAATAAAGGTGTGTATACATGCTTTCTAGAGTGAATTTGAGTCCCCTAAGACTAAATGAGGTTCATAAATTGAAGAAAAAATGGCATAGTACAAACCTTGGATCTTTACCGTGAAAGGCATGATGACTAGTGTTCATGCGCTTTGCTACAGAAAAATAATGTGCGAGTGTTTTGAATTTGACTAATTCGAATGTTTAATCACGAAGTGAGATCATTTGGTTACTTAATTATGAATGTTTCACCAATATAACCTTTTTTCATATATTCTTTGAAGGAAATCTCATCAAGTAAATATTCAGACGGCCATAAATATTCAGAACTCCAGATTTTGTTAATCCTAAATTTTGAGAATAATTCATAATTTAAAGGCAAATGAAGGTGCTTACACATGCTTGCTAGAGCAAAATTGAGTCCTAAGAGTAAATGAGGTTCATACCATGCTACAGAGCAACTGTTTTGTATTTGACTAATTCAAGTGTTTAATGTCGATGTGAGATCATTTAGTTACTTAATTACGAATTTTTCAGCAATTTAAAATCTTGTTCATGTATTCCTTGAAAATTATAATATAATCGAGCACTAGAAATATTTGATAGTGTGCATGAGCATGATCAGTAAAATATTTTAACACTAGAAATTTTAAGGAACTCCATATAAAGGAGTAGATTAATATATATATAAGGTTCACTAGAGACCACCACGGACATATTGTCTTACATGCATGCAACCACAGGTAATAATTAACTGAAACAAGATAAAAGCAGGGACATCAGTAGGAGGCCGGGACACGAAGACGCCTAGCAGGGGTAGCAGCAGGAGGCCGGGACAGCCTACTCGAGGGGTTACATGTCAGTCCTGACATATTCCCGGAGGAATTTGCCAAAGGCTGCGTGTCGTGCCGAGGTCTTCGGCCTTGGCTTTTGCCAATGTCCACCACGTGCTGGATCATGTTGTCGAGGTCTGTGTCGATGGCTGTACCACATAATGGGAAAAATAGTTCCCCCCTATAGTAGAAAAGGGATTTGCCCACACCGCAGCCGCCTCAGCACGTAGCTGCTCTTGTTGGCCCTAGAGTACTTGCTATCATCCACTTCAGCATCATCCTCCTGTTGATTTTTAAGAGTATAACTTAGAACTCATACATATGATTGAATTGTATTACAACTCAAGAATTGACAACATATATAAGACAATATTAAATTGATACCAAAGAGAATGCATCTCAGGAATAGTTTGATCATCTCATATATCATTTCATCTCAAAAAAATAACAATTAATTGGATCAGAGTATATGTAGAACAAATATTGCAGCCTCATAAGTTTCTTCAGGGATGGCGTTAGTGAACCAAGTAACAATTACACAACCTATTGTTCTTGTACATTGCCCCGGGTTCGCTAACTCATCCCTGAAAAAATCTGACACCAATGTGGTTACCTCTCTTTTGGGGCAAATTTGAATCATTGGTCACAATAAGAAATTGAAATGTAATCCTACGAAACAATATTCAGGGATATACATATTCAGGTACAAAAACAATCTTCAGGTACATGTAGAAACTTATGACCAAAACTATGCATATACATATCCATCATACGAATCATTCAAAGATCAGAAACAATTCAAAGATATAGTTCCATATGAGCATAATATAATCAAGGGCCTCATCATTTTTTCAAAGATGGAGTTGGCAAACCAAAGTACCAACATCACAACCTATATTTTTTGTGTACATTGCTGCCTCAGGTTCACCAACCCATCCCTAAAAACGACACCATCATTTGTACACCATCCCCTTACACTCTTTTGGGGCAAATTTCAATCATCGGGCTCGGTGATAAAATGAAATGTAATTCTTATACACTATGAATGCATGCAATAACAATTCAAAGATCATAGTTCTATGAATGTAGAATAAATCTAGGGACCTCATAAGTTTCTTCAGGGATGGCGTTAGTGAACCAAGTAACAATTGTACAACCTATTGTTCTTGTACATTGCCCCGGGTTTGCTAACTCATCCCTTAAAAAATCTGACACCAATGTGTCTGCCTCTCTTTTGGGGAAAATTTGAATCATTGTCCATAATAAGAAATTGAAATGTAATCCTACGAAACAATATTTAGGGATATACATATTCAGGTACAAAAACAATCTTCAGGTACATGTAGAAACAATTTATGATCAAAACCATGCATATACATATGCATCATACGAATCATTCAAAGATCAGAAACAATTTAAAGATCTAGTTCCATATGAGAATAATCAAAGGCCTCATAATTTTTTTCAGAGATGGAGTTAGAGAACCAAAGTACCAACAACACAACCTATATTGTTTATGTACATTGTTGCCTCAGTTCACCAACCCATCCCTAAAAAAAGACACCATCATATATATCTCCCTTGCACTCTTTTGGGGCAAATTTCAATCATCGGCCTCAGTGAGAAACAATTCAAAGATCAGAGTTGAAAGATCATAGTTCATATGTGTATAATAAATTTAGGGCCTCATAATTTTTTTAGGAATGGAGTTAGCAAACTAAAGTACCAATTGCACAACTTATATTGTTGTACATTGCCTTAGGTTCACTAACCATCCCTAAATTTTTTTTGACATAATCATTGTCTCCTCTTGCACTCTTATGGGGAAAATTTGAATCATTGGCCCCAATAAGGAATATAAATGTAATGTTGTGCATGTTGTAAATTTGTTACTAGACAGGAATATAAATTTACAACATAAGAAGAACCATATGAACAACAACGAGTTTGTGACTAGAAAGATTGGGGTTTTGTGACTAGATGGAAGATGCATCAATCGACTGTTCAAACCATATATATACTACCCTACTTCAAGAGAAAAAGAACCTATAGATGATTGAGCAAATCCTATGTATGAACAGTGAAATCTGTGGCTGCAACTAGAGAAGCTAGCAAAGTAGTACCTTGGACTCCTCATCGGAGACCTCCTTGAACTCATCATTCTCTGCAATTGTATCGATGATTTCTTGGTGGAGGATAGGTTCATTGATGTAGAGCATCGGGTTGCCTCCGCCTGCCATATGCCCCTCATCCAGATCTACCGCTGGCACCACGACATTGTCGGCCACCTGCTGCTCAACGGCAACAGCGACTGGCTGGACAGATAAGCTCGAAGCCACAACAGCGTGGCGATGAGCGGCATGCATGCCCGGAGAAGCCGCCTCCACCTGCTCGGTGACGACCGAGCCATCTACTGTTGCGCCTCCAACTGGCTTCACCTATGGCTCGTCTCCACGCGTACGCTTCATGGCACAGCTAGGGAAGGCAGTGGTGCAAGCGAAGGAGTTTCGGCACACGCGGAAGGTGCAGATTGGGGTTTTGTGACTTGACAGATTAGGGAAAATGACATGAGCTCATGGAAGAAGAAGGCCGAGTGGGTTTATATAAGCGGGACCGTTGGTAGTCCTCGAGTGGACACGTGGGTGTGGACTCGTGTCGGTGGGGGGCTACCACGATCTCCACTTTCTAACTGCATTAACAACACGCACAAACTTTCCCTAAAAAACACGCGCATGCTACCTCGGGAAGGTGCACAACGCTAGTTTTCGATATGGGTGACATACTGGCCCGCCTCAGTAGACACCTAGAGGCGTTTAATATTTCTGACCAATTGCAGTTAAGTGATTTAGAGAGACAGCCAATAATTTCCGTCTTCTCAGCTTCGGTCTAAAGGCGATTTGTTTTAATAACCGGCTGAGAGGCACTCGTACTAGATACGGTGTATATTAAAAACCACCTGAGATAAAAGTTAGAGGCGGTAAAAAACTTATGACCGCCTGAGGTTGATGAACACAGCCGGTGGTTTGTATTTTTGGGGTAAACCGGCTCTAGGCACAGTCTCTAAGTAACAAGTTTGTACTAGTGCTGGAAAACTTCTTGTTGCATTCTGTTCCAAGATCCGGGTTGTGTCTTCCGCATTGGGTGTTCTCAAGTATTTCTTCCCATACACTACCACAATTGCCCTACAAAACATGTACATGCAGTCGATGGTTGTGGACTCGGCCATGCGGAGGTAGTCATTCTGTGTGTGTATAGGAATTCCATATGCAAGCATCCAGAGAGCAACTGTGCATTTTTGGATTGTGGAGGAACCAAGCGTGCCGATGCCATCTCTCTTCAGTTTGAAGTAGTCATCGAACTCTCTCAATTTCTCGACGATCTTTAGGAAAAACTTCTGGCTCATTCTAAAATGGCGCTGAAATGTGTCATCGCCGTGCAATGGGTCATCGGCTAAGTAGTCAGCATAGAGCATGTAGTAGCCTTCCATCCTTTGCTTGGCTTGATCTTGCACCGCCCAAGTTTCGAATCCCCAGCAATCGGCTTCTCATCGGTGTCAGCGATCATTCCAAGGAGGGATGTGACGATAACGATATGATCGTCGTCATCGACACTATCCTGGAGGCCAGCAGCAACAGTGACTTCATCATCCATCAGAGCGGATATCATCTCTTCCTCGTGTGAATCCATGCCTTTGGGAAACCGGTGAACACCTAGTGGGTAGGGAGGTTGTGTGGCAGGCTTGGAGCTATTGGTGGGAGGGCGTGGGGAGTATTTCAGGCGGCTGCGAGGGTGTATCTAGCGGACTGAATGGCAGATGGCGGCGAGGGGTGGTAGTGGCGGCGAGCTGCTGGAGTGGTGGTCATTGGGGGGAGGAGGAATGCAGAATGAGAGCGACTTTGCGGGCGCTTGTTGCCAATAGGGCTGGCCGTGTCGTTTTCAGCTTCATCTGGTGCCCCTGCTTGCAACTCCTGGATTGGGTTTGGCCTAGGGCGCCAGATAACAAAACAGTCTGCACCGATAGGAAATAAAATTTGGAAGAGGGATGGGCGGCTAGGCGTGATTTTGGACACCGGCACCTCCATAGCCCTTTAGAGGGACTTCAAGACCCCGAGCGGAGATGCTCTAGGCGCTGACACACCCAACTCCAGGATCTTGTATGGACTCTAATCAAATGCTCCAACACGCCTCGAGACTCCAGTTTCAACACGCACGTGCAAAAGAAAGGCAAATAGCGCCCAACGACAAGTTTTGCCTCTGGCGCCCAAGATCGAACTCCCCAACTGCCGATCGACCGGGATAATAATCCTAGCGCCCTGGTTTTAGTGCCGCTTGTGGCTTCTCTTAGAGCATGACTAACAACACACGTAAAAGGGGCAAACCCTTATAATAACCGCCAATTTATGGGTTTCAGCGAGAAAACAGCGGCGATCAGCACCCGTAAACACTTCGATCCATAAAAACAATTAATGGGCCAGCCCAAAAAACCGCTCGTCGACCTGTACAAACAAGGGCTAGGTGGCTGACCCGGACGCGACCCACACTCCACAGGCTGTTTGTGAGCGAGCTCATTTTAGCTCCTCCTCGTCCCGCCCAGTCGCCGCCGCCGATCTCCGCGCCCCCACCTTTTCCTAGAACACCGCGGCCAGATCCCGGCGGCATGGACCTCAAATCGGCCCCGCTCACTAATACGTCGTAAACGTATCTATAATTTTTTATGTTCCATGCTTGTTTAGTATCTACTTTCTTATGTTTTGTTCATACTTTGAGGTATTTTTATACATTTTTGGAACTAACCTATTAACAATATGCCACAGTGCCAGTTGCATGTTTTCTGCTATTTTTGGTTTTAGAAAAGCTAGTAAGGAAATATTATCGAAATTGGACCGGACAAAAGCCAAAGTCAATATTTTACCCGAAGCAACATATAGTCTAGAGGAGAGATGAGCTGGTGCACCAGGGCGGCCACACCAGGTAGCGGCAGGGCCTGGGGGCGCCACCAGAGGGTGTGGGCCCCCTGGTGCTCCACCGACCTTGCCCTTCCGTCTATAAAAGCCTCCCGGGATGAAAACCCTATAGACCCGATCAAAATCCCACAGAAATCCACAGAAGAGTCTGTAGCCGTCGCCATCTCGATCCCCAGATCGGGGGGTCCGAAGCTCTTCCTGGCACCCCGCCGGAGGGGAGAGATCATCCTGGAGGCCTTCTTCATCACCATGACTGCCTCCGATGTGATGCGTGAGTAGTTTATCCTTGGACTACGGGTCCATGTAGTAGCTATATGGTTGGTTGTGCTCCTTTGTGCTATCATGTTTAGATCTTGTGAGCTCCGTTCATGATCAATATCATCTATTTGTAATCTTACATGTTGTGTTTGCGGGAATCCGATGGATATTGAGATGCTATTTCAGATTGATTATTGATTCTATCATGTCTATGTTATTTGTGATCTTGCATGCTTTCCGTTGTTAGTAGCTATCTTGGCCAAGTAGATGCTAGCAACTCCAAAAGGGAGTATTTATGCTCGATAGTGAGTTCATGCCTCTAGTAATCTAGGGAAGTGACGGGAATCTCTAAGGTACTAGATGTGTTGTTGCTACTAGGGAGAAAACAACAATCCTTTGTCCATGGGAGTTTCATATTGTTTACTTTACACACTTTGCTTAATGCAATTATCTATTGCTTGCAACTTAATACTGGAGGGGGTTCGGATGATAACCTTAAGGTGGATTATTAGTCATAGATGCAGTTGGATTACGGTCTATGTATAATGTTGTAATGCCCAAATCAAATCTCATAGAAGTCAAGATGATTAGTATATGCATGGTATGCTTTCTCGAGTATGTCAATTTCCCCAATGTAATTTGTTCACCCAACATGTTATTTATCTTAAGGAGAATCACCTCTAGTGAATTATGGACCTCGGTCCATTCTTTTACCATTGATAAACCATCTACTATTTACTGTTTACTGTTTACTTTCTGCAAGCAATTACTATCTTCTACACAATACGTTTAATCCTTTGTTTTTAGCAAAACCGGTGAGATTGACAACCTTACTGTAAGTTGGGGCAAAGTTCTGTGGTTGTGTTGTGCAGGATTCCAAGTTGGAAACAACACCTTGGGGTTGTTTCCTTGCTCCTACTGCTTCGATAACCTTGGTTTCATAACTGAGGGAAAACTTGTTGTTGTGCTCATCATACCTTCCTCTTAGGGTTCCCAACGAGCTCGATATATTTTGAGCCATCACTCACCTCTGGAGACAATCCGCAGCAGCCATCCTCTATGGTGTTGACCGTATCTCTAGGGCTTGGCGGAGGGCTTTCGACGAACGCTAACATGGCGAAAATGGTCGCTGCCACTAGCGTGAAGAAGAGGAAGCGGGCGGGAATGCACCTCATCCTGCAACCAGGAGCTGGCCTGGCTGCCGCGGTTGCCCCTACGCCACCCCTCGCCCCGCGGCCGCCCCTGCCCTTGCACCGGTGCCGAAGCCGAAGAGGGCGCCGCACCTAAAATCACATCCGGGCGAGTTAGGGCTGAAGCAGAAGAGACCGGCCCACCACGGCGCCCTCCTATCGGTCACTACCTCTCCGGTGTCGTCTTCCCCTACCGTCTCCCCGCATGTGCTCGAGGAGATGCCGCAAAGGTATGCCGTTTTGTACTCCGAGTCCAATGAATCCAAAATCGATTTACTGTGACATTTATCTCTGATTTTAGCAACAATGGACATGTGGGGTTCATGGATCTTTTGAATGAGACGACCGTGAACACCGAAGTTCCCCCACTGGATCCATTCGGCAATAGGGAAGAGGGTGATGCAGAGGAGGAAGAGGTGACCGGAGAGGATGAAGAGGGTGATGCTGCATAGAAAGAGGTGACGGAGGTCGACGCTGCGGGCGAGGTGAAGCCGAAGAAGAAGAGAACTTCTAACTACACGGAGATAGAGGATGCAACTTTGTGCCGTGCTTGGGCTCAAGTTGGAATGGATGCGTCCGCGGGCGCGGATCAAACTGGGAAGCGCTACTGGTAGTGCATTAAGGATAGGTTTTTGAAGCTCATGCCTCGAGTACGCCAGCCGGTGTATCGCACTTTTTGATCCCTTCAAGGTCGTTGGGAGGTGATCAAACTGGCTTGTAGCCGTTGGAGTGCGGCTATGGACGCGGTTAGGACCAATCCTCCAAGTGGTAACACTATCGACGAATACGTGAGTTTCTTGTCCATCACTTCTCGATCAATTTTGATTATTAGTTTGCGAATTAACCTTTGTGTTGTGCTTGTAGGAGGGTTTTGCCGATGCAAGGTACAAAGAAATGGCCACAGCAAGGGCAAAGCTTTGCATATAAACATTGCTTTGATGTGCTCCAACATCTTCCCAAGTGGACATTAAGGGACCAAGAAGCTCTAGTGAAGAAAGGGTTGATGGTTATGCTGGATGATAGTGATGACGATAAGGAAGCAAGGAAGTTTGACAAGCCGGGGGGGAGCAAAAAGGCCAAGGAGAGGCTAAGGATGGATGCCGCATCATTGCACCGGGACAAGTTTGATCAAATGATGAAGTCCAAAGAGATAATGATAATGAAGATATTGGAGACAAAGCTTGCCATCACCAAGAGGAAGAAAGAGGTGGAGCTCGCAAAGGTGGAAGCCCCGCGAGAAGATGCTAGGCGCAAGGCCGAGTTGGAGGAGATGAAGCTCAATGTGAAGAAAGCCAAGGCAAGAAAGGATCTCTTGACTGAAGAGAGGGAGATAATGATGATGCCGACCAAGGACATGAATGAGCAACAATTGGAGTGGTGGAAAGAGACCACTGTAGAGATCACGAAGAAAAGAAGGCTAGCTCGTCTAGATGGAACCGGAGGTGCCTCGGTTGAGCATGGTGATAACTCATATTCATGATTCTCCCTTGCATAATTCTCCCTTGAACTGTTTGCGCATTAATTTGATGTGAACTACTTTGTTGAATTGATGTAAAACTATAAACTATGCATCAAATGTTTGCATATTTCTGCATATTGTTTTTTGCATGAAAATCTATCTAGATCCCTATTTTACGGGTTAGGAATCAGCTATTATATTTTACAGATTGTGAGTAAGGACGCTAATCTGCGCTGGCGTCCTCAAACGTGAAAATCGTGAGTACTGTACTCGCGTTTTTATGGGTCGGACGTTTACAGGTGCTGCTAGTCAGGCTCTTACCGATATCAAGTAGAGTTACCTACTGAACTTACTCCAAACGATACGTTGCTTTAAGCTCTCACGCGTCAGGCCCTCCGAATCTGCGTACAGACAGGCAGGCGAGTATTCGAACCTCCGTACGCATGTCTCAATGAACCGTTGAAATATTTGATCAAGATATGATCAAGATAATACTAGTACTCCAGTTCAGTTTGACTTGACTAATTCTTGACACACGTACCCATGGCGGACTTGTAAAAAGGGACAATACTGCCAAACACACTACTCGGGATAGGGAGGACCAATTCTCGCAAAAAAAAAAAGGATAGGGAGGACCAACCGATGCAAGTTGAGTGAATTATTGCTCAAAAAATCTAGAGCAGAGCAGACCACACGCACCGTGATTCTGTGACACTGCGTCCGGCGATTTTGGCCATCTATTGATGCGTTGTGCAACGGTCCAAGGGCTTTGATCGATCCAATCTGGAGCATATGACGAGGCATGTCCCTGGCCTGATTGATTCCTTCCCCTTCCCCACGAGGAAGTGTCGCAGATAAGGTTAATTACGGAGTGCTGCAGATTATTCCGTCAGATGTTCACGCTTCCTTACGAAATCTACCACTACTGCACGCATTATTTTAGTTCCCGTCCTTCCGGGTTACCTTTTTGATTTAGCTATGACGATCGAGGAGAGGGAAAAGCAGAGGGCGAAAGCGGTAGCGATTAGTCGCTCCAACATGTCGACATGGGGGAACATGACGGCTCGGTTGCTATGCATCGCTCAGACATTTGGGTCCGGTGCCAATAATGCAGGGCGGTGCGGATGAGATAGAGTTTGGTCGCCGTGTGGTTGAGTGAGGTGTTGACACTTTGTTGGCCGCCTTTCTATCACAGAGCGAACAACACCTCAAATTGGAGTACTACGTTTTCTTCCATGTGTACCACCATTCATGGAGGTTGGGCGATTATTTGTCGTCCTCACATTCGCTGATGCTTACAGTTACAGAACTCTGCACGGCGGTGCGTGAATCTTGGGTCCGGCAGCTGTCAGTTCCCATCGCATCGCGTCGGACGTTGCCAACACACGGCCGGTCCCCGGACGTGTGATTGCAACTCCTGATGCGAATTCGGAACCACGGCAGCAGCAGGCACGCAACGGCGGGATATCGCCGAAGGTCCGAAAACAGTGACGGATCTTAACCTCCGTGCGCATCACCACCACAGACTGCCGTGCCATGCCTTTGCAGTTTGCACAGAAGCTGCTTCGCCTTGGGTTTCATATATTCGTATCCTTCGCGAGGTGGGGAAAGTTCGGGCGCCGCGCACCACGCGACAGGCCGTGCCCACGCGCTCTCCGCTCTCCGTCGTTCCGTGCTCCCCCCCCCCCCCCCCCCGCCGTCCCGCACGTAACGCCAGCTGAGCCTCCTAACGTGGCACACCACCCGTACGTGGCGAACGACTGCACGTTACGCGCGTAAGCTAGCGTCGAATGTACTAGCAGACGCCTCTCGCGGGCCTACCCCACGCCGACGGAGACGGATCTTGCGTGTCTGGGTGGGACGTGACGTGTACTCGGGTCGTTGGCCACGGCGCGGCGCACTCGAGCCGTATGTAGCGGAGTCTGTGGGCATTCTGGATTTGCCGCGGCGGCGCCGCTTGATCAGCCTCGTTTGGCCCAGCTCAGAGACAACGGCCTGACGTAGGACCACTGGCTCAGTGGGCGGGGCCCGCGGTTTCGGGGCTCGGAGAGGAATCCCGGGCAGCGGCCCTCCTGCCCGTGGGCAGCCAAATTCCCCGTATAAAGCGAGGGGTGCTCGCTGGGTAACGCAGTTTGCCGCTCTCGGCGCATCGCCTCGTCCTGCCTGCTCTCTTCGCCGGTTTCGCCTTCTTCTTCGAGGTCCCGAGGTAGCTTTTCTTCTCTTCTTCAGCTCTGCGAGGAGTAGTATCTTGTGGTGTTATTTTACCCGTTGTGCCCAATTAATCACCTACTGAGCGTCCTTTCTGAGTTGTTGATGACAAAGGAACTGAAACTTCGATTTTTGTGCAAAGTCTGAATCTCGCGTATAATCACCTTTTGTTCAGAACAAATCATACTATGTGCAATCGCTCATCGGAGCTATCGTTTGTGATGTCTATGCAGCGACAGGAAAGGGGACAGAGAATGGCTTCCAACTACGTGGACACCACGGGGGAGGAGGGGACCTTCCACGCCCACGGCCACCACAGCAGCAGCACCACGCCGACCGGATCCGCCGCGTCGCCCAGGACGACGCGGAGGAGGTGGCCGGGGTCAGCTTCGGCGCCCTCCGGCGCCGGCCACGGCCACGGCCACGGGCCCGCCTACAAGTGCGTCTGCGCCCCGGCCACCCACCCCGGCTCATTCAAGTGCCGGCTCCACCGCACCAACTCCCAGGGCCGGAACCCCTCGTCCCCGACCGGGGACGACGCGGCGCCGTCCTCGTCCTCCCGCACGGTCGCGGCGCAGTGACGCAACCGGACCATCGGTCTCGAGAATCAACGGAGAGGCGAACAAGGGGAAGAGGAGAACATATTACTACTACATGTCATCATAAGCAAGGGAGTTTATTTGTTCCTCCCTTGATCTAGTGTCAATTGGAAAATTCTTATTCTCTCCGTCTCTTTTCACCTTTTTCTGCTGGGATCTCCCTTGAATGTCCGTTCCTCCATAAAAGAAGAAATCCCCTGTTTCGACTAAGCATCCTGCTTCATCCCCATCCTCCATTTGAGATGGACCAAGGAATTCATCGCGTCGCTGCTCCTATTTTGTTAGCATGTGCGCCGTTCTCCTGTCTGACTACCATTGCAGTTTGATCCATGCTTCGTGCTTAGGAGTTGAACAGGCTGATTCATTTTTCTTCAGCGGGGATTTTTTTTTAGATGTCAGCAGGGATATGATAGAGGAGCATCTCTTAACATGAACAGGTTTGCTGATGCAGCTAGCCAATCAGAGATAACTACTAGTAGGTACTTAGGTAGTACATCGCTCCAGAGATCTTAGATTTGTTGGACGGTGAAAAGCAGTAGAGGTAAGTAAGAGCATTTCCATCGGCGGTCCCCAACCTATTTTTTTCGAAGCAACCATATATTTCACTAGATAATCTAATTACAAAGATTACATATATATAGTCACCAAAAGCGAAAAATTTGCGTGTCACACAATTTTGCACAAAGTACTCGCAAGTAGAAAAATTACAGTTCCACCCGTGAAGAAACTTGTGCCCGGATGCCCCAACTGGTACTGTCCCTACAAACTGACAGGCCAAACTATCTGCCTCCACAGCCGTTGGATTAGGTGAACCCCGATGAGGAGGAGTAGGACGCGATGACGTAAACCCTAGCGTCGCCGCTAGGAACCTAGGTTTAGGTTTAGATTTTGCCGAAACATGTAAATTTTCCTAAACTTGAATGAATTTTCTTTAGTTCCATTTTTTCGAGCCCATGATCGTTGACGTCAATGTGGGACAGCCTCCCCAAACTGCCGGTTGTCCGTGCAGCGTCCCCAATTGACAGACACCCGTTGGGTGTGCCGTTGGAGATGCTCTAAACTGGTCCTACTCTTGTACTGCCATGGTTGGATGCTCACTTCACTTCACTTCCGGACAGTTCCGCTACAGTTTCAGTTATTAAGCGTTTGTTTGATTGAGGAGGGCATTTAGTTTTCAGTTATCATTTGAATCTGTGATTTGTCAGTGCTGTATTATCATGTCATACTGCCGCAGCATTCGGATGAACATTGCACTGGCTCGTGCCATGGCTAAATAAACTTGTACATGTCTCCGTTTCAACAAAACAAAAAAATTGTACTCCGTGCACCCACTCCACACCTGCACCCACGTTCTTCTGTTGGTGAGGTAAGCTAACAAATATTCTGGCCAATTCTTGCAAAATTGTAGTGACAACACCCATGATATGGTTGGTAGGTCACGGCCCGTAGTCGCCCTCAATTTCCTATCTGGCTTTTATGAGCATGAGCATACTCGTACAGACCATGACCGTCTTGATGTGTGAACATAGTATGGCACTGCCTGTAAAGAAAAGAGGTTTTTTTTTTAACTTAAGGCTCCCACTTTATTTCCTTGTCAATAATGACATATCATCTATTACATCACTAAGAACGGATAGTGGTGGATCACCATCACACAAAAAATTGAAGAAGAATTAAAACTAGATCTAGCCAAATTGTGGGCAGCCTTATTTCCAATTGTCTGAACTAACCGGAAACAGTTTGCAAGGGTGGACGTGTAGGGAGTCCATATCTCTATTTCCCCATTGCGGGCATTGATCACATCAAGGTTATCCGACTAGATAATGACCAGAGAGCATCCAATATTCTCCACTAATTACAAGCCAAGTTTCAGAGTTAGAGTTTCTGCAGTTGCTGAATCAAGAAGATTGGCCATTGGCTTTGCTGAACCTGCAACATCTTCACCTCAATAATTACACACAATTGTTGTAGCAGCACCATCACCGCAAGGGGAAAAAAGGAGGCATCCACATTAAGTTTGTAACTCCTAGAAGGGGGCTTGATCCACCTAATTTCCCGTGGTGTTGAATTTCCTCTCATTGACCTGAAATTTAGAGTTAAGGCATCTACAACTACTTATAAAGGCACAAACTTGGCAGGAACATTCGATCCTAGCCGTCAAACCATCTTAATCCAACGACCGAGGTCATCCCAATGATGTATGATGTGACATTACACGCTAATCACCTCCACCCCCAAATTACGCTTGACCCATCCCCTAATTCCTCTCTTCGCTCTGAAAATCTCCCCGCACAGACATCGTCGGGTTGTCGCCGACGCGCACACCTCGACGCCGATGAATCTCACGCCCAGCCGCCGCAGCCGTGCACGCCCAGAGGCAGACGACCTGCATGCCCTAGCTATCACGGTCATGCCGCCGTTCGCGCCATCGTCGTGCCCCCGCGCCCGCGGCCGGGATCCACCATGTTTGGCCCTCGCGGACTGCGGCCCGCCCGTCCCTTCCGCGTCCTATATTCTGCCATGATGCTGTCCTCACCCCGTCGCCGCGCGACCCTGATCGTCTTCTACCCGCTCTGAAGAAGTCCATGTCGTCGGATATCCGCCCATCTACCATCCACACCCTTGCAATCGCGCCGTTTTCTCTGTTGTGTACCTACAGACATCAGAGTTTTACATGCTATTCATCTGGATTGCTGACTTTTCTTACAAATTGGTTGTGATTTTTCATGAACTCGATTCCATCTCTACTGCTATGCATGGTTCAGAAAGGAGGAGAGGTTCAGTTATGGTTTGTTCAGTTATGGTTCGATTTTGTACGAGTATGTGATGCGCTTTCAAAGCTTCTTCATGGGTGCGGAAGGCAGCATGGCCTCCATTGCGAGCTGGAACGGGTATTTCTTTTTCTCTTTGTCATGCTTGATTCCTTTTTCTCTTGCTTCACTCTATGTTATCTGAATATTTTGTACGACCCTTTTAGCTGATGTTGTTTGATAAGCATATGCTCTTACTACTTTTGAGATGAATCTTTTCTATCTAGAAGATGTAGCAAGGTGGTATAGTGTGTGATACGTTGCTAACGTATCCATAATTTTTGATGTTTCATGCTTGGTTTTATCTATTTTCTTATGTTTTGTTCACACTTTAGAGTACTTTTCATATAATTTCTTAGACTAACCTATTAACAAGAGCCATAGTGCCAGTTGTCTGTTTTCTGCTGTTTTTGGTTTCAGAAAGTCAGAAAATAAATATTCTCGAAATTGGATCAGACAAAAACCAAAGTCGTTATTTTTTCGAAAGATTCACGGAGCCAGAAGGAGAGACGAAGGGGGGCCACAGGGTGGCCAAACCACCCGTAGGCGCGGGTCCCCCAGGCCGCGCCAGGGCATGGTGTGGGCCCCCTAGCTGGCCACCGACCTCGCCCCTTCGCCTATATATTCCATCCGATGCAAAAACCCTAAATAAACAAGCCTCCAGCCACGAAAAGTTCTGCAACGCCGCCGCCACCGAAGGGGAGATTCGGGGGACAGAAAGTCTCTATTCCGGCACCCTGCCGGGACGGAGAAGTGCCTCCGGAGCCATCTTCATCGATCTCCACCACTATCTCTATCACCGTTGCTGATTCCCATGATGAGGAGGGAGTACTTCTCTCTCGAGGCTAAGGGTTCTACCGTTAGCTATGTGTTCATCTCTCTCTATGCATGATCATATTGTGACCATGAGCTTTGTAATCAAGTAGATCTACTTTGCTACTCAAGTGCTTTAATAGATCTTTGCTCTCCCCATGTGTGTGAAAGTGACAGCGTGCACACCATGGTGGCATTTAGGCTAGAGATTACAAATACTTGTTATGAGTTATATTTGGAGTTGGATGTCTCTATAAAATTGTGGTATTTGTTGGAACCATCTAGAACTCAAGGTGACAGTGTGGGGTTATCTAGATGGGAAAAGAGAACTTTGAGGTGTGTTGTTATAGCTCTACCATGGATTAGAGTGTCCAACCCGGGTAGTTTAGAGTAGTATCATAAAGATAAGATATTTATATGAGAGTGTTCACTAGTGAAAGTATGATCCTAGGTCTTGTTTCTAAGCATTGAAACATCGTTTGCAACTAGATCTGTTACATGTTTGCTTGCTTTCATCTTTTTGCCTCCAGTCTTTTTCTCCCGTTAAGCTATTTTCTGGCACCGTTACCACTTATAATTATCCATACCACTTATATTTTACTATCTTTTCGCCGAACTAGTGCACCTATACACCTGACAAGTGTATTGGGTGTGTTGGGGACACAAGAGACTTCTTGTATCTTGATTGCAGGGTTGCTTGAGAGGGATACCTTTGACCACTTCCTCCCTGAGTTCGATAAACCTTGAGTGATCCACTTAAGAGAAAACTTGCTGCTATTCTACAAACCTCTGCACTTGGAGGTCCAACAACTGTCTACAAGAATAGAAATGCGTAGACATTAGTGTGCTCTGAATTTTTTTACTCTGATATTCATGTCGTAAGTAGATGTAGATCCAGACTGGAACATTCTTTCTTTCTCCTTTTCTATGATAGTCATTATGCAGATTTGAACAATGATGTATATTGCAATGTTAAGTAGATACCCCCGTATTTTTTTAAGTTGATACTATTTTGTACAGATTAGAAACTTCAGTTTATGATGTGGTCCCTCTCTTCATTCTATTTTTGATCTCTAGCATTGTTGATGATAGAAGGCAACATATGCACGGATTGTTGTTCAGACGATGCATATATACTGATCGACCATAATTTATATTTGCTTCATCATTGCTCTTTATCTTAGTCACACCCATTCTTGGTATCTATACCAATAACAAAAGAAAATTCATGTGGATTTTTACTTGTTTTTACTTAGGCTCCCGTCTCTATACCAATAACAAAAGATTTTTACATGTGGATTCATTCTACAAGGCTTCTTATATCTCACATATACAATGTGACAGATCATCTTGAATCAAAAATGGAAAATTCTCCATTATATCTATTTGCAACTGGATTATGTTGGCACATATAATTGAACACGACATCATGGTCGGGCATCCTGATTTGGATGACTACATTGTCCATCTTCGCAGGAAACATTAAAATGAATTTGGTTTGTATTTATGTAGTTGTTGGCTGCGAGCCACAAGGAATTTTTTTTGATGTGTTATCTGCTGGCACTCATTCACCCTTTCTGAAAAGATAGTAGCAACATCACCACATATAGTCATCACCTTTTTTTTTAAGAAGATAGTGAGGTCGCTCCTCCTCCATAGATGTAAAATATTATATCTTTGGTTCTCGAAGAAAAGAACCATGATCAACATATTACCTACGGCTCTCATGATCAATTGGTGGTATTTTGAGCACAAGTGTCTAAAATTTTGTAAGTACATTATTATATAGTTATGACGATTTTGATATATCTTAGGGTTTCACTTGAATAATGATATTAAACTTTTTTCATATTTATAGAATTTTTTAGGTTATCATTTTTATAGATATATGTCCTATACTACACGTGCGTGGCACGTGCACGATTACTAGTTGATTGAAAAGGCAGAACTTGATGCTAAAGAAACATAGTCCCCTCTAACCGCTTGTCTTTGTTGCCACTATATATACCACCCCGCCACCACAATCGTCTCATGTAGTCTCAGTTAACCATGAACTAGCGAATTCCGTCTCAGACTTTCCAGAATAATCGATCCTGAGTTGTCGACCTGGTGGCCTTGGTCGCCAGTAGTTCTGTCTTGTGTAAACATGTTCAAACTGTCTGTAAAATTGTCATTAATTTCGTATTTTAACGAATTTGTCAATTAATTCAAATTTTTCAGTTTTTTATAGGGGGAATGGCTGGAAGCACACCTTCCCGTGTATGGGCCAAAAGAAGGTTGTGCCTAGGGCGTGTTTGGTTGCTCGGCCCAAGATTTCCCGTTTTTGTCATTTGGCCCGCTGAGTGCTGCATGAGGGACTTGGGCTTGGGCCAAGTTGGGGAAGTTGTTTGAAATCTTGTATCTTTGTTTCCTGCAAATATGCCCAGTTGTTTGGTTGCCCAGTTTTTTTCTCTGTTGATGCATTTCACAGTTGTTTGGTGTGGTGCTTTGCATCTGATCACATGAGTTGTGATCACCCATTTCAAATTTGGTGATCTTACCACCCAGCACATGCACAACACATGATCACAAAGAACAGTCATATGCACACACAACACATTGCGAGCTAGATCATCACCAGAACATCCATATGCAGACATACACATTGCTAGCTACACAAGAATGGTCTTACACTCACTCCCAGGTAGCAATCAGGGGTTCTAAACTTCACCTCTGATCAAAAGAACCATCAGCAGGGGCATCACCTGCCCCTGAAGTACCAGGGGCTTAACCCCTGATGAGACAAACCATCAACATGGGCATGGGATGCCCCTGAACCATGCACCACCAGGGGATTTCACCCCTGATCTAAAGTATCATCAGCCTACTTAGTTCAGCATCACAAGTTGTGTTGGGGATCGGTGCGGAAAACAAAAATTTCCCTACGATGTAACCCCAGAAACTGCCTAGGATCTATCTATGTAATAATGCGGTAACGGCCAGAGCGTAGAGAATACATACCCTTGTAGACCGTACGCGGTTAACGTTCCGCGGGGAACGTGGTTAAAGTAGTCGTACTCGAAGCCGACCTCAAGGTCGCGAAGCTCCTCGCAGGTGACCCCTTGCTCCTTCTTGATCTTCATCGTGCAACAGCTCCGGCTCACGACATTCAAGTGCCCCAAGTGTTGCGCCTCGTGTCTTCGTACACATCCGGTGCACGATGAGACCTCCGGCTCCCCGATCCCGCCGGGAGTGCGGAAGTTGATATCCGGCTAGGAATCCCTACAATAGCAGCGTATCAGGTGTGTGCCTCGACCGCACAGCCCAGACATGGGGCCATGGTCACGAGGTATAGAGAGAGGGAGGAGGAGAAAAGTCAACCAAAGGACTTCTCCAAATGTGTGTTTAATCCCACCTATGGGCACCCCTTTATATAGGCGGAGGGGGTGTGCCCTCCCCATTGGGTTAGCCATGTGGGACTATTCACAAAAGAAAAGGCAGCAGATTTCCGGACTTGCCAAATGGGCCAAAAGAACTCAGCCCAAAATAGCAAACAGAAAATGCTAAATAAAAAGAAAAGGGAAAACAGCAGGGGCTGGCTGGGTGGCCTGGCGCCCACCCAGCACAAGACTCCCGCTGATGCCGAAGGGAAGCCACAGGTGGGCAGCCACCCCCCACCTCAGCGCCGCCATGACCGGGTGGCCTAAGACCATCCCATCGCCCCAGCCCAAGCGGCGCCTGCCCCGCCTCTTGGGTGGGCTTTGGCGTCACAATTATCTGCCGCCCTGTGCGGTGGCGGTTATCCACCGCCCACAGGGTTGGCTATTTTGCCTTTTTCCTTTTATTTTCCTGCAGTTTTATTTCTAGGCCTTTTCCCTCTGGGATTTGGCCTAATATAAAAGTTGCTTCTATAAATCTTAATCTAAATATTATTTATAATATATTAATTCATAATTAACATATAATAAATATATATTTAAATTCCCATTTATCCAAAAACACTTTTCGGGGCTTTTCCTTTATTCTTTCTCCGAACAACTTCGGATCTCTCCGCGGAACGATTCTGGCTTTCTTTCTCTACTATGATTCCGTCTTACGAATGATCGCTCTCATCGTACCCTTAAGTGTATCCTCTCATGGCTCGGGAATGCTCTAGACATGATATGTATCAATGATCAACAGAGGGACCAGGGATGTCCATACGACCCCTATGCATTCCTGATGACAATGTCGTTTGAACCATCTAAATGTAGCATCCTCTTCCTTTTATTTATCGATACAACTTGTCCGAGATCCGATCACCGGTATCCCATACCTTTGTTCAATCTCGTTCACAACAAGTTATGTTTTCTTGTTACCGTGATATTATATCCCCGTGACCTAGTCACATGTTGCAACATTTATAGATGTATCTCACCAAGTCGGTCGTATGAATCTTTACCCGTCATGTGGGTGAACAAATCCCGGTCTTGCAGTCACATGTCATCTACTGTTCCTTCGGAATACCCAACGTACACCTTTATGGCCATCACGTTACCAGATGACGGTTGATGCAGTCTAAGCAGCCTAGGGAAACAGTGAGTAATATGAGCTCACGGTTTAAGGAGAAGGAGTCTAGGTATAGCTGTTGCAACAATGAACTATATGACTTGATCGTGTTGCACTCCTTCGAGAAATGTCCAACCACATTATTCTCCAATGACATGATCTTGTTGTCAGTCGGCATAAATGCCCATGATCTTGAAACCCAGATCATCTTCGTGACCAACGAACTAGTATGAATAGAGGCTACTAGGGACTTTGTTGTTTCATACCACACTTGTACCAATGTTTCTACTTGGCACAGTTATAGCACAATATGAAACTATTATAAACTAATTGAGATATGACAATAAAACCTATTTATTATTTGCCTCTAGGGCATATCTCATTCAGTCTCCCACTTGCACTAGAGTACAAATAATCCAGCTTGCATTTTACTCGTATAAACCATATACCATATGCGTTTACAGATCATGCATGCTCATGGGAAACGTCATGTCCATGTTCTGTTTTACCAGATCATTATGTCTTTTGCAAATCGTTAATGTCTTCCTAATTTTGACATTCACTCCATTATCGTATAATGGGTCGAAGCATTTGTATGGCAACAAAGCGAGACTTTGTTCTAGTGTTTATGATAACGGTTGTTTTCACCGTTGTCATCTAAACTTCAAAACACACTTTGCTATCCTTTGTGTATATACTATAGTCATGACAGCAGAACGAGGCCGGATTCCAGGAGATTACAGTGACGTTAGATCAACCTCGAGGGCTTTCTCATGCGCACTGGGCCCTAGGACACATCATTCTACGTTAAAAGCGAACTAGCCCCGCCATAACATTATACATCACATCAGATGTAGCCTTTATACTTCTATATCTATGTAGATCCTAGTGCATGAAATTCATCTATGCCACTTACATTGCTTCTTTCCATTTATGTACAAACTTAATTCTGGTTCAGTGATCAACTCAGGAATCACTTAAAGACATGTTCTTATAGTTAAGAGCTAGTCCTTCCAACCAGAACCTTGGGTCACATTATGTCGAGTATACAACATGGTTATGTGGAAGAACCTATGACCGAGGCATAGGAGATGCAACACATCTCTTTCTTTCAACCATAGTTGCAATACTAACTCAATGCTTCATACAGTAAGAACTTCTTTCTTACCTCGTTCTATTCTGAACTTCTTCAGAATCTTGTCTTAGGACTTTCTGAACATCTTTCAGAATCAAATCTAGGAAGCATTTGACATTCAGTGTTTATTAAACTCATCAATCTATCTTGATAGATCTTATTGTTTAATAACTTCAACTTCATCCTAACTTAAATACTATTAACACCAATCACATCATTCACATATGTCGTCTACATATTCTAGAATGATTTCACGCTCCCACTCAAATATGACATTCATGTTTGAGATCCAGGGATTTCACTTAGCTCCCACTCAAAATATGTTAGTTACATATTATGAATTAGCCAAGCTGATTTGCTCCCACTGAAATCTAGGTCCTCTCGATAATCTTGGATATTCCAAAATTCTTTGATCATCATCAATTTGAGAATTCCACTAACGAGATTTCAATGACAATTCATTTCTCGTACTTTGGTCCATCACGCTTCTTTGTATTTAGTAGGTATGTCTTGTTCAAAACATGACAAGTGAATTAATAATATAATTCCACAAACTTGTAGAATATATAGTTGAATCCTATTTTCTTTAGTAAAAGTATTCGATGAAACTTTATGATCATTATCAATAGTTTCTCCTCCATTTGTAGAGTTTGGTTTTACGAAATAAATTCCGCTGCGCCACTCGACAATCTGGAGGTAAGGTCAAATACCTTGTTTTTATCTTTTACTTTCTTCCACCTGTATCTTCATCAAGACACATCAACTTAGGACAACAACAGGTTTGTCCCTTGTGGAAGATGCATTCATAGCTTCCTAAGAATGCTCTACAAAGACTTGTTTATTCACCACGACTTCGACTTGTTGAAATCTCCAGAAACTCGAACGTGCCATAACACTTATGGTGTTGTTTCCATGAATCTTTAGATATTCCTTTGTATTTCAAATGAGTGTTTGCTTATCTCTAACTCTAAATGATAACTATAACCTCGATAAGAGATAATATTATACCATATGTATTTAATACATAATGATTATGATGTTTAGACATTTCAACAGAGTTTGAATACGTCCAATTATCATAATTTGTGAAACATATTTCACAAGTGCCCTTTTATGCTAAACTTAACTTGAATACTTTAGTCGTGTCGATCAAATCGAAGAGACTTGTTAATTCAGTTAATTCAATATCCCATTTAGTTATGAACTCATTTGAACAATTCAAATCATTTCAAACTTCATGTTTCATTAAGTAAATACACTTGTTCACTTAAGTCCACAATTAACAAATGATTTCCACTACTTGTTGAAAATATGATACATCACTATGTATAAGATTCAACATTTCTTTGCATATCACCGTTTTACCAAAATGCGGAGTTTTAGTCATTCTGCCCAAGAGGCATGGTTTTGCAAAGTCTCTAGATTGAGCATCTAGGACCCCGATCTTTTATAAAGAACCTGCAATAACCAAAATGACTTAAACTATAGTGTCTTTTCATTATTAAGCTTTGGATATCTTTTAGCATTCTAATCCTTTATAAATGTTTAAACCATTATCATTAACATAGTGATGAGAATAACTTATTTATAATCATAATGTGACCATAAGGTATTGTTCATAAGAATAGTACAAACTGGTTTGTAACTTGTTCATATGAATAATCGTCTCACCAAAAGCAAGACACACATACAAGGATTACAAATTATATTCAAGTCCACTAATCCAAATGATAAACTTTGAGGAAAGAGGTGATGTCGGCCATCAACTTATTTGCTTGCCGTCATCAAGTCACGTTGCCTCAAAACCAGCAATTCTCTAGCAGATCATCATGTTTTCACAAAACGTGACAAGTACCAAATACTTTGCAAACTGCAATGAGTTCTGCAAGAACCACATTTATAACTTGTATATCTTATATATACCTTTTCATCCATGACCTCCATTTGCAATCAAGCCCTTCTAAGAGTTCTTAACTCTAATGCAAGATCGTTGAGTGTTTTTCCAAACAATCCGGAGTCATCGAATTATCTCCTAATGGTTATCGTATCAAGAAGAGAAGATCACCTTTTACGAGGATATCCCTTAGGCGTGGGTATTAATCTATGAAGTTGGACCCTTTTACTAAGTTCCAAATTAAGCAATATATTCCCATGGTCGCAAAAGACCTCAATGGGATAGGCTAAGATCTACTAAGATATTTGCAAACAGACATCTAGACTAAGTTTATAATAAGAGATCAATTTATAATTGGTGTCCACTAAAACGGTCATCCCCTGGACGATTTTAGTGATCGCATGATCCCTATCCTTTGCACCTCCCCTGATCATCACGGCCATCAGTGCATTATCAAAGGTAGGCATTCAACAATGCCAATCACATCATCCATGTGACTCATGCTCAATCTTTCGATCTCTTGTGTTCCGAGGCCATGTCTGTACATGCTAGGCTCGCCAAATCTAACTTGTGTGTATTTGTTGTGCAACATGGCTTACACCCACTGTAAGCGAACGTAGATATGTCTGACCCCCGATCATCACAGCCGGCCTCATACCGAAGAACTTTCTTGGTGGTGCACACACAAGGGGAACACGGAACATTGGAATAAAATAGGGATTATCTTATTTGCTACCGTTGAGTATCTAAATACTAGCACACTATAAGATGTAAAACAGGTATCAACATCATATGTATAATGTGATATGATATGGTCTTTCTTGCGCCTTGATCTCCATCGAGCACTCCGGCATGATCTCCATCTTGCCCTTGGTTTGACGCCAAGTCCATGACGCCTCCACCAGGTCGTCCATCGGAACGATGACTATTACTACACTACTTAGTAACATAAAAGTAAACTACTTTACCTTTGTAACGATCAATGCCATATCATAACCACAAACGGGTTGGCAGGACAAAAGATGTTGTGCAAGTTCTCATTGCGAGCACGTATGACTATATATGGAACACATGCCTAGGATTATCTAGTACTTGGATGCTTTATCTTATTTATCTGCAATTGCCCTATGTTCTGATTGCTATGTGAATTGTATTGTCCATGCAACTCCCATCCATCCATCCCTATGCCTACCGCACTCGAATCCTACTGTTTGCTACAAGTGTTACTGCTGTGTTTACTTTACTACTGGTGTTACTTTACTATTCCTACTACAAAACTGTTGCTACTGATAAACTGCTGTGAGCAAGATTGTTTTTAGGTGCAGCTGAATTGACGACTCAGTTGTTAAGGCTTATAAATATTCTTTGGCTCCCCTTGTGTCGAATCAATAAATTGGGTTTCACTTCCTTCGAAAATACTGCGATACAACCCCTATACTTGTGGGTCATCAGGCATGAAGTAAACAACGTCAGCAAGCAGCATTACCTAATTTGGTAGTGGACATGGTACAAATATGGAGTACAATGCCTAATCTGAAAATGCAAATGCTACAAACATGGAGTACAATGCCCAATCGGGCAATGCCCAAGGACAACAATCAATATGGGGATTCCGCTATGAATGCCCAATCGGGCAATGCCCCAGGATAACACCCAAATTGAGGAATCCGCTCAATTAAATTCAAAAATTTGTGTGCACATTATCAAATATGTTGCTACGTACTGCGAAAAACCCCAAATCGCTCTACGACTACCAAAGATCAAGTCCTAACTGCCGTCGATTTTGGGCCAAACCCTAACCGCTATGTAGATCAGGAACTTACCCTAGTCAGCGGTGGTGGCACCATCGATGACGATGGTGAAGTAGAAGGCCCCATAGCGGGAGAAGAAGCTCCCGCCGTGAAGGTTGGGGCTACAGGCACGACCAGAAAAACCCTATTCGAGTAGTCGAGGGTAGCCCCGACTATGGCAGGTGTCGTGGTGGTGTCACGGCAGATGCCATGGATAGGCTAAAGGTGGGGACTAATACACGCTAGGGGAATCCAGGGAGGGATAGTGGAGTGATTCTCCACACAGAGGATTGTATTCCTTTCAAGTTTACAAGTGCTCCTAGAGCTGTATTGGCGAGAGGAGGAAGAAGAAGCTCTCTTACTCTCAACTACCGTTCACCCCTAGCATCTTAGCGAAATCTGTATCGAAGAAAGACCAACCAAAACTAGAACTCAACCCCTTCTACGAGAACCCTAGCCCCCCTTATATAGAGGGGGCTCGGTCTCTGCCTAGGGCATACGTGGAGGCATATTCCTAAGAATATGCCTCCTCTCAAAGTAGTAACCCGACCGGGGTGCTTTTCCCCCGCGTCATACATGCTTTAGCTACGTGAGCCTCTGCGACGCCCGCGTCAGCCGACACGGGCGTCGTCACCCTTGTCGGCCATGACCCGGTGGTCCTGCCCTTGCTTGCTTCGCTCATGCAAGCGTGCGGGCCTTCTTTTTGACCAGAGAGATTCCTTCCTTCTCCCAGAAGCTAAACGGGACCCGGATCATGGTAGATCCGGCCACACCTGTTCCTGCATACAAGCTAAACAAGCACTTCCGACTTACTCCTTAAGTCGGCTGAGACAATGTTAGGCGACCCCCCTGGTCCGGGTTACTCTGTGATCCGGCATGCCTTGAGGTGACCCGGACAGCTGACGAGGTTTAATCTCGTCAATGCCCATTGTTATGGACTTGGGTTTTGGAGAAGATGGGGATGCTGGAGATCATGGCAGTTAACGCAAGCAAACTTGGGACACGAGATTTACCTGTGTTCAGGCCGGAGGGAAAACCCTACTCCTGCTTGTCTGCTCTTTGATTACGGCGGAACCGAAGGTTACAGGGTGCGTAGATTCGATCTGGCGTGGATGCGTGTGCGAAAGTATGAGTCTTGTCGTTGATCTGTAGATCTATTGTGGAGGTGGAGATCGTAGATCTATCTATTGGGGGGTTATGGCGTCTGTAGGTCGTGTGTGTAGTCGTCTTCTCCTCGTTGGACCCTCCTAGCCTTTATATATGGGGAGGCTAGGTCTCGGGTGCCAATACGAGTAGGTTACAAGTTGTATTCAAACTCTAGTCTTGAGGTATCCTTGTCTTGTGCGCTCTGGAGTCCGTGTCCATATGTGCTTCGTGCAGCCGAAACATCTTGGGCGTCCTGGACCCTGGCAGGTCGTCGAGTGGGCCTTCCGTCGGGCTGGACCAAGTAGGCTAACATCGGGTACCCGTAGGGTATATCCATGTCACCAGCATCCGCTTTGACCCTGCCGACCTTCGGCTAACTCGGCCTTTATACCTCGGAGTGACCCTACCCGGGGGTATCCCCCCAACATTAGTCCCCGAAGCTGGTGCGGTCTTAGCTGCCCTGGCCGCTAAGGCCACATCAGGTTTATTTATGTTCGAGCCTTGGACGTTTATTTCCGGGTTAGCTCTTTATCTCGGATTATATGGATTTACGTTCCCTTCGCACGTACCAAGTTTTCACTTGCTGGCCGGGTTACCACTGTGACTCGGATCTCATGGTTTTACTTTCTCTCTGCACATTCTAAGTTCTTACTTGCGGTCCGGGTTACCACGGTTTGATTCGGGCCTTGCTTCCTTCTCTCATACGCCAACCCACGTGGAGGCTAATCATTACGTTGCCTTATTTTAAGGGCCTGCACAGTAACCACCGCAGTAATTGTCAGTTATCACTGTGCGTGGGTCACGTCACACCTGCCTCCTCGTTTACCGCATCTGTGTGTCACGTCACGGGATCGCTTCTGCTCTGTGGCCCTTTGTGTGGCTCCTCTACGATTGGCTGAGGCGTGTGATACACAACCACACTATGTTGCTTATTGGCAGGGCGCGATCCCACTCACCCTCTCAGGGAGTGGTTAAGTAGCGGAGGGGCGCACCCCTTAGAATTTTTCCCTCTTCTGCGCTCCTCTGCCCATTGCTCTTCTTCTTCATCTTCCTCGCGACCGCGCCGCCGCTAGTGCCCCTAGCAGCAGCGCCGCCGCCGCACTCTTCCCCATGCCTCTGCATCGCAGCCATTAACTTCCTTCCTGCCACGGGTCTCGCCAATCCAGCCTCAGATCCGCCTCGCCAGCGCCGGTAGGTAGCGACCACGAGATGATGAGGAGGAGCTCGTCGTGTGGAGCAAGAAATGGAGGAGGACGCGGCGGCGACCGTGGCGTGGGCCGGATCATGGCTCTGTCAAGATGACCTTGACTGGCTCTACCGGACCAGACGCATTCCTGCCGGCGTCGCCGCTCGTCTCCCTTCCGCCGAACTGGCCCCCTCACGCAATTCAGGTGAGTTCGTCGTGTTCCTGTCCCACTTTCAACGGGGATTCGGCCTGCCGGTGAGCGATTTCTTCCGGGATTGGCTTAGCACCTACCACCTACAGCCGCACCATCTTCCAGCCAATGCTATCATCTCTCTCTGCCTTTGCTTCTACGATCGAAGGCTACACGGTTGGGCACGAAGGAGCTGTGGATCCGGTTCTTCGGCCTTTGTCGTAACGTCATCCCCAATATCCAAGTTGAATCCGAGGACAAGCAGCTCACCCAATTCGGAGCTGCGTCCATCTCACCTCGGAGGACTTCCGTTTTCCCCCGGGTCACCGGGCTTGACTCCTGCAAAGGATGGGCCCAGACCTTCTTCTATGTCCGGAACTCGGGCACCGAAGATTTGATTCGGTTGCTCCCCTACACTCCGGGTCCACCTGATCCGGAATTCTGGGAGGAGGTCTCCAAGAAGCCCACAGCTCTGGCCAACCAAGTTAACAAGAGGTTCACGAAACTGAAGAAACTCGGATTGCGCAACAAGGATGCTATGATCACGTTCGTGCGCAACCGAATCTCTCCCCTCCAGAAGTGCACCCACAAGGTGTGCCACATGAGTTTCGGCCGCGACCCCAACCGGACCTCCTCCTTCGAGCTGAGCAACACGGAGATTTTTCGCCGGGTTAAGGCTCTCTTCACCACCCACAAGGATTTCTCCGCCGAATGGACGTGGGGAATTGAGCACTTCTGTCGTGACAGCTCCTCCCGCGATAAGATTCATGGGCAAACTTATTTCGGATCAAATATGTGTCGGTTTTTGTTGTATTTTTTACTCTGTTCTTCATGCTTTCTCTCAGCTGTTCCTTCAGCAAACTCTTGAGGATGGTACGGATCCGACCCTTAAGTGGGCGCCGGACCGAGAAATCCCGGATGAGGAGGAGCCGTACCAGAAGATGTTTCTCCCTATGACCGATGCTACAAAACGACCCAGCGGTAAATTCTCTTCTCTTAGAGACTGGCCCGATGATGAGGATGACTCGAATGTCGACGTGATTGAACCTGTTGAGGCTGTCCCTCTTTCTTTTGCCTTTCTGGCATCAGCTAACCCCGGTGGGCATATCCACGAGGATCCTCCACTTGCTACGGGCGAGCCGGTTCCAGTGGCGTCGAAGAAGAAGTGTGGAGCCGCACCAAGTTCTTCCTCCGAACCTTCTCAGCCCACAAAAAGGTGAAAGAAGGCCGGAGACAAGACTGCCTCCAAGCCGGCAGGCAAAGCCCCGGCACGAAGGGCCCGGAAACCTAAGAAGGCCGAAACCTCGGATGCGTAAGTCATGTTTTGTTGCGTAACTCACTTATCCTTGCATCGTGGTAATTTCTCTTCTGACATTATTCTCTTCTTCAGGGCTCCGGTGGAGGTCCCTCAGAGCGGATCAAGCATCTCTTCACCACTTCGATCTGGCCCTTCTCCTCCTCGTGACGACGAGTCACGTCCGCTGAGCCCTATTCCAGAGGGTTCTGTGGCTGCTCCGGGTTCCGCACTACCTCGTCGAGAGGAACGCGACCTCGGAGCAGGAGGGGTCGGTCCAGCCGAGGCAACGACGTCCACCACTTCGGCATTGCCACAACCAGCAGCCACCGAGTCTATCTCAACATCAGCACCAGCAGCAGTTCCAGTACCAGTGACCGAGCCAGCACCAGCACCTGTTCCGGCACCAAGAAAACCAACAACAGCTCCAAGTCTAGATACAAGAGCTCTAGTGCCAAGTTCTTCCGCCTCGTCCGAGTCATCTTAACCTCGGCGAGGAACTACTCCAAACTTCTAAGGGAAATCACCGATTACTTCTTCCCAAGCTAAGGGCAAAAGGCTCGGATGCTACCAAGTGCGCATTTGTCGAGGCTGGGCAACTAACCCTAGGCCGATGCTTCCCAAGAAAGCTCAAGCAGCGAAGGATGTTCCTGCCGAGCCAACTGATGCGCAGCAGATGGTTCTGCATACCAGCCCAGCCCTTGCCTTGGTTGAGAGGAAAGAAGCGCACGCGAAGGGCTTGGTGGCACTCCATATGCCCACCGGTGAGCGGTACCCTCCGAGCCTTATTGAGTTCGTCATGAACTGGAACAAGGCGGAGTTCGTCCACAACGATGATCTCCCGGAAAAGTTCGGCCCCGCAGAATTTTCCGCCCAAATGAATACCGCCGCTAAGGCAATTAACCTCGCGGGGCGAATGATGGAGGTATGTCGTTTCTCCTTTACATGCTATAGATAATAACCATTAGTCCCCGAGCCTCCGGTGGAGTAGCTTGTTACTCGGCCGGATGCTCATTAGAAAACTAACGTAGCTTCCTTGAACTTCGAATATGCACACACCTAGAGCCAGGTTAAGTTCCACTTGGCACGGGTCTTGTATACTTCGAATATGCACACACCTAGAGACGGGTTAGGTTCCACTTGGCCCGAATCTTGTTCACTTCGAATATGCACATACCTAGAGCCGGGTTAAGTTCCACTTGGCCCGGATCTTGTATACTTCGAATATGCACACACCTAGAGCCGGGTTAGGTTCCACTTGGCCCGGATCTTGTATACTTCGAATATGCACACACCTAGAGCCGGGTTAGGTTCCACTTGGCATGGATCTTGTATACTTAGAATATGCACACACCTAGAGCCAGGTTAGGTTCCACTTGGCCCGGATCTTGTATACTTCGAATATGCACACACCTAGAGCCGGGTTAGGTTCCACTTGGCTCGGATCTTGTATACTTCGAATATGCACACGCCTAGAGCCGGGTTAGGTTCCACTTGGCCCGGATCTTGTTCACTTCGAATATGCACACACCTATAGCCGGGTTAAGTTCCACTTGGCCCGGATTTTGTACACTTCGAATATGCACATACCTAGAGCCGGGTTAAGTTCCACTTCGAATATGCACATACCTCAGATTGCTAGGGTCTGCGGCCTATTCGGCCTTTGATATGTACTTGAGAAGTTGCTGATAAACATTTCTTCAAAATCTATCTAGCAGTTGATGCTTCCGGGTGGTAAATTATTCAGCCATACCGTCGGACCTTCCAACATCCGGGTACGATCGCATGTACCATCTTAAGTTGCCAGTGGCAATTTTCACAGTGTAGCATAGTTTATCAGCCAATCCTCCGGCTTGGTACTGCCACACGTCTTCGCCTCGGGCAATCGGAAGTTGGGTACCGTGGCTCCTTCATGATCCCGGGTCCAAAGCACGCTGGACCCGGGGACCTTGACATTCGATCTGTTCCGACCTATACAGCGATCCGGTTTCAACTGCGCCATCCGGCATTAAATCCCTGCTTCCCAATCTTGACCCTATCACATGATAGTCCGGTCTCGGGTACCCCGCGTTCACCATCTCCGAATCACCGTCATTGTATCGGTTTTGCACTTGGGGCGCACCTTTCTGTTGTCTACCTCGGTCGACGCTTTGCTCTTGTCTTGGTATATTCCGCTGCCGCGGTTGTCCTACTCCTGTGGAGTTTCGTTGTCCGGCATTGCCGTTGGTAGCGTTCCCTTGACCGGCATTGCCTTGGTCGTGGTTACCTCGGCCAGCTTCACCTCGGCTCACACTTCGTCGATCATCATTTTTCCGCGTTTCTTTTTCTTTTCCTGCACGCGTCGGGTCGTAGGACGATCTGTTGTTCATTCGCCGAGGTTACTACCTCTTCTCTCCTTGGACCACCATGAGGTGACGATACGGCCCGGATTTCTCCGAGTTACCCATCGCCGAATGGACGATTTTGAAGCTCCAGCTCTCCGGGTTAGCTCGAGTAGCTCTTCGCTCTTCATTCGCGATCCGAACTAACTCGTTGACCCTATCTTCTGTCTTTGACGGGCCTCACCCGTCAGACCCTCCAACTCGGATGCACCATCCATCCGCTCTCGAGGTTCTTCGCCGGGTACTATACCTCAACCCCTGAACATAAATAGTTTTCAACCCTCGGCCCATCATCACCTTCTCTCATCTCGCTCATGAGATTTATCCTTTTACTTTTACCGTAATAACTTTGTTTGCCTTTGCATACTCACGCAGCGTCATGTTCAAAGAATCTGACGAGCATGACTATTTTCTTTGCGCCCTCTAGTATCTTTTGCCTAGTTTCCTCTAGCTCGGCCTGTGCCTGAGCCGGATCTGTTGGAGATATACCCAAGAGGCAATAATAAAGTAGGTTATTATCATATCTTCATACTTATGATAAATGTTTACATTCATGCTATAATAGTATTAAACAAGGAAACCATTAATACTTGTGTGATTTGTAAACTTAATTTGAAGTCCCTAGTATAGCCTCTATACTTCACTAGCTTGTTGGTTGATTGATGATTGTGGTTTCCATATCATGAACATTGAGATGTTATCAACAACAAGATCATATCGTTAGGAGAATGATATGGTGGACATACTCCTATAGACAAGCGTAGCATAAAGATCAAGTCATTTTAATAGTTCAATTGCTATATGCTTTCTGATACATAGTAACCTAATTCCTTCGACCATGAGATCATGCATATCACCTTTACTGGATGGATGCTTTGATGTCATCAAACACCACACCGTAACAGGGTGGCTATAAAGGTGGCATTGAGTGTTCGGAAAGTATTGGTTGAAACACATGGATCAAGAGGGATTTGTCCATCCACATGATGTATAGATAGTCTCTGGGCCCTCTCGGTGAAATGTCATCCAATTAGCTTGCAAGCATGTGACTTGGTCACAAGGGATCACATATCACGGGAACGAGAAAAGAGTACTTATCAGTAACGAGGTTGAACTAGGTATGCAGAGATACCGACGATCATAACCTCTGATAAGTAACATATCGTGAGACAAAGGGAAATTGGTATCGTATGTAAGTGGTTCATTCGATCGCAAAGTAATAGTAGAAATATGGGAGCCATATGAATTTCCAGATTCCTCTATTGGTTATTGATCGGAGAAGTGTCTCGATCATGTCCGCATAATTCACGAACCGTAGGGAGACACATAAGGATTGACGTTGTTTTGAGTAGTTATGGTATTATGAGAAAGAGACCGAATGTTGTTCGAGTCTCGGATGGGATCCGGGATATCACGAGGAGATCCGGAATGGTCCGGAGAATAAGATTCATATAAGGAAAGTCCTGTTTGAGTTGGGGAATGGTTCCGTGTTTTCATCGGGAACATTCTAGAAGGTCGGAATGTCCCACTCCGGAGGGGAAGGGGTACATGAATGTGTCATTGCATGTTGGAATGATTGCATCATATACTAAGTGTTCTCGCTGTCCAAAATAAAGGGTTTATTTAAATCCTAAATTGAAAAGTCAAACGGCTAGTTTGAAAGTC
This sequence comes from Avena insularis, assembly GCA_023614405.1. Taxonomy (NCBI): domain Eukaryota; kingdom Viridiplantae; phylum Streptophyta; class Magnoliopsida; order Poales; family Poaceae; genus Avena; species Avena insularis. Next base: position 461,966,253 of record CM042684.1, read on the forward strand.
AAACGGCAAGTTTTGGAAAGTGGAAAGAGGAGGAGAAGAGGTAAACCGAGTTGGGGAGACCTCCTCCAACCGCGGCCAACTCAATGCCGAGTTGGGGAGGACTCCACTCCTCCCTCGGCCAGCCCCCTCCCACCTATATAAGGAGGGGCAGGGCTCCCCTCCTTACACACACAAGTTCCTATCCTCTAAACTAAACCCTAGATCTAAACCCCGGTTTAGAGCTATTTGGTTTAGAGCCTTCTAATTGGTTTAGAGCCTTCTAATTGGTGTGTCTAATTACTAGACCACTAATAGCCTCTCTCATAAGCTCCACCATACTCGCACCGGCTTAAGGCGAAGCCCTGCGGGATTTCCCCTCTACTTCCGGTACCACGCCACGTTGTCTTTTGGAATCGCGGAGAGTGCTACAACCTCCGGCCTTTCTGGAACAAGGGAGAGGAAGGTCTTCGTCAATCCGAACGTGTGATCGATCGCGGAGCGCTGCTGGAACGTGGCGCTGGAAGGATCGTCTACGCGATCTTGAGATCGGAAAGAGTACGACTACATCATCCACGAGAATCTGCTCTCGTTAACCGCTTTGGAATCTTCGAGGGTGAGTTATTCCATCGACTCGTTGCTGCAATCTAGTAGATAGATCTTGGCTTGTTTGTTTGTATGCGATAGAAAATTTTGTTTTCCTTGCTACGAACCCCTACAGTGGTATCAGAGCCGTGTCTATATGTAGATCTGTTGCACGAGTAGAACACAATGGTCATTGTGGGCGTTGATGCTTTTATTGTAGATTGCTTTTGTGTACTTTGCATCTTGCGGTATGTTGGGATGAAGCGGCCGGGCTAACCTTACATGACATCGCTCATGAGACTTGCTCCACGCTTGACATGCAACTCGTTTTGCATAAGTGGCTTTATGGGTGCTGTTTCTCCTAGCATAGTAAAGATCCAATTTACAACGGGTGATCAACAATGCTAGTATCAATGTTGTGGTTCTTGTTCGTAAGTTAGAACGACACTTATGGAAAGCCCCAAACCACGTAAAATATGCAAAGAAAGTAGAAGCGTCTAACTTTGTTTTGCAGGGGTGTGCAGTGATGTGATATGGCCATGATTGTGATTATATTTGATGTATGCAATGTTCCTTATTGTAAGTTGGCAACGGCGGAGCCATATGGTTGTCTTTAATTTCTGTTAAGACCTGCGTGTCTATTCAAAATAGTTGTAATAGTTGAAGCTGGTGATCTATTAACCATGAAGAAGCATCATTGACCTTGATGCTATGCGGTGATGATGGAGATCATGTTCGTGCTTGAAGATGGAGATCGGAAGCACAAAGAAGAAAGGCCATATCATATCACATATTATGAATTGCATGTGATGTTAATCCTTTATGCATCTTGTATTGCTTAGTAGACGGCGGTAGCATTATAAGATGATCCCTCATGCACATAAATTTCAAGTTCTAAAGTGTTCACCCTTAGTATGCACCGTTGCCAAAGCTTGTCGAAGCACCACGTGATGATTGGGTGTCTTTGATTCTGGTGAATACAACGTAAGCAAGCCAGATTTGCTTATGCGGTAGCTAAGGTTTGATCTTGACGAGCCTAGCATGTATGGACATGGCCTCAGGAACACGGATTACGAAAGGTAGAGCATGAGTCATATAGTAGATATGATGAACATGTTGATTGTTCGCCATTGAAGCTATATCAACTCTCGTGATGATCGGTTTTGATGTGGTGGATTTGGTTCGTGTGATCACTAAAACAATGTGAGGGATATTGTTTTGAGTGGGAGTTCACCTAGATTAATTTAATTATTAATTAGAACTCAATTTATCATAAACTAAATCAAAGTGAATTTGCATAGTTGTTGTAGTCATTGGCATCCGTTTACCACCTGGCGCTTAGTTGTAATTGAGATGATAGAACAATAGAATTCTCGTTAGTTACTTTCGAACTGGTATCGTATTGTTTTGAAGTGTTAATCTAAAGTTTAAAGTCCTATTGCAAACTTTCAAGAAGTTCGAGTTACTCCATGAAGTTTAATAATTGGTATTAAAACAAGAGTGACAATTCCAAAGTGTTAGTATATGAGTATCATGTTTGTCTCCATGATTCTTGATATTCAAAAGATTATCTTAATATCAAGGTTATCTAGGATCTGAAAGAGTTGTTTCAGAAACCATGATGTGTGGAAGATATTGTGATATCTGAAACGAAATTTTGGTTACAACATGATAGAGTATAATATGGCAAAAGTCATGTTCTCATATTTGATGAGAATTTGCAAAAGGTTGGAGACACTAGTTGTCCTAATCTTCCAAAAGGTTTTGGAGAGCAACATTATACTCGCGATTCACTGTTACAAGCTAAAAATAGCTAGATCATGGATAAGTCCATGATCAGGGTGAATATTTGATGTAGGTAAAATGTTTACTACACCAAGAGATTACTAAAGAAAGGAATTTGAAAGAACACCAAACATTTGATGATGGTGATCTACTTCAAAGTGCAAGTCCAAAGACATTGGTATTTAACTATACACGCTTTGGACTATGTGTCATATGTATGACTCCACTATTGATGTTGATAGATTCTTTCAAACAGAAATACTGAAAGAGAATCTCATAAGTATATGGCAGAAAAGAAAAGACTAGAATTGTTCAGTTTAAGTATATAGATGATATATGTGTTATGGCTATATTCTTTGCTTATTAAACAATGTGGTTCTTAAGTATTTGATACTGAATTTGTTGGTGTGAATCGTCATACGAAACAACACAATTCATGAACTACAATGGCCTAAGTAACTAGCAAAAGAATAGGTGATGATGTTCATCGAGAACAAATAAAGGGTTATTTTGTTGCTCGTTAAACATCAACGCTTGCCTTCAAGATTTGTTTTATCAGGTATTATGAGAACAAAAGGGTTGTTCAAATAATTGCCGTAATCCATAAAATATGGATGATTCACAAATCTCGTTGGAGAAATCACATCCATAAAACTAGTGCTAAAATTGTCGAAAGACAAATTGATTGAAAGATCACTTAGGAAGTGACATCGCCGTTTAAATTATATTGGAAAGAAAACATGAAGAAACTCCATGTGGATGGAATTTTGGAGTCGTTTGATTTTGATCAAATGACGTGTGTGAAACTTTCCTAGAGATAATTAAAACTTCGTTCATAGGCCAAAAGGGAACGAAAGACTAGCTTATTGGAACTTGTGCATATTGTTGTACGGACTCCATTATGTGTAGTCAAGAGCGATGGATTTCAACTTCATATGCTTTCTCCGAAAAATTTGAGTGAATATATGAATATTTACTTAATAAGGATGAAGTATGAAATATTTGAAAAGTTCCAAAAGACTTTCAAGATGAAGTGCAAAATCATTGTAACAAGAATATGAATAGTTTATGATAAGATCATAAAGGAAGATATTTGAATTACAAGTTTAGCATAATACCTAAGATTTAAGGAATCGGTCCGTGGATTTGCATTTCCCGAAACACCATAAGAGTATGGAGCGTTCGAGATATGTAATTGAACCTTGTTTGACATGGTAAGATCGAAGGTATAATTCATAAAACTGCTATTATATTTTAAAGATTAAAAGCTTTAGAGACTACCGTTTTCCACTAAAAGAGCTCCATCATAATCCGCTGAAATGACACCATATAAGGTTATGGTTTGGGATAAAACCCAAGTAGTCCTTTCTTAAACATTGGTATGCTTTACATAAGAAAGATGTTTGCAACCAAAGTCGGATAAACCTGTCTTTGTATTACTATTAAGTATTCCTCCATAAACACCGGAGACAAAAGTGTTTGTAGCTTAGAACGTCAAGTTTCTTTGAGAAGGAATTTTTCGTGAAAAGTTAAGTGGGAGGACAATAGAACTTTGATAAGGTTAAAAGAACCTTAGCTATATGTGCAAAGTTGCGCAGCACCGAAAAGTGTTCCGGAGGCAACAATGCTCATGGCTCACGTGCCTCAAAGGTTGTGGTCACGGAGGTCTAAGTTTCTATTGAACCAAGTAGGTCAAGTAAACAATCAAATACCAAGATTTGAGGGTTGAATCAATATTTGAGAATAATGAACAGACTACATGCAAAGAAGCGATGATGGGCCCTGACTCCGTCAAATGGTTTGAAGCCATAAAATCCGTGATAGTTCCATACACGAGAAATCAAGTTTTGAACTTGAAGGACCCTCGAGAAAGGTGTAAGACCTTACAGTTGTGTTTGGATCTATAAAGAAGTAGACATGGATGTTTCACATCTATGAAATAGTCGACATGTTGGGAAAAAGTTCACAGCAATGTTCAAAGGTTGACTATGACAAGATTTGATCTTTCATAGTGATATTTAGTCTAGACGGATTAATGTAGCAACCACTACATATAAATTTGTTATATGGTAGTTGAATAAACAAAACAAGTTCTTCTAATAGAATCGTTACCTAGGACATGTGCATAACACGGTCCAAAGGGTTTTTGTTAATTCAAAGGATGCTAAAAGCATATGCAAACTTCAATGGTTGAAGTAAGCATAGCGGAGTTGGAATCTTCACTATGATGAAACTGTTAAAAGAGTTTAATTTCATCGGAGACAATGAAGATGCTTGCATTAGCAAGAAATTAAGTGGGAGCGCTAAGACATGTTTCTAATGTGGAAGACATATTGTTGATTGGAAATAATGTATCTTTTATTAACACATATTAAGAATTTCATCCCGATGAAAGACTTAGGCAAAACCCAAATATTTGGCATCAATAGACGCTAATATGGTTGTGCCAGAAGTACATAGACAAGATATTGAATGAATTCAATATAGAAACTACAAGAAAGGTTCTTGTTGCACAGAAAGGATTGAAAGAGTTCAATGTTGATGATATATTCAAGTGTATTGGCACTTGGTAAGTGAAACAAAGATTCAAGTATAGATTGATACTTGATCACAAAGAGTATTTATATCAATCATACTGTGATATGTACAAATCCAGATATGTCCTATGCTATAAATATTATGAGCATATACCAGAATGATTCATAAGATGATCATTGGACGATAGTAAGGATATTCTTATGATCTTTTGGAAGAACTAAGAGTATATTATTTGTAGAAGTGACAAATAGATGGTTAGTTCATTGTAAAAGTACTACATTGATACTAGTTTTGTCACAAAGTACAAATTAAGTTTATGTCAATCTAAATTAAGGGTGGCACAATATAATGGAAAGTGAGTTCCATAATGGATTTGGATGAGTTCCAAAATTAAGACATTGTGACAGATACTGCAACAAAAGGCTAAGTATATGACTGCTATTATAGCAGCAAAAGAGGGCATTTGTGTCAAGTAGTTTGTTATCAAACTAGGTGTAGTTCACAGTGGGATAGTACTATGAAGATATATTGTACGACAATATTATCAACATGTTTTAACCCCAAAGAACTAAAGGTCACACCAAAGGACCAAATTTGTACGAAGCCATCTCATTAGGGAATGAGTGATGCGTAGGGACGCAAAGACATGCAATTACACACGGACCTGGAAGTGTCAGATCCGGAGATCAGTTAAACCACTAGCAATCGTGTACATACAACACCAGAAAGCCATAGGTGTTGAAAACACAAAAGGTTTGAAACTAGATTATTGACTCTAGTGCAAGTGGGAGACTGTTGGAGATATACCCAAGAGGCAATAATAAAGTAGGTTATTATCATATCTTCATACTTATGATAAATGTTTACATTCATGCTATAATAGTATTAAACAAGGAAACCATTAATACTTGTGTGATTTGTAAACTTAATTTGAAGTCCCTAGTATAGCCTCTATACTTCACTAGCTTGTTGGTTGATTGATGATTGTGGTTTCCATATCATGAACATTGAGATGTTATCAACAACAAGATCATATCGTTAGGAGAATGATATGGTGGACATACTCCTATAGACAAGCGTAGCATAAAGATCAAGTCATTTCAATAGTTCAATTGCTATATGCTTTCTGATACATAGTAACCTAATTCCTTCGACCATGAGATCATGCATATCACCTTTACTGGATGGATGCTTTGATGTCATCAAACACCACACCGTAATGGTGGCTATAAAGGTGGCATTGAGTGTTCGGGAAGTATTGGTTGAAACACATGGATCAAGAGTGGATTTGTCCATCCACATGACGGATAGATATTCTCTGGGCTCTCGGTGAAATGTCATCCAATTAGCTTGCAAGCATGTGACTTGGTCACAAGGGATCACATATCACGGAACGAGAAAAGAGTACTTATCAAGAACGAGGTTGAACTAGGTATGCGAGATACCGACGATCATAACCTCGGATAAGTAACATATCGTGAGACAAAGGGAAATTGGTATCGTATGTAAGTGGTTCATTCGATCGCAAAGTAATCGTAGAAATATGTGGGAGCCATATGAATTTCCAGATTCCTCTATTGGTTATTGATCGAGAAGTGTCTCGATCATGTCCGCATAATTCACGAACCGTAGGAGACACACTTAAGGATTCGACGTTGTTTTGAGTAGTTATGGTATTATGAGAAAGAGACCGAATGTTGTTGAGTCTCGGATGGGATCCGGATATCACGAGGAGATCCGGAATGGTCCGGAGAATAAGATTCATATAAGGAAAGTCCCGTTTGAGTTGGGGAATGGTTCCGTGTTTCATCGGGAACATTCTAGAAGGTCCTAATGTCCCAAGACTCGGAAGGGGAAGGGTACATGAATGTGTCATTGCATGTTGGAATGATTGCATCATATACTAAGTGTTCTCGCTGTCCAAAATAAAGGGTTTATTTAAATCCTAAATTGAAAAGTCAAACGGCTAGTTTGAAAGTCAAACGGCAAGTTTTGGAAAGTGGAAAGAGGAGGAGAAGAGGAAACCGAGTTGGGAGGGAGACCTCCTCCAACCGGGCCAACTCCAATGCCGAGTTGGGGAGGGACTCCACTCCCTCGGGCGCCAGCCCCTCCCACCTATATAAGGAGGCAGGGCTCCCTCCCACACACACACAAGTTCCTATCCTCTAAACTAAACCCTAGATCTAAACCCGGCTTTAGAGCTATTTGTTTAGAGCCTTCTAATTGGTTTAGAGCCTTCTAATTGGTGTGTCTAATTACTAGACCACTAATAGCCTCTCTCATAAGCTCCACCATACTGACCGGCTTAAGGCGAAGCCTTGGGATTCCCTCTACTTCCGGTACCACGCCAGGCTGCCGGAATCGCGAGGAGAGTGCTACAACCTCCATTTCTTGGAACAAGGGAGAGGAAGGTCTTCGCCGAAAATCGAACGTGGATCGATCATGGAGCGCTGCCGAACGTGGCGCCGAAGGATCGTCACGCGATCTTGAGATCGGAAAGAGTACGACTACATCATCCACGAGAATCGCTCTCGTTAACCGCTTTGGAATCTTCGAGGGTGAGTTATTCCATCGACTCTGCTGCAATCTAGTAGATAGATCTTGGCTTGTTTGTTTGTATGTATAGAAAATTTTGTTTTCCTTGCTACGAACCCCTGTGATCTACCACCGTTGCACGAGTTAGCCAAGCTATCCATAGCTTCTCTCAAGACGCTCGAGGCCTCTCTAGTGGTGGCCTCTACCTTTCCTCGGTGCCTTAGGTGTTACCTCCGGTCCGTGCTGGATCCTTGCTTGCGCTTTGCCCGGCGCATCATCATCACTTCAAGACGGTTCGGGAGTGATCTGGCGCCCGTGAACTACGCTAAGGGTGGTTCTCCCGACGATGCGCTGTGGTGAACACATGATACGTCCACCGCAACGTAGACCTTGTGTGCTCCCATCTTGACGAAGAGGCCGCTGGAGTGGGCGCAGCGTCGGGCAGCCAGCGTTGTCGCCGACGTAAATCCAGCGCTCCAAAGCTGAACGAGCCCGAGACGATGCGCTCACGGTGCCGATGAGGTTTCCGTCTGGATCTTCACCTGCTAGCGCCGCTAGCCCCACGGTGGGCGCCAACTGTCGTGGTGGTGTCACGGCAGATGCCATGGATAGGCTAAAGGTGGGGACTAATACACGCTAGGGGAATCCAGGGAGGGATAGTGGAGTGATTCTCCACACAGAGGATTGTATTCCTTTCAAGTTTACAAGTGCTCCTAGAGCTGTATTGGCGAGAGGAGGAAGAAGAAGCTCTCTTACTCTCAACTACCGCTCACCCTAGCATCTTAGCTAAATCAGATCAAGAAAGACCAACCAAAACTAGAACTCAACCCCTTCTACAGGAACCCTAGCCCCCCTTATATAGAGGGGGCTCGGTCTCTGCCTAGGGCATACATGGAGGCATATTCCTGCCTCCTCTCAAAGTAGTAACCCGACCGGGGTGCTTTTCCCCCGCGCCATACATGCTTTAGCTACGTGAGCCTCTGCGGCGCCCGCGTCAGTCGACACGGGCGTCGTCACCCTTGTCGGCTATGACCCGGTGGTCCTGCCCTTGCTTGCTTCGCTCATGCGGTCGTCGGCCTTCTTTTTGACCAGAGAGATTCCTTCCTTCTCCCAGAAGCTAAACGGGACCCGGATCATGGTAGATCCGGCCACACCTGTTCCTGCATACAAGTTAAACAAGCACTTCCGACTTACTCCTTAAGTCGGCTGAGACAATGTTAGGCGACCCCCCCCTGGTCCGGGTTACTCCGTGATCCGGCCTGCCTTGAGGTGACCCGGCCAGCATCCGCTTTGACCCTGCCGATCTTTGGCTAACTCGGCCTTTATACCCCGGAGTGACCCTACCCGGGGGTATCCCCCCAACAACAGGGGCTTTTCCGGCCTGCTTGGCCGCAGATGCGGCGTCCTCTGCGGGTTTAGGCAATGCATCCGCCGCCGCCGATGGCGCCTAGGTTGCGCGTGTGCAGATGGGTGCGGGAGCCCTGAGCACCCTCGCGAGGGCCGCCTCGCCGGCGGCGGTGACCTTCTCTACTTGGACAGCCGTCCAGAGGCTGTGCGCGCTCACCTCGCCGATGAAGGGGCCGCCGAACGGGGGGGGAGAAGGAGCGGTGGCCATGGTTGGGAATCGTGGTGATAGGATAGGACTGGGCGGTGAGCGGAGTGGCCTGGGAGTTAAGGCGAAAACGTCCCGTCTCCCGCGCTTCCCCACGCGTGCAAGGGGTAGTCACGCGGCACTCGCTAGGACCTGGCCCCGCGGAAACGGCCGAAATCGGTGTTTCCAGTGGGCCAAATTTTGGCCTGCTTTGAGACCCGTGCGATGTAGCGATTGCAACGACCCAAGTCTACAAACGGACTTATTTCTTCTGGCCCCGTGCGAAAAACAGGCGTCTGGGCCCAAACCAGACACACCCATAGCCATAGGGAATCTAGAACCAATACCGAAAGGGCGATGCTACGCGTCCTCCAGGGGATCAAAACTTCCGATTCCCCGGGTCCTCCTGCTGACACGTGTCCTCTTCTAATTCCCGCTTTTGCTACACTGCGTCCCGCTTTTGCTACATAATACCCCGCTTTTGCTACCTGTAGCAAAAAACGGTTCAACCTAAAAAATAGAAAAACGGACTGGACCTCGTCAAAGACGTCGCCGATGATCGTGTAGCAAAAAAGTTGTGCTAGTGTAGCATATTCGACCTCGCCGGATGCTTTCGCCGGTAGACCTCACCGGAGACCATGTAGCAAAAACGTTACGCTATTGTAGCAAAACCGCAAAACGGTAGTAGCAAAAAAAGTGTTAATGTAGCAAAAAGAACGATCTCGTCGGAGAAATCGATGGTGCCTGCCGTAGCAAAATCGACTTTTCTGAGGACTTTCATCAAAAATGCTGTAGCAAATATTTTATTCTATTATAGCAAAAACATAGAACAAAAATAGAAATACTATTATTGTAGCATCGTCCTATAGCAAAATCTCAAAAACCATTTATAAAAACCATTTATTGGTCGGTAGCATCGCGGCCCTTCATCTGAAGCAACAATGACCACTTCCCGTAGCATTGGCGTCCTGCCTATGTAGCACCGTGCAGTGTAGCAAAATCCATCCTCACCGATGGTAGCGCCAGCCGTTGTAGGGAGTCACGGCGGCGTGGCGACAGGGCTGCAGCGACGGGCGGCACGGGAGTCATGGAGGAGCGGAGAACGGAGCTGCAAGCGGCGCGGGAGTCATGGCAGCGCGGCGGTGGCGTGCGTAGGATCCCATGGCCGAGGACGCTGCCATGGATGGCCGAGCTCCGCAACACCACTGCAAACAGAGGTGGCGCATGACGGAGGAGAGAGGCAGGGAGAGGCCGGCGCGAGGTAATTTGACGGTTGTCGGAGGACCAATTGACGAAGCTTGCGTAGGATGCGGCAAATGCGAGAAGAGGCCGACGAGATAATTTGACAGCGGGGGTGGGCACCTGACAGCGAGCGGGCGGAGGGCCGACAGCGGACGACCGGCGACGCGGAGGTGAGAAGAAAGCCAGCGGCGCAACCTCGTCGGGCGTCTAGATGCAGTAGGAGATATCCGTTCGGGAGCCAGTACAAGTAAGGGGATGAGGTGAGTGGAGACCACCACGTGATGTGCGGGAGGAAGACGCGGCGCGTGAGCGAGTCGACCCGTATCATTTTCCATACCGAAACCTCCCTTCAGCGATTCAGACCTCGCGACCTCGGAAAGATTGGAAAGAGGCTGGAATCAGTGAAGCGTTACCTGCCTCGAATAGAAGTCCCGACCTCACGTCTTGCCGGCCTCAGGCGCGGAGAGCAGTCTCGCAGCGGCGGCGGAGCAGGTACGTCCCCTCCCCGTACGTCCCTTCCCCGGCCATTCTCTCCCTAGCCTCCCTCTTCCACGGCCGCTCCACTCCCCGCCCGTCCTTGGCCTTCTTCCCCCTGGCCGCTTCCGTCCCCGCCCGGTCTGAACCCCAGTTCCTGGGCAGGACCAGAACGGCGACGGGAGGGAGAACGGCTGCGGCGGACGGTTGGTGTCAGTGGACGACCTCTCCTTCCTGCAGCCATCCCTTTCCATGCTTGTGCTCCACCGAAACCATCCCCTCCTGCAGCAATAATTCGAATTTTTTCCTCATCTTTTTGATCTGTTTCAATTTTATAGGTTGCTAGGACAACTAATAGCAGCTGAGCCCAATTGTTCACGGATTCTTCTTGATGCAGATGTGAGGATTTGCTAGTTTGTAGAGCTCCGATCTGTCCGTTAACTCAGATCACACGGTCAGGGAAACCACACGGGCACCTCTGCCCCAATACCGCAGAAGGCCACCGGTGTCCTCCGGCGGCCTGCGCCACCACGCGATGCTTCCGGCTCTAAGGCATCGCCTCTGGCTCCCCCTCGCTCATCTCTGCCGCCGCCTGTCCTCATCCTCTTGCGGCGAGGGGGTTCCCCCCACTGCCCGGACGGACGCCGCGGCGGTGGCTGCGGCGACGGCGCAGGAGAAGATGGCGGCGCGGATGGAGGAGTACAAGAAGGTGCAGGAATTCGACTGGTCTAGCGGCGCTGACTGGAAGACGGCAGCCAACATCCTCTTCACGGTGCCCCCCAAGCGGAAGGAATTTGGGTGAGCATTAGGCAGCAACCAACTCTTTGGGTTTGAGGGTCTTAGTATTGGTAACTGAGTTCGAGGGGAGATGCGATGGGACAGGTATTGTTTCAAGAAAACTGATACTATGAGTAACTCATCTCGTTGCAAAATCATCACCATACACAAGAAGGATTGATAGATGAGGTGGGATGGGAATCAACACTACTTCAATGTTTGAATTTAGAGGTTATTCCTTTTCAAGTCAGCCGTGCAGAACACTTGGTCTAGCCGTCCAGAACCCCGAAACACATGGCCTTAGCATGGTGAGAATCCTACTCCGCCGAATATAGGATGGAAGAGCCATGAGATGATTTTCATTTCTGATACAGAGGTAGCAGTTGGCTAAAATCCTACATTTGTAACTCCTATTCTGCTTACATTCATCATGCATGGACTGAAACTACTATCTAGGAAAGCATAGAAAGTTCCCCGTGTTCTAATAAGGAGACTACTACTTGAAGATCTTCATTCAAGTGACTCCTATCTACAGATTGCCTTTGGTTCTTGTTAGACTCGATAGAAGGAATAGGGGGTTTAGCCATCCGCTCCATGTCGAGCTTTTTCTGGGGCAATCTAGTGCTACTGGAGTTTTTATGCTTCAAAAAGCTTCCATTATTGTCTCTTGGCAACTTCTTTTTTCTGGATGAGCTATCAGTTATCAACTGTGCACTAGACTTGTGTCTCCTGGTCATCACTTCGTTCCTTCTATTTTCTCTCCCATCAGGAGAAACAAGGGTTTGAGAAGTAGGCACCCTTGGACTAGATTCTGGATGTTGCTCAATATATGCCCTATTGATCTGTGGGATTTTCTTTTTATCAGTGTTATTGACGGCCCACAGCTGCGTTAAATCTGATAAGCCCCCCAATGGAACAAACAGAAGAATCTTCATCACTCAACTCTGCGGATTTTGCAGACATCATGATCACAATAGGTGATTTAAGAATCTTGCTGCAATGCACTCTTCTTCTATCCATGGCGATGGGGCCCCTTCAGACATCTGATTGGGCTTTGTGTTACTATTCAGTATTGGATTAGCATCAGTTGGTTATTGTAGTTTTCATCATATAACTTCAGCATAGATGCTTCCTCATGTTTCTAGTTCTGCAAAAGTCCTTTGTCTTGCATCGAGTCCAGGATCTTCTTCACTGCCCTCAGGTGCTTATGCGATTGCTGAAAATCAAGGCCCTTTAGCCGTTTCTCTATCTCACTGTAAACTTTTGCAGCAGGTTGTTCTTTTCCTTGAGCTCCCTTGGGCCCCTTTGGCAACTTTCTAGGCAGCACAATCCTTTCTTGCTGTTTACATGGCGCAATTTCAGCTGGGAACTCAGAGTTAGGAATATTCCTGATTTTTGCGTCCAGATTCCTTTGTTGCCAATGAGCAGGCTCATAATGTTTGGAAATGCTCAAAGGGATCAGTATAGGTTCTTGCTTCTTCTCTTGAACTAATTTGGATGCTTCTGATGTCATTGCCTTGTTGTTGTTAGGCTCGGGAAACTCTTCCAATCCCATGAGTTCTGCAACAACACTCCATAGACGCGTACGGGCGGGTAGTTCTTGCTGGACCACTGCATTGAATTCTTTATCAGTACTTACACACCTTTGCTTAACATGCTTTCTTTTGGTGACACCTCTGCTTACATTCAACAAATCATGCGTGGAAATCATAGAAACTTCCCTACTTAAAGATCTATGTTCAACATGCTTCCCTTTGGTAATATCTTGTCATAGGGCTGACTTATCTATGGTAACCATAACCCATAAAGAAGTTGAAAACATGACATGAAAAGGCGAGTCTAAGATCAATATCAGTAAGAAGATGTTACAATATCTATATCTCGTTATTCCTGTGATGCTAATATAAAATGTGTGAAATCTAGAACGTCTTTATAAAATCGAGGACCATTCAGTCATTTCTTGCATTGAAGGTTTTGGAAATTGAAATTCATTACAAACAAATTCCAAGTGACAGGCTTTGTTGATTTCTATAATTTGTTTTGTGTTTCAGGCTTGACTTCCACCTTGTGCAGCTCTTCTTTGTTTGCATGCCCTCATTAGGTTTGTTTAATGATAAAATCTGTTCTTGTCTGATAAGCAAGTGCTTTGGAGTGTTAAATGTGAAATTGTGCATCCTTTTGTATGTTTACATCGTGGCTTATTTTTTGGTGCGCAGCTGTCTATTTGGTAGCCATGTATGCACGAAGAGAGATCAAAAGGATGGAAGCGGTAATATACTGTGATTTCCTCATTTCTGCACAGTTTCCTTTGGAGTAAAAGGTCTGAATGAAATAATTCGAATCGTCTACAACAGTGGCATAAAAATAGGACCTACTGATATCTTCTTATTTGCCAGAACATTGTGCTGCAACTTATTTTCATAGATCAATGCTATGTAATTGATCCTTTTCAGTTACAACTGTATCAGGTGAAAGAATTTGACTTCTATGACATTGGCTCTTAATCAAGTTAAGCTTAGTCATGATCATTCAACCTTGTAAATGCATCCTTGTGTGGTCTCAGTTTGGTTAAAAGCTCTGTTGTGAAGTTTTAACCTAAATGCATGTACAATGGAACTTCTCAGGACAGTTTATATTGTTAGTTGATGCATTGTAGACCATTCAAGCCATTGATGTGGAATAGTACATAGAATGGCAAATCTGTGTCATATATGCTGATAACCTGACCACATGATGCAATTAGAGAATGACCCACAATTGAAGATGTTTCTTCTATCGTGTGACGGAGGGAGTATGTCCTAAGGCACAGGTAGTACAAGTAGATACTACCTGAGCTTTTTGATCAGAGAGCCTACAAGTATAGATATTCTAGTTCAGAGTTCTGTACATACACATTATGAACACACAACCTAGTTACTTTTCACTTATTTTTTACGCACTCGACTGTCTAGTATGCTGTGTGTTACTAGCATAAAATCTGTACGTAGCTATGGACTAAAAACTTTATACATGTTTACAAGACTAATTACTTTATTGAATTGAGATGTTGCTTGACGTGTCAGCAGATTTAAGTGGGTGGTGAGCAGTGTCATCCCAATCTTAACCATTGGCAGCAAAGAGGATGGTCGGTACGACCTCAAAACAAACACACCATTACCATCCGACAGTTTGCTTATAGGAGGTGAAGATAGGCTATGTGCAATACAGCGTATATACACATTAAGTAGTTGCTATTTTCTCAAGATGTCGCAGTTTCCTGTTCTTTAAGCATACTTGAAATATCGAGTCATACAAACCGTTGAAAAACTGAACTTTCAAGGTTTCATGTTTACTCCTGAACTCCATTGGTTTGGAGTTTGGACTGAAAAGTATACTTTATATATGAAACAGAAAATTTTAATACTCCCTCTGTCCAGAAATAAGTGACTTGGATTTATCCAGATTCGGATGTATCTAGACATGTTTTAGTGTATAGATACATTTGAATCTAGATAAAACCAAGTCAGTTATTTCTGGATGGAGGGAGTACCATTTTTAAGTATTCCCGAGCAGTTTGATCGGAACTGAAATTTCCGTAAGAAGCACTTCCACATGTTGTTTTGGCACCTGATAGATTTTTTGTAATGATAAGAAAGGCATATTCAATAGTAATCATCTACTGATAGAGTTGTATGCTGCTTGCATGTTTCAGGAAGCAGAAGAAAAAAGGAAAAAGAATGATGAACTAGAGAAACAGAAACAACTTGAAGCCGACTCTGTTAAGGAGGATGCCGATTCAAAGCTGGCAACAGTGTTAGTCAGGTTAGATGCACTGGAGGGTGTAGTTAAGGAAATAGCGGATGGCAAAACGAGAGGTTTTGTTGATGATTTATCCACCAAAAAGGAGGAGGCTCTGAAGAAGGGTGAGACATCATCTCCTGACAAGGTGTCTGCCACACAGAGCGACGCAACAAGTGATAGTCAGCTAGCGTCTGTCAAGAGTAAGGACATCAAGGGTGCTCCAGATGCGAGACAGCAGGATAGTAAAGGGAACAGTGGACAAGACAGCCGGTGAGTCAAGGAGTTGATAAAGCATCTCTTTTGGGGTGGAACATGTTATAGTCAATCATGTTAAATTGCAGTCTGTTGAACGATCTAGGGGCTAGGCCAGTTAGCACTTAGAAGGACGTACTTACGTTGATCCATTCATCAACAACGCGGGAGCTTTGCTCAGGGGTGGTTTTGTACCTACACACTCTTACTCCCGGCGACAGAGTAAAAGCACTTGCAGCGTGTTTGGTTGGAGGAAGTTTTAACCAAGGAATGGGAACATGTTGTAGTCAATCAGGTTAAATTGCAGTCTTTTGGGGCACAAATAAATCACTCTTTTGGGGCACAAATAAATCACTCTTTTGGGGCACTTGGAGTGATCCCTGGAACATGTTGTAGTCAATCAGGTTAAATTGCAGTCTGTTGAACGATCTAGGGGCTTGGCCAGTTAGCACTTAAGGACGTACTTACGTTGATCCATTCATCAACAATGTGGGAGCTTTGCCTTTGCTCAGGGGTGGTTTTGTACCTACCTACACACTCTTCTCCCGGCGACAGAGTAAAAGCACTTACGGCGTGAAAATATCGAGTTATACTAGCCACTGAATTGAATGATACCATGATACCTATCCTCAAAATAAAAAAAAATAAAAAAAAAATGAGCGATCACAAGATATGTGTACACAATCCCTAAAATTTTCAGCACCTAATTTGAAGAACACGTAGGGAAACGGGAACAACGGAAACGTAAATGACAAATCCAACATGAATAGTGCACAAAATGACAAAACCATAAAAGTCAATTCACGTGTCAATTTATCTTTTTCATTTCTCCGTGTATGTTTCGAATTTGGTTCTGAATTTTTTGGGATTTGTGAACACAATACATATTGTGCACATTTATATTTTTTTTCCAAATTTTTCTAAAATCTGAACATGTATTTTTGAGAAATGATATCACGGTAGCATATAAATACTGGTATCACTGGATATCTCGTGAGTACGGTATGTTAAAGCGTCAAGTAGGATTCCACCTAAATCCCACCTCTAATTTATTTTAAAATTTCTAGCGTAAAATTTTGACACCCTACTGTACGTGGTCCAATACAAAATCGACGCTTACTTCAACGCAGCAAACATGGGCTCAAACTAGATCGAGACCCTTTTGCCCGTTTTGGTACACTTGAGTCAATCAGACCGTTGGGCGTTTCCGGACCAAAATCCGAAGGTAAAAATTGCAAGATGAATGGCTTGAGAATGGCCGAGCTCCACTCACGTTTCTAGATGATGTTTTCAGACAAGCGATTTTCCGGCAAATTTGACGATATTTCACGATAATTCGGCTCAAATACACGCAAACATAATTTTGATCACATAGTCGGCTTAAAAATAATCCACGGTGGCAAACTTGGAGACGAGACGGCGATGATCCGCGCCAGCCAAGCCCGCGTCGAGCTTAGCCGGCCAAGCCCACGCGCCGCCGCTCAGACGACAGTTCCGCGTGTGGGGACGGGAGAGAGAAGGTGGGTATGTGGGAGGAGAGAGAACATTTTCCTCACTGGCGCGTGGGCCACACTCCGAGATTTGCTACATCCGACATTCCCATGCTATTCCCAACACGATGTGTTCGACCTAGAAACACCGGATAAAAAAAGTCTAAGTCCGGACAAATTCGATATCCTACGTATACAGGTGAGATGAATTTTCTCAATCTGGATAAAAAAAGTGGCCTCATAGAAAAGCTAGTAGAGATGCTCTCAGTCGGAAACCTTGTTATGGATTGGTCCAGCATTCCTGCTCTAGTTCTCAACTCCATGGTGCGTTGTTCGCATCAAGGTGGAGCGATTCGTGTTGATATCTGATCGGATGCCTACGGCTAGGCAATCTTGCGGAATCTACGTGGGGCTAGTTAGTACCACTAGTATATCTAACATTGATCATTATTTTCTGTTGCGTATTGTATATCTAACTTTAATTGCAACTGAAAGCGCTGGGCCGGCAGGGCACTCATTTCGGAGTAATATTTAATCTAGCCCGATCTCCTCACGGATCACCCATGCATAAACTAGGAGTACGATGTCTCTCCTGAATAATTAGTCTAGTCATAGCAACAGTAATTTGGACTGTGTTACGTATATGACACTAGTCTAAGTTATTACGGTCATAGTGATACTACTTTCGTCTAAAGCTTATTTTTTTTTTAAGTTAACCTACGAAAAGTTTGGCTAAACTTTTAGAAAATACTATCAAGAACTATATACTCCCTCGGGTTCATATAAATTGTCGCAAAAATAGATGTATGTAGACATGTTTTAGTGTTAGATACATCCGATCTAGCGACAAGTAATATGGATCGGAGGGAGTAGTAGATATCATGTGAAAATATGTTTCATGATTTATTAAAGGTATGAATTTCATATTGCAAATATTAATATTTTGTTTTAAAAAGTTTGACTTTGAAAAAAAATATAAGTCTTAATCTTTGGGACGGAGATAGTAGTAACCAATAGTTAGTGTCATAGATAACTACATTAATTAGCTCATAGTCATTTTGTCTGGAAAATGATTTGTTATGGTAACATAGCTAGTTACCACAATCATCTACTCATTTAATAACATGTCATGTTATCAAAATGCTTATTTGACAATGAATGGAATTGTATATTAGTACCTATGTTGTTAGGTTCACTATGACTAGTCTTAGAATAGAGTACTGTCTAGACCGTATGGACCTCCACTTGTCAGTCTGCACAGGGTAACTGAACACTGGAGTAATTTGCACTTTTGCAGGTTAAGAGGGCGACTGTATGCTCCCCAATCGACCATGCTACATTCCCGTGTGTCATGGTCACAGAGCACAAGATTCGGTTGCTTGGCATCGCCGTGGGAGATAGCAAAAGGTTCAGAAGGACCACACGTAGAGCAATGAGTCTGTTATTCTTCCAACACTCCCGACTTCCCGAGCAGAGCCGTGCTTCTCTCTTCCAGTCTTTGCCATTTGCATCCATCGCTGCATCCACGTGTTGTGTCTAGTGCATTATGTAAGGAGTTATCTCGGGAAAATGAGAATGACAGCTGAGCTGATGAGGGGAGCATCCATTGATATGATCTGTATGGTCGAGGAGTGAGACCGCGGGTCGTGGTTGAACGGCAGAGACAAGGCAAGATCGATCGCTTCTTTTTCCCAGGAATCAAATCATGTGCTGAAGCTGAACGGGAGGTTGTAACCCCGCCGACCGCGAGGGTCCGTGCCGTACGTGCTGCAACCTACATCTGCAGTTCCAATCGGAGATCTGATAACAGTGTCATGTCCAGGTACACTGTTCTTGTCTGGCACTGGCAGGTGGGACTTGAGGATGGAGGGATCTGCACTGCCGTCTGCCTGCCTGCTTTTCTGTCCCCGAACGTGCGATGCTGTGTCGCGGAATCGCGTTCTTCTCCGCACTCGTCTTTCAGTGAAAAGCTCCATTGGTGGTGACAACTAGACACCCCAGATCGTGGTTAACAACAAGAGAGGCATGTGTTTCTGACGCAGGCAGAAATGCATGCCAAGAGGGAATTGCAGGCGAATTCTAAAACTGACAGGCACACCACGGACATTACCCCATCGTGCGATTCATAACTCGCTATCGACACTCCACAGTTATTCCTATTTATAGTTCAAGTTTGAAGTTTTTACACACAAAAAAAAATCTTGATTTGCCGTCCTTTTGAGTGTTGAAGCATGTCAAGACGTTAATTCTCAACGGGCTTAGCAACTCTAGCGCACCGTATACCCGCGGCCTGGAAAGTACCTTCTGTTTTCAGGTTGCGTGCACCGTCGGCGGTGATACGGCGCCGGTGCTCCTGCTCGTCGACGGACCGCGGGAGGCACCACTGCAGCCAATCTGGCCTCCCCTGTTTTCTGATTGAGCGGTGTGGGGGTACCGGATCTGCTGTGTGGCGGCGGATTGTGCGGTGGCGGCAGCGATGCGGCGGCGAGTGAAGGATGGGAAATCGACTCTGGTCGCGACCTAAAGATGGCACCAGTAGAGATTTGCTCATAGATGGCACCTTACTAGTGGTGGCGTGTTGTTTCCTTGCGTGCCACCGGTAGGTAGGCATGTACATCTTTTAACACGCTACCTATGTGTGGCCCCACGTTTCAGGGTGGGGCAAAAATTTAGTACCGTGACAATTGACGTTGTTTTTTAGACAAACTACCACTCACCAGATACGCTGGTCGCACATGCCTAGAACACGAGCCCCACTCGCCTTGACCCACCCCACCCGCTCCACCCTATCCTATCCACTCCACACCCCGGAGGCAGTCCACTCCTCTCCTCTCCACTACATCCACTCCCCCTGCCCTATCACCGCCCGCCTCATCCTCGGCCATCCCTCTCAGCCGCCGCTTGCCTCATCCCGTGGCCACCCCGTCCCGACCGCCACGCCGCTCCATTCCACGCCTCGGCCGTCGTCCGCCTTGACCCCGCTGCTTCGCTCCACACCCCGTCCGCCGCCTCATCCCCGTCGGTCCGCTCCATGTCACCGACCATTCTGTTGCGCTCGAGGTGAGTGTCACCGCGCCTTTTTTAAGACATGTAGTATAATTTAGATAGAATGTTAGTATAATTTAGACAGAAAATGTTAGTGTAATTTAGATAGAATGTTTGTGTAATTTAGATAGAAATTTTAGTGTGATTTTAGTTAGAAATGTTATGTGATTTTAGATAGAAAATTTAGGGTGTTTTTATTTAGTTTTAGATGATTTTATAATTTTATAATTGTTAAATGTATATGTTAAACAAAGCCACCATTAATGTTAAAATAGTCGTTAACTTGTTGATTACTTGTAATACAATGCACATAATTTAATGACTTGTAATCAACTTTTTTTTGTTTTTAGTAATTATGTTGTGGCCGGCACCAAAGTACTGCGGCGTGCACATGAAGTCGATCAAGACCCCCACGTGAGGGGCTCATGTCACCGTCAGGGATATCAAGTACCAAGATACTATCTTGGTACATGGAGGCACCCAGAGTCAGCGGCGCGTGCGTACGATTGAATGGCGGTTCAGCACTACGGAACTCGTGCGAAGCTGGACTTTGAGGAGGACCGAGTCAGGATGCATCTCAATGCGTCTAAGGGTATGAGGTTCTGCACGAAGGAGCAGGAGATGGAGCACCTTCAGGCGGAGAGGCTGCTGGGACGGAGGGAGCGTCATCAGGACGAGGTAGACCAAGCTTTGAGGCCATTCCACAATGACCCCGCGGAGATTGCGTATAACAACCAGTTCTTCGGCACGGACTCCTTCACCGCGTGCCGCAAGGCAGACCCCTCTAAAAGCGACGGCGCCGGTCCCTCTACGTGTGGCAGCGCCGGCCCCTCCACCATGCACCAGCCCCCGTACTACGGGTTCAACCCAGATGACTTCACCACTGAGCCGACGTCACCTTTGCACTCGTCAGACTTCGACTTCTCCTCCATCTCTGATGACTCCTTTGGCTCTGTTTCTAGCTCCTAGGACAACCGTATGTCTGTTTAGGATGCGTGCTACTCATGATCATGCTACCTTATCATGCTATTTTATTATGTGTTATGTTTAATTAATATGATATATATATGGAAAATAGTCACATGCCCATGGTGGCCACGGTGCATAGGATAGCTGCCGTTGGATTAGATTGAGGGAGCACACGGTGTTAGATGAAACGGCAACTCTCCATTTTTTTCTAACGGATCTGGTCCGAGAGACACATGGCGTCGCATGCATCAAATGGCAGTCCGTCACCGCAAATTACACCCGTCTCACACGGGGGACATCCATTGATCACGGTGCACTTTCCAGTCAGCACACATATGTGTTTCACGGTGTAGTTTCACGAGGCGAAACAACCATGCACTAGACAGCACATGCGTGTATCTCGGAGCATGGATCCATCCCTCAGCCGTATTATACATCCATGAAAGATGGTCTACGGCCAAAACACATATGTGTTTCACGGTGTAGCTTCACGAGGCGAAACGGCCATGCAATAGACAGCAACTTGCGTGTAACACAGCCATCATGGATCCATCCCTAGGCCGCATATACATCCATGGAGATGGTCTACGGCCAACACACATATGTGTTTCACGGTGAAGCTTCACGAGGCGAAACGGCCATGCACTAGACAGCGACATGCGTGTAACACGGGCAGTATGCATCCATCCCTCGACCGCAATATATATCCATGGAAGATGGTCGATGGCCAGCACATATATGTGTTTGACGGGTAGCTTCACGAGGTCGATATATATATATATATATATATATATATATATGGCTTGCGAAATACTAAGTGTGGCGATCTGAGGGGGCTGAGTGCGTGCCATCATGTGATCATGGTGCCCGTATTTAAACTACAAAAGCCAAATCCAGACTCTTCTACATGGCTCTTCCTCAGGACATTCTGATTAGGACTGTATGTTTAAATTCCTACTATTGTTGCTAAGTCGTTTATTCATATTGTTGCGTTGCACTTAAATTTTATTGTCCGACTATTGGTTTTAAATTTTGCACAGTACATCCTATGTTTAGCAAGACATGAAGTTTTGAAGAAGATAAACATTGGTGAAGATGGAGATGCCGAAGGCATGGCCGACATAGTAATAGAGCAGGGTGGCCATGTCTTCCGAGTTTTTATCACAAATAAAGGGGAGACAACCTTCTTCCGTGGCGTTGGTTGGATTAAACTTGTCAATGCTCGCGGGTTTCACGTTTGTGGAACGTTGGATTGACTCTATGGAAAACTGATTATCCAAGAATCAATGTGCTGAGCATCCAAGATTCGACGTCTTCTAGCTATTAGGAGTAGTAGTGAATTGAGTATCTATCTAATCGAATTTGAGAACATGATGCTTCCGTGGATCTGTATGGTTCGATATTATTGTGTTATATCTCTGGCATCCGTTTGTTACATGTTATTACCGTTATTGCGATATGTAACAAAATATTATTATTGGATTTAATAGTAGCTATATTTTTTTAAGAGTAAATTCCAGTTTTTACCCCTAATTTGGTATTTTTGACACTAATTACCCCATTTAATAATTTTTCATCTAAATTACCCCATTTAGCCTAGGTTTTATCAAATTTTACCCCTTTTAAAAATTGGGAGCAATCTACCACATGAATCCTGGCTGCCATAGCATGTGACGTCGCTCTTCTTCTCCTGACGTTTTTCCACACCTGAATCAGTCTAATTGCTGAGCTTTTTTTGACTCATGGTGTTAGGTGTACGTACCACTCCTTTAAGGCTGCAATCGATAATGGTAGCGGGAAATCGTCGAGGTAATCGCTATCGATCTTAGAGACAGACCAGCTATCACACAAGTGGCTTCCTTTGTTAATTCAGACGGTGCATTTGGCCGATGACAATATCACGTACAGAGCTGCTGGATCATTTGAAATCTAACAGCTAGCAGGCAGCCCACGGGCGACAGATGAAAATTGATTTGCTACGCGCATGTAACTCATATGTGCAACTTAGTTTGTATTTCTTTTGGACCACTTACTTTGTATTTCTTTCGGATGTGATCGGTACATGTGATTATATGCTTACATGGCAAAGCCGAGACATAATATTATTAGGATGGAAGATAGCGCAACTCCGGCGCACGCATACATAATTTTTGTGATTATTTCCGATGAGATGGTGTACAAAATTTTGGGGCTTAAAGTTATCTTCACGTGTGGCAAAAAACACGAGGGAAGCTTTGACTAGAAACTAGTATATCACAAATCATGTGCAAAATCTTAATAAGGGTAAAAACTGGCAAAACTTTCGCTAAATGGGGTAATGCAGATGAAATGTTGTTAAATGGGATAATTAGTGTAAAAAATATTAAACTAGGGGGTAAAATCTAGAATTTACTCTTTTTAAAATTCGTAAAACACTTAAGTGGCATGGACGCCACACCACTAGCAAATCTGTATTGGTGGCGCGCCAAACATGCCACTAGTATTTGATATACTCACACCATCACTAAAATTTATCAGTGACGTGGGGGTGATTTAACACGCCACCTATGAGCAAATGTGCACTAGTGTGGCTTCGTGAACCCTAGATAAAGAGTTGGGCGACACATTCTTGGGCCACCGAGAATTTTTTTTACGGGTCAAGCCTCGTTTACGGTGGTAAAATGGGCCAAAAACCGAGAACCCACTGGAATTTCGTAGGTTGCGCGTGTTTTCGGTGTCTGCTAGAGATGCTCTAAGAGCAACTCTAACGGGGCCTGTAAACGGGAAAAAACTGTAAAATTCCTGTGACAATACAGTTTCGCAAGCGGTTGGTCGAGCTAGCGAGCCTGTAAAATGGCCCGGCCTGTAAATTATTTTACAGTGGCCTGAGAACGCGATCCCGCGATCGGTACATGTAGCGCTCTGATGGGAGGGTACAAGTCCAAATCTTTACTTTCTCCACTGCCCACGTCCCCCGCCGTCGTTCGTGCGTCGTTCCTTCAACCGTAAAATCCTCACTGCTTTCGCAAAATCGTGCACCGTCGGTCGCAAATCCCATCACCCCGCTTCGATTCCGACCATGTATGTACCAATTTCTAGCGAATCAGCTTGAGATGTGCCAGTTCCGGCGACGGGTGGGCGCTGCAGGTCGCTGCACCAATTTCCGTTTGCTGCAGCTAGGGGCGGGCCTCGCTGCCGAGGACGCAGACCTTGAGGTGGCGCGGCGCGAGGCGGTGATGATGGCGGGATATGTGAGGGGCATGGGGGGGCATGGGAGTGGCGAAGGCGAAGGATGAATGACTCGCGAGAGGAGGAAGAAGAAAGTGGGGGGAAAGAAAAAGTGATGGGTCCCGCGAATACAATTCCGAATTACAATTTCCAATATTTTCGACCATTTTTCGGACCTCGGTTTTCCATGTATTGTAAATGCGTTTTACAATTTGTGCATTTACATGTACCGTTAGAGTTGCTCTTTCAGATATTGCAACCTGTCTTTAAAACAACTACGTATGCATATTCAGCCGAGGTCTATAAATGATTGATAATTTTGATACAGTGGGACACGCACAATCTCGTGAAGATGCTGCTTATATAAAGTAAGCTACTATGGCTATCTGCGCCCCGCCGGCCGTCACTACTCCTACTTAAATCACTCGAGTTCTATAATGATGTTCGTCGTATATGCTCTTTTAGTTAGTTCCAACGTCTGCAGGTATATATGCATATTTGGCCAGGCCAGTTGACGGGATATAGCGGCCCCTAAAATGAGGCAATTTAGATGGCCTTTCAGTGCAGCCGCGGACAAGTGAAGCGTAGTAGATTTGCTGAAAAGAAAAGCAAGTTTTGTTATACCACCACACCACTCTCGTGTCCACGTCCACTTGCAACTACGTAGCCACAGAAAATATCTCGTTAGCTGCGTTATTGATCACTAACATCGTACTACTATTTGGTCACAAAAATACTGTCATCTGCAATTACTTTTTTTTTTGATAATTGCTGGTGCTACTCGCAAGACGCAGAGTTTGCAAGTGTGCTGAAACCATGCTTCGATTGCATTTCAGCATATTCAGAATGTCCGTATAGTTTCCTTTAACTGTCTTGAATCACAAAATGAACAACTCGAAGCTCTCACCATTTTCTTCTGTACTGAACATCCAACATCAGTAATACTCGCAGCCTACCCAAAAGGACACAAGCTTTCGAGTAGAGAAGCGGCACTCAGTGCACTGACCAACGGTAGCTTGGTAGTAAAAAATACGTACAGGCAGCGTGTAGACGAGGCGCAGCACACGTCCTGATTATTCACGAGAACCTTCGAGGCAGGATGAGAGCGGCCGGCGAGGACAGACGTACGGACGCACGCACGCTCCTCACCCACAGACCACGCCTCCCGAGAAATGTCATGCATACATGCTCATTCTGTTGGCTGATCAGTCTGCACCGTGCAAGGCCACGGGTTCCGGTACGGTGGTAGTATCCTTTTCCGCGATATCTGACGTTGCCCTTGCCCCGCTTGTCCTCTTCTTCCGGCGGAGGCGATTGAGCCGGTTTGACCTTTGGCGAGTCGGGTAGCCGCGCACACTGATCGGCGCAGCAGAATCCCGAGCCTGTTTACGGATGACGGAGCCTGATGAAAGCGATGGAACAATTTGGCACTTTTCGCTCTCGCCCAAAAATTGCGACGCCACCATAGATAGATGCTACCACGTCCCTGTCGCCTCCCATCGTTGCCTGCTTGGCCAATGGCTGTTGGCAGCTTCGGCTCATCTTCACGGAAAAACGTAACAACAACCATCAGAAGGTGTACCGGGGAGATATATGGATGAATGCAGTGCGGTCTAATCTAGTAGCCACGATCAAAAGCGTTTTGTGGACGTGTGGTGATCACGCGCCAACGATCCGGCCAGCAGGTGCGCGCACTGGATCTGGATGTTGTGTTATTGCGTTCGAACCACCGATCCAGATCCAGATGCCTATGTTATCGGCGATTCGGTGTTTAGCGACTTTACGGTAGTACAGTTTTACAAACTGTTCACGGTTATCAGGAACAGCATCGCCCACCGAGACAAAACGGTGCAGACTATGTGTACACAATGGTACTAGTACTGTAAACGAAGCTGCGTACGTGCTGCTCCCCTGTAGGGTTTATCGATCATTGGGCTGATCTAAATCGCTGTTAACGGCCATTATTGGTCTGCTTGTGACGGTGGCTCGTTGTCAGGCCATTCTAGTCGTCCACGTACCCGTGACAGTGAATAAACATTACGGACCTGGTTGAAGATTTGACACTCAAATGCCGGCAGCACGCAGAATTGTTACACAAACCACCCTTCATTTAATTAGTCCGTCAGATGCCAATTCCACCCATCTTTCCTCTTTGTTTCTTATTAAGAAACTTTGAGGGTGTATTAGTTGTATGAGCTAAGATGAAGCTGACAGCTTCAGAGAAAATAAATATCTCATATCACAGGTAAAAAAAAATCGAGCTTTTGGAAATATCTATACGAGGTTTTAAGCATACATGGAAGCCTTGTCGAAAATGATTTCTTCAAATAATAAATTTGCTAGACGCCAAAAATATATATTATTGGCTGGTGGACTAAATCCAAACCCCCACATATGCCTATGATGGTTGATCAGTGCCATAGTCTATGAGCAACTAATCAGGTCAACTAGCTGAAGGATTTATTTATGATATGGATGTGCGGTGTGTTTGAGGCGAATTGCTCCCTAATGAGCTCACACAATGCGATTCTTCAAGTCTCTGTCATCGATGAATGAGCAACTAATAGTATTCCTGAAGATTCTCAGATGAATAGTATTCTTGAACTTGCCGTGAGAAGATTATACGTAATACCTTGTCCTTTTGGCTTGTCACATTCCCTCTCCTACTTTGCGCCACCCCTCCCCTGCTCTCCCGCACCTCTAGTAGCTCCTCCCCCTCCATTTCAGGGCCGTTGGCCCCTCCCCTCTCCTCTCCGGCAGTCATCGGTGACGAGTAGGTGAGGGTCCCATCCTTGTACAACGGTAGCTAGGTTTATCGTAGGATTAGGAGTCGTTGCTTAGGGTTTGCCTCTGGTGGACATGTTGGAGTAGAGCACTGGATCTTTCCGACCAGATCTGGTGTGTGCTGGCTATGCTCATGACGGTAGTGCTCCTCCGGTGGTAGGAGATATGGCTGGTGGCGGTGAGGACACTGGAGATCTCTGTCAATAAGGTTGGGTGTTGGAGCTACGTCGTTTTGGTGTCTTGGCGTGACGCTGACGGACTGCTGTGGGCGTCGTTTGCTAGGCTTCCATGGTGGAAGTCGATGGCGGTGGGTTCTTTGCAGGCTCCTCAAATAAGCGTCGGGTCCTCTACTTAGGTCACTGCCTTGCTCTTCTGCTCCTTCGGACTTGCCGTGGCGGTGAGAGGAAGGGGTGCTAGAGCTCTACGGCAGCCGTTGGCGAGAGGCGGAGGAGCACATGTGCTCTTCCTTGGGTTGCTGGAGGTGTTGCCTTGGTGCACCCTCTAGGAGTTGCGCTACATCTGCGAGCGGAACACGCGGAGGACAAGATTTCCTCTGTCATCCTTGGTCGGAATGGCGGCCCTATGTCTACCTCCACTTTGGATGCCTTTCGAGCCCTGCGTGGAGCTCGGCAACTCGTCGTCGCCAAGTGGTCCATCCCTGGAGACTTCGAGTTGGCCGGTTGCAGTGGTTCATCGCCGGATTCGAGCACCTTCCTCTTCGACCTCGGGGTCCTCCACACCTTGAGGTCACCGGCGATTGGTGGCGGAGAAGCCCAGGCACTTGATTGAATTTTCTTGTTTTGTGCTAGTTTTTTTTTTTTAAATCCGAGGCCCTATCTTCAAATTGTAGGTTCTTTAGGGCAAGAGTTGTGAGGGGCCTTGCTGTAAATCTGTACCGGCCACGTGTTGTGATCTAATGGCAGCTTAGGGGTACTTGTGGTGACCCTAACCCTGGTTCAAAAAAAACTCCCACTTTGCGCCGGATGGTAATTATAGCCCTTCTGAACAGGCTTGGGTTAGTTGACAGTAGATCCACGTTCTGGTACCAGAAACGGCTCACATGCTTCGAATGAACCGTGTGCACCTGTGCAGGTCGGACAGGCAGACTAGTACTCTTGTGTACGGAGTTCCAACCTAAAGGAATCTCAAGGACCACCAGGACTTCGTGCTAACCAAAACACGCTGCATCGCATCAGGCGTTATCTTATTCTAATCTGATACGGAGTACTACAACTGGAGTATACTATAAATCAGCGCGACTGGTCGGGTTACCCGCCACCCGATACGCCGGGATCGATGCCCCTTCGGCCTCGCTCCGGACCAACTGCGATTCTTATAAACACTGGTTTCAACTCACTGGGACAGGTGGACTAGAGACGATGAACTTACCTGCTCGGATTTACTTCTACTCCATGGCTACGACACAAGCAGGGTGCATGTACCTGGCTACGAAACAATGAATAGATGTACGTGAAAATGTACAAAGATGGTGTTCTCGTTTTAACAGTTTGGTAAAGAAGGGCTCTAATCTAAAACCTCATCAGCTAAATCAAACACTTTGTGCAGCTAAATAAAGCCACACGTTATAGGGGCGCAATTTGGTTGCCCGCATGGAGGCCACGCGGAGTCAAAAATTTGCTGACCGGATGTCTAGACTACCTTCACGTTGTGTCCAGTGTGTAGCTCAAAGCACATCTAGACCAAACACGCTCGAAACAGCCGAATCGAACATTTCTAGTGAGCCACCCTCGAGGATGTCTCCCTAGAAGCAAAAAGAGGTGCATGTTGCACGAGCTCGTGCGATCATGGAGGTGGCACGAGCTCACGTGCTACGGAGAAAAGGGCGAGAGAAATTCGTTCATCTCCTTTTTTTAGACGGAAGGCTCGAAATGAGCCGTACATTGAATTAATAAAGCCATCAACCAGCTAGGAGTTACAACACGAGTTACAACACACACACGCAGAGCGCCCACCAAAACCCACAATAAAAGACAACACAGAAAAACGTCAAGCCGAAGCGCCAGCTTGATCCATGATGAGGGAACCTTGTCTTCTGTTGCACCGGAGTAATCAGGACCATGCCCACACCAACAAACCTCCACCGCACCAAGACTGTAGCCTAAGGAGAACTCGACGACGAGCCGACAACCTAGCAAAACTTGAGGAGCCAAAGGAGGGGGGTCTTGCGATGATGCCTCCAAGAAGGTACATGGCGCAAGAATGCGTCATTGTCGTCGGCAGGTATCGAGGTCCTACAAAGTTTTCACCTAGACCCGAAACCACCACCCCTGGAGCTCAGGCTAGGTCTAGACCAAAAAACACAACGTCTTCCCCTGGCAACGGGATAAGCACACCGGTAACAGCTATGGCCAGATGTCACCCTAGAAGAGCCCAAGGCGCTAGAGAAGACGTCAGCTACCGCAGCAAAACCATGTTAATGCAGCCAGGCCGACGTTATGGAAGGGCAGCGACACCAATGAGAGGTCACAGGGTGATCCGCAGGACACTACCAGAGAGGCTAACCCGAAGCGAGGCCACCAAGAGGAAAAGCTTGGGGCAGAGGGACGAAGTCCATCAATTCGAACTAGTGGATCATCATCGGGATGACTTCAACAAGGGAATGACACCCGGCGGTGACGTCGTCATCGACACTAGCCAAATCCTTGCGCAGCTTTCGCCAAGATCCATCCCAATCAAAAATCTGGTCGTCGTTGCTAGGAAGCAGAGCGGACCTAGCAATAATCACTACCACCCCACCAACCCAAAAGGCACTATGAACTAGCCCCAACTAAATTCACGCGCAGGCTGAACGCTAAAGCTAGCTAGCCAGGCCTAGGCAGACCTGGATCCAAACGCCACAAACGATGCTAGATCGGCGACACCACGATGACCGCACCACAACCAGCATGACAATACCTGCACGAGCGTGACCACGAGGGTCAGAGGGAGAACATGTTGCCTACTCGATAAGCATGTGTTGGCCCCGAGAACCACTCCCGGCGAGCACGACAACACCCACACCGTCGTCCACGATGATGCCAAATAGCCGGAGGCCCCGCAGAGCACAAACGGTCGGTCGTCCCTAAAGAAGATGAGATCAGGAAGAATGCCCCAACATTTGTCAGATCAGGTTGGACCCGCACGATGAATAGCTGCCCACGGTGCCGAAACTCCAGCCACGGACCCCTAGCAACACCAGATCGAGATACCCTGCCCAAATCCGGGAACAAACCTCCATCTCACGTCAAGAGAACGAAAGGTAGGGAAGGGGAACTACCGTCGCCGGTCACCACCGGGGCACATAGCCAACGCCAACCACCAAGCCTCCAGGAGGTCCCAAACCCAAGCATCAAGATCCGCCTCGAGCCCATAAGCGCCAACCAGCCCCAACTGGGGGCGCAGAGCGAGGCGAGGAGGGGCCACCGATTACTACACTCCGATACACCATAAGGTATGATTACGGTGCTCTGATACACCATTACGTTGTGGTGTTATGATAGGCGTGAGTTGTGAAACTATTCCACGCTCTCTCATGTGTGTGCCAAACTCATAACATAGATATTCACCTCCACAATCCGGTAGCAGAAATTTAATCTTTCTATTATGATGATTTTCCACTTTACTCTGAAATTCCTTGAACTTTTCAAAGGTTTTAGATTTGTATTTCATCAAGTAGATATACCCATATCTACTCAAATAATCCGTGAAAGTAAAAAAATAACGATATCCACCTCGCACCGACACACTCATTGGACCATATACATCAGTATGTATGATTTCCAATAAATCGATCACCCACTCTATTGTACTAGAAAACGGGGTTCTAGTCATCTTGCCCATAAGGCATGGTTTACATGTATCAAGTGATTCTAAAAGTCCATCGGAATGGATCTTCTTCATACGCTTTACACCAATATAATCTAGACGGTAGTGCCACATATATGCAGATATATCATCATTGAGTTTAATCCTTTTGGCATCTATATTATGAATATGTGTATTATTACTATCAAGATTCAAAAGAAATAAACCATTCATCATAGGTGCATGACCATAAAAGATATCATTCATATAAATCGAGCAACCATTGTTCTCTGACTTAAATGAATAACCAACTTGCACTAAACATGATCCCGATACAATGTTCATGCTCAACACAGGCAACAAAAAACAATTATTAAGGTTTAAAACTAATCCATACGATAAATGGAGAGGTAGCATTCCGACGACGATCACATCAACTCTTGATCCATTGCTGACATGCATCATGACCTCATACCTTGCTAGTGGTCGCCTGTTCCGTAGACCCTATTTCGAGTTACATATATTAGCAATCGAGCCAGTATCAATACCCAGATGCTACTGCAAGTACTAGTCAAGTACACCTAAATAACATGTATATCAAATATATCTTTGTTCATCTTGTCGACCTTCTTGTCTGCCAGATATTTGGGACAGTTGCACTTGCAGTAGCCAGTTCCCTTACAATAGTAGCACTCGGTGTTAGGCTTAGGGCCAGTCCGGGTCTTCTTCTCAGGTGCAACAACAGATTTGCCACCCTTCTTGAAGATATCCTTCTGTTTGCCCTTCTTGTCCTTCTTATAACCGGTGGTCTTATTAATCATCAACATTTGATGTTCTTTTCTAATCTCCACTTCAGCAGTCTTATGCATTGACAAAAGCTCGGGGAGAGATTTCTTCATGCCCTGCATGTTACAGTTAATCACGAAGCTCTTATAGCTTGGTGATAGAGATTGGAGAACACGATGTATGCCTAAGTCAATTGGAATCATTATTCCCAAGGCTACAAGCTTATCAGCGTACCTAGACATTTTGAGTACGTGCTCACTAACGGAGTTGTTCTCCTCTATCATGCAGCTAAAGAATTTTTCTGAAGCATCATAACTCTCTGCAATAGCATGGGTATCAAAAATCATTTTCAATTCACACATGGTATCAAAGGCATTGCCATTCTCGAAACATTTTCGGAGTTTCGGCTCTATCCCATATAATATGCCGCAATAAACCATATTGTGGTCCTCCTGAGGACTTAATTAAACATTCTTTACATTGTCAGAAGCATCATCAGGTGGTGGGGGATGATAACCCCCAAGTGTAGGGGATCACCGTAGTACCTCTCAATGTGGAAGTAGGGTATCGATCTGCAGGAGCAAGAAGGAAAAGCTATCTATTCTCTACAACTAAAGTGTCACAAGTTTTAGTTGATTATACACTAAACAAGTTTTAAGGAATAATATGGTTGTTTTAATGGTTAGAATTTTAATGTAACAAAACAAGAATATAAAAGTGTCCCAATCCTCTTCAATGCAAGAGGACAAGACAAGGGTTTTCTTTTATAGGAATAATGGACATGGGTTCATGGGTTCACTTAATCCTCTCTTCTTCGTATATGGTGATTATCATGTTATAGATAGTAAAGGTACACACAATTGTCATGTTTTAATGGTACTTTTATGATTGCTACATGTCATAAAACACATAGGTGAAAGAAGTACTCCTTTGTGTTGCTATGTCACCATTGCAATAGGGCTAGCATTTGGTTTGTGTCACGCCACACATCATACTTCTCCCTTTTTACCCCTAGATAAAGGATGTTAGGTTGCATTGTTGTCACTCAATACATATGCCGATGTCACTCGACCACCCATTACCTACATACATCATACTTTTTAATGGAAAACATTCTAAACACTTGTGCAATGATTCATATGTTGTGAGTATTATCACATATCTCATCTACCCCTACTTGGTAGTGTCAATCACCTTATGATATGGATAAACAAGGCATTATGTATAGATCTAAACCATTACATGCATCATATAATATCCCTAAAGTATGACAAACCATACAAGATCCAACACAACTGTAAATGAATAACAAGTACTATCTCATAACACAATATCCACCATAGGAATTACATAGATAGATCCATACTCATACAAGGCACATCATATGGACTTCAACAATGATCATACATGGAGAGATTAGATCAAGTTACCACCATAAACCCAAAGTCTAGGGGGTGGACTACTCCCCTCTCATCATGGAGAGTGACGAGGAGGCTTTGGTGAAGGAGGAGAGGCGGTCGGAGGCGATTCCTACAGCGGTTCCCCCTCCAATCTTCCTCCGGTGGCGGCCAACAGACTCTCTGTTCTTGGTGTTTTCTATCTCCACATCCTCTGTGTCGAGGACTCCCCGGGTATACTTATATAGGGGTTTTTAGGTCAAGAGAACTCCGTGGGCAAAAGAATCAAGGCGATCAGACGACCAAGGAGGAAAAGAGGTAGGTGGCGCGCCCACCTGGGCTGGGCGCGCCACCTAGGATATTTTGGGCCTCCTGGCCCTCTAGGTGAGGTTCTTGTGCTCTAGATGCTTCTCGTGGATAAATATTGAGATTGAAGGAGTGTGTCATCTAGTTTATAATGCCAACATTTACTTTCTCACCTTGATCCTTATGGTTGAACATAAATATACATGAACAAAGGATACAAATTAATAGGTACAAGCAAATCATACTTCATATAAAGTACTTGATCTTAAAAACTAGACACAGCATGAATTCCAGCCTTTTGCTTTTATCCCCCTTTTCTTTTATTTCAAGGCATTCATATTCAATCTTAATATCATCATGTCAAAGTTTATTTTCAGTAGCTTAATCATAAACATTCATAATAATAGTGATGGTGGTCCTTTTATTGCAAACAAAAGTAAAATAAAGAAAACAGACGCTCCAAGTTTTTATGATAGTTTTATGTTGCTCGGAAAATAAAGTTTAGAGGTTTACAAACCGAGAGTTTAATAAGTCCAGTGGGGTGCCTTGGGAATCCCAAAGCTTATGGTTTTCACCATCCTTGTATTGCTCTTGATGTAATGTTCCTCTATTCCCTGTCAAAAAACTTCAACACAAAACTTCTCTCCCATCTCTTTTCTGAGTGGTGACATTAGTGGCACAAAAGCATAATAGTTGCTACATATATATCAACAAAAAATTCTTTATAAATGTTCTAGCAAGCATATAATGTATACCTAGCATATAATATGACTCATAACAATCATTTTAGGACACTTGGGAATGGTTAAAACAAAACATGGCTGAATTTGTCCAGATTTTCAGTAGCAGCAAAATAAATTTATTTCGCCCACTTAAACATGTAAGGAATTTTAGATAATTTTTGTGAATACATAGGGTGAAAAGTTGTAAATGCTGTGTAAATATGAGCACAATCAAAGTTATAGAAAAAAATAGAAAATTCTTGCACTAAAAATTGTTCTGCAGAAACTTGCTACTCCATATGTTTAACAACTTTATAACATCCAAAATGGGTTTCATGGTACTTTATAAAAAAATACAGAAATAAAACCAAAATAAAACTCTCTTGCTACAGCAAGAGTTCCAAGCAAAAAGATAAAATAAATAATTGGGTTGCCTCCCGCAAAGCGCTTTCTTTACAGCCATATAGCTAGGCTTTACTTACTTGATTTTAAGTGATATGGAATTCATGTGGTAGCTTGTGCTTATTTGCTACCTCCTTCTTGCTTGGAAAGTGTTTCCTTACAAAATACCTGGGTCCCATGGTGTGCTCATACCAGTCAAAGTAATAGTCAAGTTGAAACGTGGCAGAGAGCAACACAAGATATAGGAATAATAACAACGAAGTCTCACTTTCTTTCTATGCATTGGTATTTTATATATCACTAAATCACAGCAAATAGAGGCATGCCATTTCATAATATTAGTAGGTGAACACAAAATATAATAACTAGAAGCATAAAGAGGGCACTTATCACCTCCTCTTTCATAGTAGTTGCATTTACTAGAAGCAAATCTATCATTGTAACCCTTCAAAGCATGCAAGTTCATAGAGTTATTCATGTAAATAGTATCATTATACATATTGACGTGGGCATACCCTATAGGTACTCGAGTTTGGCATATACGGTCCGGATATGGCAGAATCCCACGATGTTACCAAGGCCCAATATAGGATTCAGGTGATTCACGGAGACTTCGATTGCTTGCAGCACAAGACGAAGCTTAAGATAGAAAGTTTAAA
Source organism: Avena insularis (assembly GCA_023614405.1). Taxonomy (NCBI): domain Eukaryota; kingdom Viridiplantae; phylum Streptophyta; class Magnoliopsida; order Poales; family Poaceae; genus Avena; species Avena insularis. Next base: position 462,001,359 of record CM042684.1, read on the forward strand.
GGGACGAACCCTAATCTGTAATCGACTCGACCTGCTACCTAAGACCTAGCCTATCTATATAAAGACTAGGAGGGGGCGGCGAGGAGGACAATCACAACCCTAGTTTTCACAACCTCGCTAGATTGCATCTGCGCACCCCTGTAACTTTCAATTCCCTCGATAATTCCAAGAGCAGACAAGCAGGAGTAGGGACCTCTACGAGGCCTGAACCTGGGTAAAACTTGCGTCCCTGTGTGCTTGTTTGCTAGCCGATTGATGCCTCCAGCGCTCCCTTCTTCTCCAAAACCCAAGTCCATAACAATGGGCATTGACGAGTTAAACCCTCGTCACATATCATGGCATTTATTAGCATTCTTTCCTCTTTCAAAATAGTTGTTAGTAATATTTTCAATATCAAGATCATGATTTCAAACAACATTTTGCAAACCACATATATATTTCCAAGAAATTTCATATTTCTCCTCTATGGTTAACATAAGAGAGTTGAAGAATGATATAGGACTCTTACTAACAAGAGCATCATCATGGGCAACAAGTTCATCATTTATATCTTCATTTGTTAAACATGGATGGTTATCAAGAAGCATATGACCATCATCTAAAGCATTATCATATAACATATCTAAGTACCACTCCTCATTATCAATAGTATCACTAGTAGAATTAGTAGCAAGTGAAGGAGCGTTATTAGTTTCATCATAATAGCATGGGTTATCAAAGATGAACATAGAATTTTTAGTTGCACAATTATCATAGCATGGGTTCTCATAAATGACAAATGAGTTTTGAGTTTGAGTGTTACTATCATTTTTTAGAGGTTTCCATACATCCCTAAGCTTAGGTTGGACCATATCTTCTTCTTCTTCATATTTCTCCTCTTCTTTGGGGTGCATGGGCATCCCCAAGCTTAGATTTTTGTCATCTTCTTGTGTTTGCTCATCACTCTCCTCTTCTTGGGGGTGCATGGGCATCCCCAAGCTTATGCTTTTGTCATCTTCTTCCTGCAGAATATTAGTTCTTTCCATCACAGCAAGAATATTCTTTGCATAATCAATAACATAAGCATTATCACTAAATCTTTCTTTGCATTGTTTAAGGAGCATATAACTTACTTTTTTAAGATCACGAGCTACATCACGAGTTTCATACTTTTTATTAATTAGGAATTCCACCTCACTAGCTCCAATGAAAGCAATAATTTGATTAAGTAATCTCATTTCAAAGTAATCATGATGATTTTCATGATGTGAGACAATTATAAAGTGATTACTACATTTGCATTGATAGTAGAGATGCTTATTATTTTGTTTTGTGCAACAAGACACATTATATAACTCACATAGTTGTTTAGCAATCTCATTTGAGAAATCAATAATTTTTTTCACATACACTCTTTCTTGGGAGAAACAATAATTAGCTTCATCTAAATCCCTAAGGTCCTCAGGTGAAAGTCCATCCATAGTAAAATTTATAATAATTTTTTATGTGTTTTTAATATAAGGAAAGTAAAAACTAAAAGTAAATCTAATAAGAAACTCACAACCAAACAAGTTAAAGGAGGTGTGAGAATGGAGGAGAATGATGCCTTTTATAGGGGGAGCGGGCAGCCCCCTCTCATGGTTGGCGGCCAGTGTGGGTGCCCCCACCTCTCCCTCATTCATGTGGGTGGATGCTGAAGGGTTTCACAGCATAGTAAGTCAAAATTTTCTACGAAAGCGAACAGAGGGAAAGCCAAGATCTAATCTAGGAGATGCAAACAACGAGAGAGATTGGATTAGATCTTCATACCCTTGAAGATTCAAGACAGTGAGCGTTAAATCTGAACGTGGGTGATGTAGTCGTACTCGCTTCTCCTCCTCGCGATCCGATCCGATCTAGCACCACAAGTGGCGGTGCCTCCGTGAGATGCACACGTGCGGCACCTCGACGTCTCCTCCTTCCTCGGACCAGCAAGTATGGTGGAGAGATAGATTGGATCTACAAGACGGCGTGGTGTATATGGTGGAGAATTTCTGCCGCAGGGCTTCGCCTACAAATAGTCGGGAGGGAGAGAGGAAGGGCAGCAGGGCAACTAGGTTTGGAGGAAGGTGTAAGGGGTGTGAGAGGGGGCGCACCAGCCCTCTATATATAGAGGGGGGGGGGTGCGGCCAGCCCTAGCCTCTCCTCCAAGCCTATCTCTAGTTTAAACAATTTAAACTCTCCCTTATCTAGAAATCCTATCTTATCTTATCTCTAGTTTAAACGATTTAAACTCTCTAGGATCGGCTGGGCCCTATGGGGCCTTGTGCCCCTGGCCCAATGCGGCCAGGACACCCCCTCATAGGCCCATGCCCCCTCCCGGAATGTGGGACCACGTTGGCCCCTTCCGGAAGGTTCTAGAAGCTTAGGTACAATACCGATTAACCGGAACAATTCAACTCCAAAACTGCTGCCTTATATGAATCTTATTCTCCGGACCATTCCGGAACCTCTCGTGATATCCCGGATCCCATCCGAGACTCCGAACAAAAACTCATAAACCAATTATCCAATCTATCCTAGCGTCAAGACACGTTAAGTGTGTGACCTCATGTTCGAGAATATCTGATATGATCTTCTATCAATAATCAACAGCGGGTGCAGGCACCCATATTGACTCCCACATTCATCGATGATCATATCGGATGAACCACGATGCCAGGATTCAATCAATCCCATATATATATTCCCTTCGTCTCGCGATATTTTACTTGCGAGATTCGATCGTCGGCATGGTCATACCTAGTTCAATCTCGTTCACAGCAAGTACTTTACGTTCGTAATCCGATATCACTTTGTGATTAACTCCTTAACCACATGCTTGCAAGCGGTGTTGAAATCGACACCGAGTGGGCGAAGTATATCTCTCCGACTTGGGAGGGACAAATTCCATCTCGATACATACAACCCAACAGATACTTTCCGATCACCTGAGAGACACCTTTATGATCACCCTCTCATAGGATGACGTTTGATGACCTCAAAGTTTTCTTAGATACCAGGGAGTTGTATTATCTCATGGTCTAAGGAATACAATATTTGACATAAGAAAAGCTTCGCAAAGACGAACACGATGACACGATCTAATTGCTTCGCTTAGTTTGGGTCTATCCACCACATCATTCTCTAATGATATGATCTCATTATCAATTGACAACTCATGTCTATGGTTAGGAAACCTTAACCATCATTGATCAATGAGCTAGTCCATAGAGGCGTACTAGGGACACGGTGTTGTTCACAAACCACACAAGTATTAATGTTTCCGCTTAATACAATTCTAGCATGGAATATAAACTTTATCATAAACAAGAATTATAATAATAACATCTTTATTATTGCCTCTAGGGCATAATTCCAACAGATGCTCCACTCATATAAACATACCTCCACTCAAAAATCCACTCACATGCATTAATTTTTCACCAAAATTAATGCATCTCTCATTTAATAAAACTATTTTATTTATTTATTCAGAATTTTGTTAATTACTTTAATTAACAAACATTTGCATAAACCCCCTTGCAATACTTCAATATTACATCTCAAACTATTTTCAGCAATTTGACCCGAAACAATTTTAGTGTCCATCGAAATAATTCTAGCGCTTTCCAATTCTTTCTCTAGTATATTTTCTCCATTTGGTGTCGATAAACCTTAAGTGTGTTATCCTACGATTCACGAATAATGCAGACATGATCAAGACCCCTCTCCGATCAATAATCAACAACGGGACCTAGAGATTTGTATGGACCCCCACACATTCAATGATGAATCTAGTGATCGTGAGAACCTTTAACGTCGTAACTAAATCCATTTTTTAAGATATATTACATGTCTGAGATTCGATCATCGGTATCCCAATACCTAGTTTGATCTTGTTACCGACAAGTACTCTTTTCTCGTTCCCGTGATATAACATTCTTAATGATCTTATCACTTTTTTACAAGCTATGTCAATGTGATATCACCGAGGGGGTCCTGAGTATATCTATCCATCATTAGGATGGACAAAACCCACTTTTGATCCATGAGCCTCAACATAACACTTTCAGAGTACCCAAACCCACTTTTATAGTCACCCTGTTACGATGTGATGTTTGATGTTATTAAAGTACTCTTCCGGTGTTAGCAATTAACATGATCTCATGGTCTAAGGATTGGGGTTACTTCGCATGATATTATAGCAATATAAATATAATGATTTTGATCATATTACTATACTTTAGTTGAATGTTTATCATATCATTTCACCAATGGTGTGACCTCATTATTAACAACATTCAATGTCTATGATTAGAAAACCTTGATCATCTTGTTAATCAACGAGCTAGTTTATATGAGAGGCATAACTAGAAACTATATATATTTTGTTATTAAATACACATATATTAACGTTTTCAATTAACAAAATTATAGCATGCAAAATAAACATCTATCGTATACTTGGAATAAGATAATAATAATAACTTTATTATTACCTCTCAGACATATTCTCTTCACATCGTCATGATAGCATCGCCTTCAACAAGCTCAAGGTATCCAGACATTTATGACAGAACATAGGGTGGTAGATTGTTAGATCCATTCGCCGACCCGAATTAGATACGACTAGAGTTTACAACACTTGGAATATCCGGTGTGCGTCAGGCCTCTTGGTCGTATGTGACTCCACCTTATATGGGTGTCTGTTTAGACATGCAACACTTTCGATCCCATTAGATCCTAGTCCTAGGACTATACGAAGTCTAACCTGAATAGGACTTTTTGTTCCAATGTCACTAGGGTCTAGCTCAATTGGCATGTAGCAGTCTGGCCACATCTGACTAGTTATGTTCCACTTAAGTGGGTGAGATGTAGGTTCACGATCACTTGAACACGACTTAACTAACCATTGAACACGTCACTCTTCAATGGATAGTTGGTAGTGTCTCCTAGTAGAACGTGCCAACTGTTGAGTGCCAAAAAGTCAACCTGACAAACCTCGACAATGTGTCATACGATGAATTCCCTCGGCCTTAAGATATACGGTGTCAAGCTCAAAATGAGTACTTGTCATTCTTGTTGACCACTTACCTTTCTTATCGATCTTGTGATCATATTCGCTTAAACTGATTAACTCTTTATTGAAGTCGCATGGCCGACTTCTCCAATAAGATCACTCGAGAGGGCATAGTGAATATCTCTCCCAGTGAATGGGTAAATCCCATCTTGGCCAAATCATTCCATACCGCTTGTTTTCCTACTAACCCAAAATTTACCTTTGTATAATTACTAAAAGTTACGGAATAACGTTTGGTCGACCCTAATTAAGTCGATCAACAACTAGGGTCATACGAGCAACTCATGTTTAAGGACATGGCATATGCATTATACTTGAGACTAACAAATGGCAATATCTTGTTGCACCTCAAAGTGAGTATGGCCGACTTAAGTAACTGCTTTATCATAATCACTATTATTAGGTTGACATCAAGATGCCCATGACTTGTGAAACATAGTGATCAGCTGAGTCCGTGTACCAAGTTAAGGATAGGTGTTCCCAAATCATATTGACTATGGAGCATTAGAACAATCATCATTTAATATATAATTCCACAACTAAGCAACACATATCATTGATGGAGTTTAAGGATAATATGAATAACTTATGAATACATCGGGTATCATCGTCACATTATTGCCCATGAACATACTTCAACAAATTATACATTTTAAATATTGTATTGGTTAACGTTTAGGTCAACCATGTTCTTTTGTACCGATCTATTAATAATCATCAACTACAGTACAAAGAGCAATAAAAGTAATAAAAGTTACAAATAGATCACTAGACCACCTAGCGACGACGACACCATTAGAATGAGCCGAAGGCACGCCGTCCTCGCCCCTCCATCACCAGAATCGTGCAAAGTTTGTCATAATTTTGAGTATTGTAGTAGACATACGGAAAGTCGTCGTGCTAAGGCTCTAATTGACCAGGACAATAGAGCAGTAATCACAATAACAATCGCAAGTGACTAATAATCAGAAAAAATACGTTCCTACCAGAAAGATTTCATCCAAGCGCATTGTGTTTTCCTCAAACTTGCCCGGAGGCCCAGGGTCCTAAGCCACAAAAAATAGATGTGGGACAAGGAATAGCCAAAGAAAAACCATAAAAGGCCAAAGAAAATAAAAGTTTTAAGGATAAAAATGAAAATAAACAAGAAACAAGACTGCTATTGCGATGCGACGCGAGGAGAGGACGTAATTAGATTTGGCATAAAAATAATCAGATCCGAGGAAAAATAGGTCACTAAACTCGTTGCTTCCCTCTCTCTCCCTCCTCTCTCGCCCACCACTACCATTATATTCTCCTGCTAGCCCACACACCTTCCTACCAATTTTCCCCATCCTCCACACCCCTGTACGCCACACGCCCTCACCACACCCGTCTTCTCATAGCCTCGTAGCCCTCCTGCTCATCACCCCTCGGCCCTCAGCTCACTCATCCTCCTCTGCGGCCTCAAGAAAGGTGAACGAATCCTCATCTCTGGCCTGCCCTCTGTGTATACATACATCTGTACATGCAGGCTCACCTGCTTTTGTTTTTTTTCCGTGTGTTCATCGGTTCTTGATTCATGCCGTGTGCGTTATAGGTCCTTCAGGAACGGGATTTTCTAGGAGCAATTTTGGGTTTTCGTACGCAGATTGGATTGGGTTCAGGGATGAGGGGAGAGGAGGGGCTGCATCACCTGGCTCGATTCCCATCTCTCTGAACTTAGATGGATGCATCTGTGCGTATCATAAGCCTGCACTCTCCCTGCTGTTTGTTCTGATTGGTTTCGTTGTTCTTTATTCTCATGTCTGCTGCTGTTCTTGCGGAACATGTGCAGGCGAACTCTAAGAAGGTTAGTTCTTGTGGAAGCACCGGTCATAGCCGCTGTGGTGAAGCTCATAAACCTGTCCAGCAGTGTCGCATGCGGGATCGCTGCTTAAACAGAAACAGCCCCTTCTCACTTCAGGTTATTGTTCAATTCCCATTTGCTTTCGAGATTGTTATCCCCTGTGTTCCTTCCTCTGCAGAACCCTTCTTGATTGATTTGGTTAGAGTGAAAAAAAAACAGAATGTAAGGATAGATCTTGATAAACTTTGTGATGACGTATTAGATATGATATTTTCAGTTTTCAAGAACCTTTCCACATGTGTCCTATCCTGTGTGTTAGCTTCAAAATAAAATACTCCACTTGGATACTATTAAATCGCGCCTTCTATTTTTGGTAAGCAGGTACAACTTGTATAATTCAGCTCAGCTGGAGGTTGTTTGTAGTGATAATAAATATTCACAAGACTGGAAAATACTAGTAATACATGTTGCAGATGTCAAACTGGTGGTTTCTCATTTATTCACAGCAAGTAATGGTGGATATTTTTCTGACCTTCCCCACTTAAATTTTGATGGAAGTATAGTCATAAAAACTTACAGGCAAAGCTGTAGGAAACTGAAATACCGATCAACTACAAAATCCATGATATCAGCACCATGAATACAGCACTTGTGACAATAGAGAAAAAAACGATTTTCGCATCCTTGGAGAGTAGACTGGAATGTACTAAATTAAAAATCTAGCCATCCAATATTGCTGAAAAAAGAGTTGAACCTCCGCTTAAATATATTTTTCTTACAACCTTTTTATCAGGTTTATGCTAACCGCAATTATTTTGCACTGTAGTTAGCTGATGTTTTAGCTTACTATTGCAGGTTTGGTTTGCATTTCCATTTAAGTACAAAAGCAGCTATATTTGGCATGGCATTTGAGTAGCATCAGAACCTCAAAAGCAAAGTTTATCAGCAATATTACACTATTGTTGGTGTCATACTTCTATAGAGAAGATGCTGAATGAAATGTTTTATGAGGACAATAATGATCACAGCATCAGCTCTGAGGACGAAGACACACTTGTCAGGAGTTGTAGTAATCTCAGCGTCAGCTTTGGATATCATTGCAATTCCTATCAGAGTTTTCCTCTTGAAAATGATGAGCATGAAACCTCTCCCCAGATGAGGTTTGAAAATAATGCCTTGACGAAGTCACGTAATGGCTCATTTACTTGTTTATCTGGTGCTGCAATCAGTGCAAATTTCACACTGGCCAATACAAATATTTGCAACGGTCTTATTGGGGAAGAAATTTTACCAGAACTAGATTCTCCAAATTCTTTCAGAAAGATCGTTTCTTCCCCGTCTATGTCAAGATTGGACTTGCTGTCCACCTCACAAGGCAGCCCTGCATCACCTGAGAGCTCCATATTTGAGATCAGCAAAAATCTTTGGAGATCCAGCGCTCCAACAAGTGTATCATCCAATTTTGTTACTGGTAACGAGGTAAAAATGGCTGGTGGAGCTGCTGGAGAGGATAGAGTCCAAGCTGTGTGCTCTGAGAAAAATGGATGGTTGATCTGTGGAATATATGATGGATTTAATGGACGAGATGCAGCTGATTTTCTGGCAGTAACTCTATATGATAACATAGTATATTACCTATACTTGTTAGAGTGCCGTATTAAGCAACAAGATGGCCTGTATAACTCATCAGAAGACTCCCTTAATGGTGTTAAAAGTGAGTTAACATTGGCCATGAGAATTGCAGAAAATGAAGATGTAAAACTTTCTGAAAAATTTCGAGCTGGTGTGCTGAATTGCCTCACTTCTGCTGTTGAGCAAGCTGAGAATGATTTCTTATGCATGGTTGAACAAGATATGGATGATAGGCCAGATTTAGTTTCAGTTGGGTCTTGTGTTCTGGTTGTGCTTCTTCAGGGATCGGATTTGTGCATTCTAAATCTTGGGGATAGTAGAGCCGTGCTTGCTTCCATGCCATATAAAGAAAACAATACAGTGAAAGCTATTCAATTGACGGAGATCCACTCACTTGAAAACCCGTCGGAATACCAAAAACTTTTAGCTGACCATCCTAATGAATCTAAAGTTGTGATGGGTGACAAAGTAAAAGGGAAGTTGAAGGTTACTCGTGCTTTTGGAGTTGGCTATTTAAAGCAGGTAACATATTATATACTTTAGCATCTGAAGAAAAGTAACACCATTCTTATGATTTTATCTAATACCAATGCTTTGATCCCAATTTGCAGAAGAAGTTCAACGATGCACTCATGGGAATTCTCCGAGTTCGTAATTTGTGCAGCCCGCCTTACGTATATACAAATCCACACACATTGAGTCACAAAGTTACGGAGGATGATTTGTTTGTTGTGCTTGGTAGTGATGGCTTATTTGATTTCTTCAGTAATGATGAAGTTGTTCAATTGGTTTATCAGTTTATGCATGATAATCCATTCGGTGATCCTGCAAAGTATCTCATCGAGCAAGTTGTACATAAAGCTGCAAAGGGAGCAGGTATACCCCCAAAATATATTTTGTTTAATTTTTGACTTAAAAATAGTAAGCGATAAGAGCAGAGACATTTGTGTTGTATAATGGTAATGAGCAACCCAAATGTACAAGTGTATTTCTCATATTATAATAGAAAGGGAAGTACTGCTAGCTCCTGTTAAGTAAGTACGCTCGATGATACTAAGTAGAAACATAACATGTATTGACTGTTACATATGTCGTAGGAATAATAACACGAGTCGTTGATGGCAGATGCCTATTTTTATGGTTTAGACTTTGCATACACTTATATACAATATAATTAACGTCAGATGAGAAAGAATGTAGAGAATAATTGTGAGAGTACAATTACTTTGATGATTTGTTTTTTAACTGTAGAGAATAATTGTGAGAGTACAATTACTTTGATGATTTGTTTTTTTAACTACAGTACCATTTTTGTTTGCAACCTTTTTCAAACCATAACTGTAAACAAGGAGAACTAACACCAAGTTTTCACTACTTTGTTCCTATGCCTTGCCAGCTTTAACAGCTGAACAGTTGATGAGGATACCTGTCGGGAGCAGGAGGAAGTACCACGATGACGTGACAGTCGTTGTTATCATCCTCGGGAACGCGCGAAGGACGGCGAGCGCATCAACTAAGATATGAAAGGCTGCAGATCTCAAGAAGAAGCTACCAGCTGGTAAAATTTTGTGGGTGTTAGGATCTGAACCGTTTTCAGGGTTGTGGTGTGATAGTGAATAATAAACCTAATAATGTGTGTATATCCTTCTGAAAATTTTGGGAGCGAACATATATGTTTTGTCAAGCCAAAAGGTTCACTCGCTGAGACCTGTTTGGATTAATTTTGTACTATTTGGCATTGTGACTTCATGAGCAGAATGGGGAATACCCTTCAGCTGGGATTGTGGACCGATGCTCACATTACCTAGCACATGTGGTGTCGTTATATTTTACTGATCAGACGATCACATGGAAACCTGTAGAGGACCCATGAAAAGTGTCAGTCTAGTGTGTTGGTCCCCTGGTTGAGTTTGCGAGATACATTCACCTAGTGAGAGCTCAAGGAGATATTATGTGGTGGGAGTGGGAGACGAGTCCTGGTCACATCAAACCCTCCACATCTGTAGAAATTTTGTGCTCTCTTGTCTCCACAATTCCATGTCGCTGCGAAACCTGGAACACACCGTTGTCTTTCCCTCACCTGCCAACGCACGCCACGAGTTCCTGATGAGTTTCTTTCGTCATTCGACGCATCAGTCCTGGCAGCGACGTCCTGATTAAGCCACCATTCGCAAAAACAGACAAGCAAATGCCGTAGCAGCGAGAGCTCTGCATGATTATTGCTTTCCCCGTAAGCAGAGCCTTGCACGGCTATTGCTTGACACGGATTTGGAATTTAGTTAGTTAGGACATATTTGGCATGTCGTTGCGCCAATTTAGTAGTAGTACCACTAGTATTTTTGTACCGGCGTTGTGGACTTCACGCTTGGCACAGACCAATGCCAGCTGCATGATGTGCCATGTAAAGATTGTTAAATTCAGGCGAAAGCGACCGGCTTGACACCCTCCTAGAGTCCTAGTAGTAGTATAACTGCCCCCTTCCTCTGTGTTTCTGTGTGTGCTGGTGATCTTAGTTGTAGTCTAAGTGCTGTGCCGTTTATCTTAGTAGCATAGCATGCGACGAGTCTAGAGTTATAGTTGATTGTTGCGGAGAGCGAGCGAGGAGACGATGGAAGTGTTCATCCACGAGGACTACGTGAACAAGCGCAACGAAGTGCGGCGGGAGCAGAGGAAGAAGGTTCAGATCATGCAGGAGCTGCAGCTGCGGCCGGCGTCGGGCAATCCTGGCGCTTCACGGTCGGCGTCGGCGTCGGCACGGCGGGAGGAGAGCCCCAGAGTGCCGAGCCAGTGCACGACGCCCACCGGCATGTCGCCGTCCACCGCCAGGTCCCCCACGGGAAGCCCATCCGAGGAAGCCGTTTCTTCTGATCACCGCCGCCTCTTCGACTGCCTCAAGCCGTACTAGGCGACCCAGGTTATGAGACAGTTTGAATAAACGTGGGATTTTGATGGTGAAGATTCAGTCCTTTCGTTGCAACTGGCAGCTCATCTTTTGCGTTCGTGTCAGCCATTCGCGGTGTACCACCTCACCTGTATCTGGCTCAAATGGATGCCAGCACAAGATGTAGCTCTTGTGCTGCTCGGTAGTATCTTCTGTACTTGATGTAGCAAAACTTTGATTTTACCCATGCAAGTATATGTGGGTTGTCACAAGATAAATAAACCCTAGTGAAGTACGAGTACAACTTTTCAGTGGAACTTGTTAGTGCATTTAAAACACTCTGAGCACTGCACTGCAGCATTGAGTTTGGCCGTAAGCTATCCACCACTAGTATTATGAGAGATTTGCAAAGACAGGAACATCATCCCTCATAACCAAATAACGCACTTCCAGCTAGGCAGGAAAATCTTTACACTCTGACGTTGGCCGCGGCCTCCTTGATTTGCTCGATTGTGAACACACCGAAGAAGGTGTCATCTATCACGGCGTTGATCACTGCATAGGCAACATCGTCCACGCTCACTGGCGGTGCAAGGACCAGGTCTGAACCAGGCAATGCGCTCAATGGTCTGGTGAAATTTTCCACAGAGGAAAGCAGCTTCTCTAATGGCTGTCCTACAAAGTCGAGCGGTATCTCAAAGCCGTCTACTTTCCTTTTACCGTAAATAAAGCCTGGCCTCAATACAACACCTGAAGGAGAAAAGGTAGAATTGATATATGGTAAGAATACATAAAAGAAAAGTAGCAGAATATCTCGGTTTAAATGACATCGAGCACTATTGCTAACCTGTGGAAGGGTACTTGGAGAGGACTTCAGATTCAGCCTTTCTCTTGCCAGTGAAATAGCCCGAGGTAAGAAGAAACGATGGGAGATTGTAATCATGTACAGAGATCAAAATGAATTTTGGGACTCCTGCAGAAGAACATAGCAAGCTGCTTATGTTACGTTCTTCAGTATTTTTTTTCAAACAACAAGGAAGCGTAAGGTAAGTGCTATGCAACATGGTTTCAGAAAGGATAAGTCTTAGCCGTTTGAAGTTCTCAATCTTTCATTGCGAAGGTTTAACCAGGATATCAAGTTCCCTAACACAACATAACCTAAATTTTGATACTCCACCGGATGCTCCCTTAATTTGGAAGTTGTTTTTCCCTATAGTTTAAGTTTCAGTGATTAGAATGTACACCTTTTAGTTTTCACTAATTAGAAACTGTTACAAAGAGTTCAGTGATTAAAAATAAATGTAGGAGATATGGAATGAACAAGGAGGTTTGGCACAGTTTTTCAGAAAGGGTAAATCAAGATTTTTCGATGTGCCTGCTTGACACAACTAAGTTCAAACATAGAAAAATCTTAATCTCCTGCCACACCTACAAAATGTCCAGAGATACATAGAAACCAGCATATCACGTCATCAGTCATCAGAGTACTCACCAAATTCTTTCGCGGCGTCTACTGCGATAGCATTTGCTTCACCATTTATCCGTTTCATCTGTTCTTCGTTACCAAAACCTCCAAGGGTAGACACAACAGCAGTAGCCCCTACTAAGACGTCCTCCCATCTTGCATAGAAAACATCTCCTGCATAACAGTAAGATGCTTATCTGAATAAGAGAGTACCGAACAAGCAAATATGTAGACCAGATACTCTTGGAAATCCAATATAAACATGTCAATTCCGTGACAGATAAAAGGTGGTAAAGGGGGCGTAATGTTGAGGCAATATTTTTCAAGAAAACACATTTGTCATGAGCCAGGGGAGCAATGATAATATAAATAATGATCTTAAGTACATAAGTTTAAGAACTATTTTGCAATAACTAGTACATGTACGTCTAATAACACAAAAGCGAAACAATAGGAAATTACTTTAACAGGATCCATCATCCAGCAATTCTAATAGTATATCCAAAAATGACACACAATAGAATTACATACAATATATATGTAACATCTGTGTGTTGAGAGCACTAACAACAATACATAATGTAGTTATTGCTGTACACTACAACTCCAGATGAAAAATAGCTAACATGATCAAGCCAGATCTATTTGCAAAGGGGAAGGGTAGGATTTTGGTCCTCGGTATCAGCTTAGAAGCATCTGATGCAATGATTTCTCAGCAAGGATATGAGAAGAGGTATGGGCACAGCCACTGAGAAGGGCCATAACCCAATTGGTTGAAGATGTCATCACTGAAGCGATTCTCTCTGCACGTGACACTATTATGATGGACGCTGATGACAAGGGCAAACCTTGCTTGAGTTGGATGCACGATCAGACTGTTCAATTATCTGATCCCGCGACAACACTTTGAAAGCTCAAGCACCCAATGTATAGCAGAGTTTATTACTATGTTCTTGGCCATCGATAAGCTTCTTGATTCTTTTGTGCATAGGGTCCACAGTTCATCTACATAGTCTCCAGGTGCTGGAGTTCCTCACTGAATATAACGTAAATTGTAGTCTTCCAACACCCGTACATAATATTACATTTCTAACATGTATGTACATTTTTTTACGTCAGATTCTTTTTTTTTTGAAAGTTTTTACGTCAGATTCTGAAATATACACATCTTGAAACTGTTGTGCTTCAACAGTTCATTCAACCTGAGAAAAACTAGTGCCAACAGGCAGTTTCAATCACATCAATTTGAATTTGTCAAGTCAGGTTCTGTGCAGAACTAGATCAATAAAAGAAACTAAGCACTTGAACCAGAAATATAAGCAACCATTCTAAACATTGTAATGTGATATAGTCTGACAACCCTCTGACTCTCTTTGTATTCAAGTCTTTCCATATTTAACAGATACTATACAATTAGTACTTTGTTGTTTTTCTTACATCAAAGCTGGAATAGCTCAGTTGGCTAGAGCGTGTGGCTGTTAACCACAAGGTCGGAGGTTCAAGCCCTCCTTCTAGCGCAATTAATTATTTTAAGTTTTTGCCACCCAATTAGGTCCCTCTTGTTGAATTATGAACTCTGAAGTATCCTTTGCTCTGTGTAACTTGTTAATACACTATACAAGACGCAAGTCCTCCAAAAATTGAATTACACACGACTAGCATATCAGAATTCATATTTATATGTAAGTTTTCTGGTTGCCTCCGGAACTTTTTAACTTTTTTCATGATTATTTTGGGTTGGCACCATGTGCTCCTGTTAAGCATGTTCAATACTTCATTGACTGGAATGTTAGAGATTTAGATCTATATACACTAAAAAAAATCCCCGTCTTACTTTATTTTTCTAAAAGGAGCCTAATGCTATTCAGAAGTTCAGGCCTATTGTTCTAACTAATTGCACCTTAAAAAATGTTCCCTGAGCCTGCTACTAATAGATTAGATTTGGTTTGTGAGGAGTTGATTTCTACGAATAAAACTGCATTTACTAGAGGTAGATACATCCTAGAGAGTGTTGCAGCTGCACATGAAATTATTCATGATATAGCTGTGAGATCCAGACACATGGCTTAATAGGATTGATAGGATACTCATACCAACAAGTTGCAACTTCTTTTCCGGAAGCTCATCTGAAAACAACTCTAAGGTTAAGTGTGCTTGGCCTAGAGCAATTTGAGGATGGGTGACCGACGAAGAGTCTGGAGTGCGCCGCAGTGAGGACAAAGTGCGCAGAAAAGACTAGTGTTGGTCTGTGGGGCCAGTCTAGAGATCCTAGTAAGCTGCCAGGAGTGACACCCCCGGGGCCCAGTGGATGGGGTGTTACAATAGCTCTAGTGACCAAGCTGGCTTTATCCCTAAATTGGATTATGAAAAGCTTATGATAGAGTGAATAGAAAATTTCTTATTAAAATGATGTATGGGAGAGGCTTTAATCCTAAGTGGATGGAAATTATGAAATCCCTATTGAACAAAGGTTCAGTTGGAGGTAGAATTAATGATATTAACAGTGTTTCTTTAGACTGTAGACCAGGCTCGGTCCGGGTCATTGGGCGACACGGAGATCCTATTTCTCCTCTTCTCTTTAGTTTAATGCTAATGTGTTCACTAGGATGTTGATGAAAGCTACTAGACAGTAGTAATGGCTTGCTACATGGCTTTTGTCCTACTGCTACTGGGGTCATCAACATGTGATATGGTGATGATACCCTCATTTTCTTACAAAAGTATGTAGCTTCTATTATGAATATTAAATGGATTATTTTCTAATTTGAACAAACATCTGGTATGAGAATTAGTTTTCATAACTGTGAATATGGTTCCAATTAATATTGATTCTGATGATGCTCAAATTTATGCCCAATCTTTGAGTTGTAGATTAGGGCAATTCACTTTGAAATACCTTTGGGTTCCTTTGCATTATAGAAAGCTTCAAAAAGAAGATCTACAACCAATTAGTGATAAAATAGTTAAGAGGGTTGCTGGCTGGAGAGGGAAACTACTGTCTCATACAGCAAAACGTGCCCTTATTCGTAGCTGTCTAGCCAGTATCCCCACCTACCTGCTGACTGTAATTAAATTCCCTAAGTGGGCAGTTTCTATTATTAATTCTCAGATGCTACATTGCCTACGGATGACTGAGGGACATCATGAGTACCATCTAGCTAGTTGGAGTTTGGTGTCTCAGAAAAATAGTTTGGGGGCCTACATATTCCCAATTTTGCTGACATGAACTGATGTTTACTCAGATAAAAAATCATGTTTACTGGCTTCCTGGATTACAAGATATCACTTAAATGAAAGTAACTTTGGAAGCAAATCAATAATTACAAGTACAGGACCAGTAACCCTAACTTGTTTTCTTGCTCTGTAACTGGTGTTTCCCCTTTTTTTGGAAAGGTGTGTTACGGGCCGCGAATGTTGCCAAAATGGGGTACCGACAGGGGCAGAGCTTCTTTAGAGGCGTTGGGGTCAGTTAACCCCGATGGACAACACAAAAACCTTCATTAATTAGCACTTAGCTAATGATTATTTATAGAAGATGACCCCAACCAAATATAGGGAATATGGACATGGCCCCATTGGGATTTTTTCCTAGCTTCATTCCTGTGTGCCGGTGAAAAGTAGGCAATGGTAAAAAGGTTAGATTTTTTGGAGGATCGTTGGTTTAGCCCTTCTAGCTTAGCTATTCAGTACTGGGAGACATATGTTACTATAAATGAACATAATGTCGATATTGCTGACGTATGGGATGGAGAGCAGCTCAACCTTTAGAAAAGGTCTTGATCAGGAGCTTATGCTTCAATGGTTTGAGATTTTACAAATTGCACAGTCCCTTCATCTTAGTTAAGAGGAAGATCCAATTATGTGGAAATTTGAGTCTAAGGGCATTTACAGTGTTAGCTACTTGTATGCAACTGTTAATTTTCGTAGATTTATACCTGTGCATGCTTAATGGCATAACTCAGCAAGTCAACATACCTGCTAGCCAAGTAACTTCATCAGCCCAGGGATCGGAGTAAGATGGTCTTCCTGACCTGTCATCAACATACATGCAATGAAGCAGAACGTCCAAATGATGACAGGGTGGAGATTTGGTTTTCAGAAATAGTGCATGAGTAATTGCCATTTTCACCATAGATGACAGATCACAATCATTTATTTAATTCACCTAATCCCCTTATGCCTTAATGCTTCTAATCATCCCCTCAATAATATATGTACTCCCTTCAATATCTACCTGGCACAAATTAGAAGAATCAAGGTTTTGCTGAGCTGTAAGGATTCAGATGCACGTGAGTCTTGAATTTGGTCTCTAGAAAAGGAACTTGCTAGATTGATGACATGCAAAGACCTTTACAAAGTTAACATTGTGAGGATGAGTTGGCTGATCCAGTTTAGTAAAGCAAGCGTTTGATTGAAGAAATGAGAAAGCTAAACAAAAATATTTTTAAGACAAATAAGAAGAATGATGACAACTAGTCGTAAAATGTACATGACTTTACATGGAAATGGCAATATCATACAGACAATGAGAGCAAAGATGTACCTGCTCAGGCTCACAACCTCGATGCCCTTAGCCACAGCAGCTCTGCAAATAGCAGACCCAACAAATCCACTTCCTCCCAATACAACAATCTGCAAGCATTGGGAAGCAATTTCAGCAAACCCGGTCCTACCGATGGAAAAGGAGCCCACTACTTAACGAAGCCGAACTATGTAGAGCATCAACTGCTCAACTACATGCCTTCTCTGTTTTCACGTCGGCGACGACATCGATTGGCGCAGAGTAGTCTTCGCTAACACCGGGCGCGGCAAATCTGCACTTGGTCCGCAGTCTGCGCAATCAAGAGAAACTGTGTCACTGCTGCAAATGCTAGCACGAAATCGCCATCCTTCACATGCGATTTTTTGCAGTAGTCACTGGAGGTCAATCGAGGAGACCATACACCAGGCGAGAGGGGGAAGGGAGACGGAGACGGAGACGGGGAGAGAGAGAGACCTGGAGAACTGGGAGGCGGCGGGAGACGTGCGGAGCCGGAGCGTCGCTGCCGCTGCTGATGCTGACGCGGCCGCGCACCGGGAGGCGGTGGGAGACGGACTCGCCGGCGCCGGCGGCCGGACGAGCAGTGCCGAGGGGGACATGCCGGACCCGGGCGCTGTGGAGGGAGCGCGCTCTCCTTTCGCCTATACTCTTGCCCGCGTCGGCGAAGGGAGCGGCGGGGCGGGGCGGGGCGGGGAGTGGGCGTGGGGTGTGTGTCTCCTTCCGTTTCCCGTGGCTCGCTTCGCTCGTTTTCCTGTGGTGGCTGGCCTGGTGTGGCGCGGGGAGCAGTGACACGGCCCCGGACCCGCGGTCGACATGAACAACGGTCCTCGGTTTTTTTCCTTTTTCGATTGACCAAGGTAATATAGCTACTTCGTCACGATATCAAGAGCTAAAAACAAAGTGAAAAATAGCAGCATTGATCAACTGCGAGCAGGAACCACTGATCATCCCATACACTTCGAAAATGGTTATCCAAAAGCAACATCTTTCGTAGCAACCACCGATCATCCCATACACTTCGAGAATGGTTATCCAAAAGCAACATCTTCGAAAGGAAACGTCGGCGTTGCCAGATCAAATCAGTGATCATAAGGTTTCGCCCTGAGCATCAGGTCCGAGCAACTCCAACAATGCATTCAATAGGGATGGTGCGAATGCCATTGTCAAATACAACCAATTTAAGTCAGCTCACAAAGATAGTGCGTGTGTTTATAGTGATAGGTGTATGTACACATTTATGATCGTCTTTGTTGGGTTCGGGAAAAATTCAGACCCAAGATTTCCATCCCGCAGCTCAAGACCAGATACTCGAGAAAGCACCACCAAAACAAAATCACATGTGTTGCTCTGACTACTTGCTAGTACAAAAAAGAGGACTTTCACGTGGACACTGCAACAATCATGTCCTCACAAGAAAGCAACTCACTGGACAACCGTCATCACAAGTGTGTCACCACAAGTGTGTGCATAGCACATGCATTTTGACAAGAGAAGAATTGACACTGCCTGTCTCACTTGAGACGCCCTCTGTCCTAGGACACCGTCGGTCCCCTCTGCGGGCCCGCCTCCCTGCTCCCCTGTAGCACCGTCGTCGCTAAGAGGACGCCATGCTCCTCGTCCCATGCCTCCTCTGACGCCAACGACCTCGTCGCCATGCGCCGCACGATCGCCGCCACTTCGCTGCGTGTCGCCTGTCCCAACACTGCTCCTCCAGCTCTCCACTCCGAAGCTCGCAGCCGCCTCATGAGTCCCTCCGCCGTAGCGCCCTTTTTCTTTAGAGGATGACCATGAAGGTGGCCACCTCCCCTACAGTTCCTCCTTTGTTTTTTTCAGTGATGTTGTACCTCTCCTCCGGTTCCGGTGTGGCTTCATGTGGCATAAGATGTTGTGCTGATCTGTGTTGTTGGCGTTTGGTTGTGAGAATATGAGGTGCAGATGATGTGAAGTGGTGTGTGCAACCCGGAAGACCATGTTGGTGTAGTGGTGTGGTGTTGCCAACTCGGCTACTCCAACTCCGCGATGATGCTCGAGACCCTCCCGATGAACAAGATTGATGAGTGACCAAACCTCCGACACCGTCCGTGATGTCGCTGAAGCGCCGCTTCCAGAGAACCGCCACGCAAACCGTCACAATGCCAAGATCTTCTAAAGAACGATCTGTAACTACCTCGGTGAATTACGCTCCTAGTTACAAGCCTGGATGAACGGAAATGGTTGAAATAGTACGGTGGGGCCCAAATGCCACTCACAGGTAGACCTTTCGGCCGTCCCAACCATTTCCAAACATCGGGACAAGAACGGGCGGCGTAATCGGCAGGCGAAGGGATCAACTACATACACAAATGAGTATGTATGCAAGCCACCATACAATAGTACATCAGAGCCATTCCATCTAAAAAGAAAGGAAATATAGCAACGCCATACGGCAAGATCCAGATATCCTAGATAGATATAATAGTTTAGGATATCTTCTCATACATCAATCAACAGAGTATCAAGCGGAAGCGGAAGACAAAATCCGAGTACGGATAAGAAGCAAATCGGCATAAGATGCCCCATAAATAAGCAGATCCCGCCCACAGATCTCACGGATCCCGTTCGGAATCTCTACACGAATGTTCGTTGCCCACATCGTCTGTCTCTTCCGCCCAAGATCCATCTTGTGAGTGTACTGTTCATCGAACCAATAATTTATCGTGTGAGACCCTAGGGTACTCAACAAGTCTTTATGCCTCTAAAGGGACACAACGGGGTGACGCAATTGCAGCAAAAGATAAACCCTAACAATTTTATAGATACTGCTAACCATCCGCCTAACCAGAGATAGCGGATGTCCGTGAATTAAAACAACGATTATAACAGTTAAAGCGGTAATATCCACAGATCCATCCTCCTCCTCGCCACCGACGAGGAAGCGGACGAACAACCCCATCCGTTGGCGGTTTTATTATCCATTCCGTGAGTGTTGCACTATTTACTAGTCGGTACCTAGTCTAGTCAGTTAAAAGCGGTACTTTAGTTATGCTTGTCTATGATCGAGAAACTGTGCTCCAAGTCGTCCATAACGCGGACACGGCTTTGAAAGTTTTACCTGCAGGTGCACAAATAACAACACACACTCGATATGCCTCGGAAAAACCAAATCAAAACCCAACGAGGCGATCACGACAAAGCAATTACAGATTGAAATATTTGAGGCCACCCCATTGAGCTACCCGCGAAGTTAGTGACTCGAGACGGCCTCAAGGTTTGCGCCGATGGTGTGAGCGGGAACCCAAATGTGGTGGGCTTGTCGACACCGAAAACACTCCGCTTTCCTAAACAGTACAGTGTGCAGTACCTCGCACAATTTAAATAAAGCAGTAAAGCATGGCATAAGTACAGGATAGTAAATAAAACCTCAAACTAGTTCGTGGCCCCAAGAAATAAGAATGAATCAAGCTCTGGCTCAGGGGGGTTCATAAGCCTCCCGGATGTGGATAGCGCGAATATTCAAGGAACAGGAATCAAGTACTCGGGGTCCTACGGGACACAAGTGAGCCTGAAAAACCAAATAGCGAATATGGCTCACCGATGCCACTTTCATTAGTTATCCCATTACTACTCAGGTTATGTTGTTTAGGTACCTCATTATCCATCAGACACTCACATACCCTACACATGCTATTCTACGACTCGCATGGCTCAAACAACTCCTGTAGTAATGGCTCATGGGATGGAGGAACAAGCTTCGGTGGGGTTTAAAATTAAAGGCTATGCAATACTTGGGATTCAATTTAATGCAATCGCGACTCAATGATGCAAGAGTAAGATAGAGGCAATAGGTACTATATGTATGCAAGCATGTGGTAGTGCTTGCCTGGCAGCTCAGTTGAAGCAAAGGATGGATCTGGGTAGTGCTCCTGGTTCTCTTGATATATCCCCTGCTCAGTGTCTATTCGAGGAAGAACCAAACAAACAAGGCCAACATAAATAAAGTGCATAAGCATATGAGTAAAGTGCATCAAGCAAACAATCATGCCATGATGAATGATGCACAATTTGCATGGCAATAAGGTAGCATGGCATGGGTGAGGTGTGGAAAACAATAATAAAGCATTATATTGGGTTTTGGCCACATTTTATTCACAATTAAGTTGCTGTACACATTATATTTATATGATGCATGCTTCAAATCAAAACATGGAATGCATAAATAGAAAGGTCTCGTCGAGCTAATCATTTTAGACATATTATTTGTTGAATTTGGAGTTATAAAACAAAAGTTATTAATTTATTAAGTCAAAAGGGCATTTTATTGTAATTAAACCAACTTGGAATTTTAAAGTGTTCAAGATATATTTTAGAGGCCATATTTGAATTCCTCACATTTTCCTGATTTGAAAACATATATTATTTCTATTATTTGGGTTTAGATTTTAAAAGATATTTAAAAACAGATTTCAATTTGAATTTGATTTAATTTGGAAAAGACTTGAATTAAACCAAAAATCAGAAAGTCTTTTTGTACTCAGGAACATCTAACCCCAGCCACTGACGGGTGGGGCCAGTGCTGACTGGGCGGGACGGCGTGCCGGAAACCCTTTTTCACCGCGAGCTAAGCAGTGCAAAGCGACAACCCAGGCCCGGCGGGCAGCCATCGCCATGATGGTTGGACGCGGTGACACGTCGACCCTGTGGACGGCGGGTTGAGAAACGCAGTAGGGGCTTTTTATAAAACGCGCAGGCAGGCAGGTGGGGTCGGCGGAGCGCGGGTTGAGGAAAACAAAGCGGGAGGGTTTTACGCAAAACGTCGCCGACATTTTCTTCCTCTCTCTCGGCGAAAAGACGTGGCGGCACGCTGCACGGGCTTCGATCTCGTGACCTAGGGCTCGGGCGCGGAGACGGTGGCCACTGGGCTATGCGGGGGTAGCTGTCAGGGAGGTGGGCGAGGACTAGCTAGGGTTTCGCGACGCCTTCTGCCGAGGAGGACCGAGCGCGACGCCGGCGCACCGAGGGCGCTCGTCGGATTGTCTGGCGCGTACAGGCAACGACAGCGAGGCGGAGCGTGTCAGGGGGGTGGAGAGGCTCACCGTGAGGGCGTCGGTATAGGTGGATCGGGCTGGGAGGCAGGGGATCGTCGACGTGACTCGCGGGCCGGAACTAGGGTTTCGCGTCGGCCTCGGCGGGGAACTCCGGCGCTGGTCCTTCTCCTCCTCGACGGCGGATACGGGACGATGCCGGGGAAGCAGAGGAACGTCCTCGGCCACTCCCACGACGACCACGCTGGCTGGAGCGATGAGGCGGGGTGAGCCACGGCTGGCGTCTGGTGAGAGAGAGAGCGGAGGAGGAGTCTGGGTGTGGCGGAGGAGGCGCGGGGGGATAAGGCAGAGGAAGGGAGGATGCCGTGGGGAGCAGGTAGATGGGGAAAAGGTGGCCTCGGTGCCCTTTTTCCTCCTACCACCTCACGTGCTCGAGCTGGGACAGAGGCAGGGCAGGTGGGAGGAGGCTTCCAGGTGGGGTCGACGTGAGGGCAAGGAGGCAGGGGCCCTGGGGGGGCCCTATGTCATGGAGAGAAAAGAGAGAGGGAGGAGCTCGGGTGGGGGCTAGGGTAGGAGCTAGGCTCGGTTAGGGTTTAGGTTTGGTGGGGTAGCTAGGTGGCCAGGGTGGCCAAGCTAGGTAGGTCATGGCTCGGGGTGGTGGCTAAAGAGAGGAGATATGGGGGGGGGTACTTAGGGTTTGTTTTAGATTAGGTATAGATTAGGGTTTGGTACTAGGGGGTATGGTTTTAGGTTAGAAGGAAGAGGTATAGATTAGGGGAGAGATTAGAGAGAGAGAAAAGATGAGGTGGTGGCAATCCCTTGGCAAGCTCAACCATGATCAAACAAGCTCAAACAAGATAGCCAAAAGAGAGAGAAGAAGAGAAGGGGATGATGGTATAGATGGGTATGGTGATGGGGTTTTAAGCAAGATCAACATAGATCAAGCCAAAAGAAAGGATAGAGAGAGTGAGATATGATGGTCCACTCAAGATTCAAATAAAAACCAAATACTAGAAAAGGTGGCACTTGCATGGCCCATGCAAAAATATTTATTGCCATATTGACTCTTGTGAAAACAATGTTATTACATGGCATTAGTATTTTGCATTCCCAAAAATTGGAATAAAGCCAAGCAAAAGGATTAAAAGGATGCCCCATGTGGAGTAGATGGAGATGACCATGTTTGAATAGAAATGGGACTTGCTAGTGTGTATGTGCCACTAGGCATTTAATAAGCCCACAAATATCCCAACATGATGATATCCCCAAAACAATACATATGGAAGCTAGGAAAAGGTTTCACTCACAAGGCATGCAAAGGTGGCCATGTGGCTCTCATATTTCAATGATGTGAAAACAACATGATGCATATATGGGAGCATGTGGAAAAGAATTGGATCCATCCCAATCCACATGAGCTAGAGGTAAACTCAATAAAGTGCAAAGCTCATATTTAGTTGGAATGGTGGAATGATGGGATGATGACAAGAAAGGTGGTGGAGTTAAATAAAGGATATGCCCCCAACTCAACTTGGGCATTTACACAATATATCAAGAACCAAATACAATAACAAGAAGCAAATACAATTACTAATGCATATGAGGTAAGAACCAAAAGGAAAAGGGTTTTATATGATGCTCAAATGCAAGGTGGCATGATGACATGAGCATGATATAATGATGATGCAACAATTATATATTTGAAGTAGCCATTATATTACTAGATCAAGTAGCATTACAACTGTTAGACAATTGGGATGCTACACGATCCCACCAGACCGAACCTCATATCTCCGTCATGGCACCCATGTTCTTCTTCCTGGACCCAAAGGCCCCGATCCCGAGGATCCCAAGACCGAACCCTTCGAGCCCCAAGTTCGCCGAACCCTAATGTGTGACCTCGATCCGAGATCCCTATTTTATAAATTGCCATCTATATATATTGTTGCACTAAATCATTAATGTCGCATACATATTTTGTGGTTTGGGGGTACTTTGTTGATTCACCTCATAATTAAATATGGAGTGCATATACGGGTTATTCTAGTCTTATATTTGGGCTCTATTTAAATTTGTGTAGCGAACATATGCCATTGTTTTCTTGTTAAGACAACATTTAAATTGCGGGATACCTAAATAACTTGAACCTTCTAATTAATTGGTGGGACCCTGATTCCGCTTAATATTGCCTAGTTACATCGCATCATTGCCATGTCATGTATCATGCTAGCTCTTCTGCCGTAGTATTAAATAGTGCATCCGGTGTTTTATTTTAGTACTTTTCTTCTTCATGGATTAGGCAATTGAGTTGATGTGAGCTTTGACAAGTTCTCCGGTGTATCTTCGGCAGTGTTTTCAGGCGAATAATCTTCTCCTTTCTACCTATTTTGCATTTATAGTCTTTACTTCCTTCGGTTGATCTATTGCTATATGTGTCGTGATGCTTTAGTTTTCCATATCACTTATCTTTTGTGCAGCCTCTATATTGCCTTGAACACCTCCTATTGCCTGTTGTTTGATAGACAGTCGGCATTGCGGGTCGTAGATGCTTGCTCATGTGTTGCTGCGCGTCGTCGATGTTCCAAAGTTGTTGGGAGGTTTTCACATGCTTAATGGTGGAGATGATCATGACTTTCGTTAAAACTTGTTAATTAAAATGCTAGAAATAGATATAATGCAGAGGCACCGGTGGGTAATAGATGTTATCTGGTTTTTACCCGCCCACTTGTGTCCACCTAGGACCCTATCTTGACACCTGTTCTGAGGTCGAGCGTGCTAACCACATGTGAGGTGTGTGGGCACCCCCATTGGCTTACTACCTGATTTCAAAGTACTGTGTTGGGTGCCACAAACTAGTTTGGAGCTTTATTATTATCTTATACTTATGCCATGCTTTACTGCTTTATTTACTATTGTGCGTGGACCGCCTATACTGTTCAGGAACCCTGTGCCATATTTTTTGCTGTATCGATAAGTCCAGTCACACTTTCGGGTTCTCAGTCGTTTACAACCATCGCCACAAACCTTGGGTCTGTATCGGAGACGGCCAACTTCGTCGCGGGTAGCTTAGTGGGGGTGCCCCCATGTACTTGCTTTGGGTCCGGGAAACATCATGTCCGAAGCCCCGTCGACATACCGTTGGGTGTATGTTTCATGATCTTGCACATACCAGATGTGACAACAAGGGTTGACGTGCGTGCGGATACTTTGGTGCACCCCTACATGGTTAAATCTTTTCAAAAAGTTGTGTCCGCGGTTATGGACGAGTTGGAGCACAATTTCTTGATCATAGACAACTATAACTAAAGAATTATTGTTATAATTTGACGTGGATCTGATATGACTAGTAAGTTGGATAACCACCATGGAATGAATAAATAAAACTGCCAACTATGTGATTTTACTCGGAAGGACTTTCTCGTTT
Source organism: Avena insularis (assembly GCA_023614405.1). NCBI lineage: Eukaryota > Viridiplantae > Streptophyta > Magnoliopsida > Poales > Poaceae > Avena > Avena insularis. The sequence goes on from CM042684.1 coordinate 462,027,230, forward strand.
GGTCTCGAGGGGAAAATACCAAGATGGGTATGCTTGGTGTTAGCATCGTGTTGGTTCCGAATAGGTCTTTCTTATCTCTCTCTGATAGCTGACAGTTATATCGAGTCTCTATAAGTTGTTTAGTGCATACTTCATTGCTGCTTCAGTCCACCATACCTATGTAGGCGAGAGCCGCCGAATTCTAGACTCGTCGTGTACCGGCCTCGGTACTGATCGCTCCCTTTTTCCTTTTCCTTTGTCGGCATCCCCTTTGCTTTGACATGTATAAGTTCGACGTCGTTAGCAAGATTACCCTTCCGTCTTGGCCTGAGCAGGATTATGGACGCCATTGGTTATTCTTTAGGGATCTTAGCTCAATTTGCATCTTATCTGTACTCGGATATTGTATCTTTTTAGGTGATTTGGATCTTTGTATTGTATATCTTCATTCTTAACTCGTTGAGCCGTTATTGTATGTATATGTTATGTGGGTTTCATCATGAACTATTGTGTAATGATATTATTTTGTTTTCTATCCGTACGCAAGTATCTGGTGGGCATCCTTTAATCGTTTCTATGTGGGTTTAACGGAAATCGCTGAAACCTGCATAGGGCCAATTCGAGGATGTTATAAAGGAGCCCCTAGTAGCCGGAGCCAAAGACCGCACCGGGTTGCACGACGGAGTCGAAGGATCCCAGAAGTCGCTGGCACCGAAGGCTGCAGCGGGTCGCCGGAGTCGAAGGAGCCCCGGATCGCCGGAGCCGATGACGGCAGCGGGTCGACGCAGCTGAAGATTGTGGTGGGTCACCGCAATTGAAGACCATGGCGGGTGGCACGACGGAGTCGGAGCAGCCCTGGAGATAGAGTGAACGCGATTGATGGAGCCGTCACGGCGGACACGCAGTCGAGGTCGGCAGAATCGTTGCCACGGGATCATTAGAGTGGATATATAGTTGATGTAGCGGTCAGAATCGGCACGGTGGCTGAGCCGTCTCCGTGATCCAATTGATGTAGGTGTGGTGTGCGTATGTTCCATACGCATGCGATCGAGCATGCATTTTTTGCACAAGAGTATTTTACTGTGTGAGGGCAAGGTCACGTGTATTTTTTCAAGTCTTAATCCAATTTGATTTAATTGTGCTTGTACTAATCTAATGCATGTAGTGGAGAGCTTCGCTTCCCATACTAATTCCCTACGGCTGACACACATATTGCATTGCTCCTAGTGCTTCTTTGATCCGATTTGACATAGGAGCGTGTTCGATCTGAATTCAGCTGGCTGCACTAGTGGTCTTGTCCGCCACGAAAATCATGCAGTGATGCAGGTGAACGCGCCATCTGACAGGCGAATATTATAGGAGTTGCAATGGTTGCATGTCCCGCGCTGGACTGATTTATTTGATGCAGACGTCTCATTCGAGAGAGTCGGCAGAACCTCGAATTCTTATCAAACTCCGCAATCTGGCGTATGACAGCCAGCCGAAAAATCTTTGATCTCGCGTGGATCCGGTCGAGCGAGAGGATGGTGATGACGCGATCCCCCATGTCTTTGTCGATGTAGATGAAGTTGATCGCGACGACGCGGATTAGTTGATGATGACGTCGATCCCCATGCCTTTGTCGATGTAGATGAAGTTGACCGCGACGACGCGGATTAGTTGATGAAGAAATTGAATGTGCCAACGCAGACGAATTGATCAGATGGGATCCGATCGCTGTTGACGATGAGAGATCCGAATCAGATCAGATCTGGTCTCCAGTAGCCAACGGACCGTAGATCACCGATGATGAAACCATCGAAGTCGCGACATCAACACATAGACTTCCCACAGACGGCGCCAGTTGACATGGGGTTAACACGTCAATGCCCATAGTTTATGAACTTGAGTTTTGAGGAAGAAGGGAGCGTTGGAGACTTTGTTCGGCTAACATGTAAGCAACATGAGAACACGGTGTTTACCCAGAGGGAAAACCCTACTCTTTCTTGTCTATTCTTGATTAAAGATGACCGAAGATTATAGGGATGCCTTGATGGCGATGGTGTGCAGATATAATATGGCGGGTGTATGTGCTAGGGTTTGCTACGGGTGTTGTGTTCTGTTGTGGGGGATCTAGCTCTATCTGTTGGGGGGATACCTCCGGGTAGGGTCACGCCGGGGTATAAAGGCCCAGTTAGCCGAGGTACGGCAAGGTCAAAGCAAGTGCTGGCCGAGTCACCTCAAGGCAGGCCGAATCACAGAGTAACCCGGACCGGAGGATGTCCACCTGACTGAGTTCCGGCCGGCATATGTTGTATGCCGGCATGATTGATGTAACTTGTATGTAGGTACCGGTGTGGCCGGATTAACCAGGCACGATCCGGGTTATATCAGGCTTGCAAGAGAAGGAAGGTATCTCGCTGGTCAAAAGGTGGCCACTGTACACTGGAGCATGAGCGAAACGGACAGAGGGAAGGATCACCAAGGCGTGGCCGACAAGGGTGACGTTGCCTGTGTCGGATGACGCTGGCACCGCAGAGGCTCACGTAGCCTCTGCATGGCTTACGATGGCGAAAAGTAACCCGGTCGGTTTGCTATTTTAGGAAGAGGCATATTCCCTGGAATATACCTCCACGTATGCCCTAGTTGGAGACCTAGCCTCCCCTATATAAGGAGGGCTAGGGCCTCTGTAGAAGGGGTTGAGTTTTACTTGGTTGATGGCTAGTTGATTGGCATTTGGGTAGTAGGTTCCTGAGAGCAAAGTAGTGGTGGGAGTAAGAGAGTTCCTTCTTCCTCCTCTCTCCAATACAGCTCAAGGAGCACTTGTAAACTCATCTAGCTTGAAGAATACAAAGCATCTGTATGTGGAATCACCACACTATCCCTCCCTGGATTCCTCTAGTGCATCTTGTCCCCACCTTTGGCCTATCCATGGCATCTGTCATGACACCACCACGACAGTTGGCGCCCACCTTGGGGCTAGCGGCGCTAGCAGGAGTGAAGATCTGGACGGGAAACCTCATCGGCAATGGCGAGCGCATTGTCTCCGGGCTCGTTCAGCGCTTTGGAGCGCTGGACTTCGTCAGCGACAATGCTGGCTGCTTCGGCAAGCGACCCCTCCCGCGCAACGGCCTCTTCGTCAAGCTTGGCGCGCACAAGATCTACGTCGTTGTCGATGTGTCGTGCGTTCACCCGCGGCACGTCGTCGAGGGAGGCGAGCCACCCCTTAGCACGGCTCGCGGGGCGCGTATCACTCGCTCCCCTGACCGCGCCAAGGTGATGATGACGGCGCCTGGAGCTGGCGCGAGCAAGGATCCGACACCAGATCCGGAGGTAACACCCAAGGAACCAAGGAAAAGTAGAGGTCCTCCACTAGAGAGGCCAGAAAACATGTTGCAGCAGGCGATAGATAGCCTAGAGAACCCCATAGCACCTGCAGTAGATCCGGCTCAGACACATGCCAAGTTAGAGGAGACTAGGCAGAAAATACTAGAGGGTGCGAAAAAGATAGCAGCGGCTCAGCAGTCGTTGAACATGACACTACGTGAGTACGCGAAAGTGAATAAGGTAGATGCTGTAAAAGTGAAGGGGAGAAACCTCATCAGTGAAATGAACAAAGAGGGTGATACTAGAGTTAAGGAGTCAGAGAACGTTCTGTCTGTGGGGCTGCCAAAATATAGTACCCCGGCTAAGAACCTCAGAGCGGCGGATGCAGCTGCGTCCGAGTTAGAGGGTTTGACGGGTGAAGCCTGGCAAAGGCAGCAGTATAGGGTCAATGAGTTAGTTCGGATCGCTAACGGACAAAATGAAGAGTTGCTCAGGGCAAATCCGACAAGGGCTGGGGCCTCCAAAGTCGTTCATTCAGCAGTAGGTAACCCGGAGAAATCTGCTGTAGCTGCATCCTCCCCTCATGGTGGCCCAAGAAGAGAGGAAGTGGTAACCTCGGCGAGGAGAAACAAGCAGATAGTCCCATATGACCCGGCAAGGGCAGGGAAAGGAAAGGCAGTGCAGGAAAATGAGGATCGACGAAGTGTCAGCCGAGGTGAAGCTGGCCAAGGTAACCGCGACCAAGGCAATACCGGTCAAGGAAATGCTGTAAACGACAATGCCGGACAGCATAACTCGGCGGGTGTAGGGCAACCGCAGCAGCAGAATATACCACGGCAAGAGCGAAGTGCCGGCCAAGGTATGCAACAGAGAGCCGCTCCACAAGAGCAAGATACATAAAATGATGGTGATTCGGAGATGGTGAACGCAGGATATCCTAGGCCGGACTATCACGTGATAGGGTCAAGGTTGGTAAGCAAGAACTTGATGCCTGACGACGCCAGGTTAAAACTGGATCGGCTCTATAGGTCGGAGCAAATTGAGTGTCAAGATCCTCCGGGTCCTACGTGTTTTGGGCCCCGGATCATGAAGGAACCTCCAGTACCTAACTTCCAGTTACCCAGAGGCACAAAGACGTATGACGGTAGCACCAAGCCGGAGGATTGGTTGATCAACTACGCAACGGCAGTGAAAATTGCTACAGGCAACCTGAGATGGGCTGTGAGATATGTACCTCAGATGCTGGAAGGGCCAGCGAGGGTATGGCTAAACAATTTACCACCTGGAAGTATCAACTATTGGATTGATTTTGAGAAAATGTTTGTCAGTAACTTCTCGAGCACGTATCAGAGGCTGAATAGGCCACATACATTAGCAATGTGCAAGCAGAGACCGAATGAGACAGACCGGGAGTTCTTAACCCGTTGGTGCACCATGCGAAACTCATGTGAGGGCGTGATTGAGTCACATGCCATAGCTTGGTTTGCTCAAGGGTGCAGATATGCAAGCATGTTGTGGCAGAGGTTACAAAGGGATATGCCAACTACACTGGCAGAGACAATCCGGATTGCTGATTCATACGCCTTGGGTGATCCGACTCAACCTAGGCTTGTGTCAAACGAGTCAAATGAGGAGTACTACCACGAGATGGAGCCGGATCATCCTGGCAAAATGATTACCGGGGTAAGAGAAGAGATGATAGACCGGATTACCGGTACAGTTCGCAACAAGTTGCTGCTATAAATCAAGATCAACCCGGAGCAGGGAATAATCAGCGTCAGAAAACTGGAGGGAAACAATGGACCCCAAGAAATGATGGCAAGAAAACTTGGACGCCAGAGCAAAAGAAACAGTGGCAAGAAAAGAAGGACCGTCCGAGGTATACATATGAGGCAATGCTGGATCAGCCGTGCAAATTCCACACGCCAAATCCGAGTAACCCGGCGGGTCACACAACTCGGCAATGTGAGTGGATGAGGAAGATAGAACAAAGTGGTCCGGGGAATGCTCAGGCACCTCAGAACGATCAACCTCGGCAGGAGTTACCCCGGCAACAATTACTCTCCATAGCGAACACGCAACAGTTAATGTTGCCACCACCTCCGCCGAGGTATGAAAATCATGAGAGAAGGATACAGTGCATCAGGTGGAGAATCAGCATCAGCCAGATCAAAGGTACCCTGGCAATGAATACAGAGAGCATCACCAGAGTTACTGTGTGTTTACCACAGAGGAAACAGATAGAAAGAGCTTGTAGCGCCGACATATGGAAGTGAATGCGGTAATGCCCGCAGTGACGAGGTATATGCCTTGGTCGGATCAGGAAATTACATGGAGTATCAAGGACCATCCCAAGATTATGCCAAGTCCTGGTTCGTATGCACTGGTGCTGGACCCAACGTTCATCGGGCCAAACATTAATGTAAGATTTTCTAAGGTGCCGATTGACAATGGCAGTAGCATCAATATTATGTATGTGGATACAATGCGCAAGTTGGGTATCTCGGAGAACATGCTCCAGGCCACGAGAACAAGTTTCCATGGTATTGTGCCAGGCATTTCATGTGAGCCCATTGGCAAGGTCCGGGTAGACGTGCTATTTGGCATAAGAGATAACTGCCGAACTGAAAATTTGGAGTTTGAGGTGGTGAACCTAGAAAGTGCGTATCACGCGTTACTCAGCAGGCCTGCCCTGAACAAGTTCATGGCAAGTTGTCACATCAGTTACCTGAAGATGAAGTTGCCCAGGCCAAATGGAGTAATTATCATAGCAGGAGATTTCCGACGTTCCATTGAGTGTGCGTCCGCCGGGTCTAACCTGGCCGAGTCACTCGTGATTGCACAAGAGAAGAGAAAGATCCAGGAGGTGGCGGCATTGGCTCAACCCGCACAGCAGTATATGCCGGCATTGAGTAACCCGCATGGAAGCGTCTCATTTCAAGCAACGAAAGATACAAAGAAAGTGCCTATTGATGATCTGTTCCCAGAGCGCACCGTAACAATTGGTGCCGGGTTGAATGACAAATAGGAAAGCGAGCTCGTCAACTTCCTCCGTGAGAATCGGGATATCGTTGCTTGGTCCACACAGGACTTGGAAGGAGTTCCGAGGGAGTTGGCTGAGCACTCTTTGAATGTGAGACCCGGAGCAAAGCCGGTGAAGCAACCTCTCCGCCGCTTTACCAAAGATAGGAGAAAAGTCATTGGAGATGAGATAGCTCGGCTCCTAGCAGCTGGGTTTATCATAGAAGTGCTTTACCCGGATTGGCTGTCTAATCCGGTGCTGGTGGAAAAGAAGAAAGATGATCCGAATGTGGTAGTGGTTTGGCGTATGTGCATCGATTACACGAACCTGAATAAGGCGTGCCCAAAAGATCCATTCCCACTGCCAAGGATAGATCAAGTCATAGATTCTACTGCTGGGTGTGAACTGTTGTCATTCATAGATGCATGTTCTGGTTTCCACCAGATACCTCTGAATCCGAATGATCAAATAAAGACTGTGCTTATCACCCCATATGGGGCTTATTGCTATCGCACCATGCCTTTTGGTTTACGTAATGCGGGGGCAACGTACCAAAGATGTATGCAAAAATGTTTGCATGACCAAATCGGCCAAAATGTGCAAGTGTATGTGGATGATGTGGTTATAAAAACCAAGGAAAGCAAAACACTCCTTGATGATATCAGGCAAACGTTCGCGAACCTAAGAAGATTCCGAATGAAGCTTAACCCGGAGAAATGTACCCTCGGTGTCCCGGCTAGAAAATTACTCGGATTTCTTGTCTCTAGCCAAGGTATCGAAGCCAACCCAACTAAAATCCGAGCCATAGAGCGAATGGAACTATCGAAGTGTCTTAACGATGTCCAGAAGTTCACTGGTTGCCTGGCATCTTTAAGTCGGTTTGTATGTCGGATGGGAGAAAAGGCATTGCCTCTCTATCAACTAATGGAAAAGGCGAACAAGTTCGTATGGACGCCGCAGGCCAATGAAGCCTTCATCCAATTAAAGAAAATGTTAGCCACTGCACCAGTGTTAGCCTCTCCACTATCAAAAGAGCCAATGTTGCTCTACATAGCCGCAACCAACCGAGTTGTAAGTGCAGTAGTAGTGGTAGAGCGTGACGAGGAGGGTAAGTCAGTACAAAGGCCAGTCTATTACCTGAGCGAGGTATTATCAGCATCAAAGCAAAATTATCCTCACTATCAGAAGATGGCCTATGGTGTATATATGGCAGCGAAGAAGCTAAAGCACTACTTCGAAGAACACCCAATCAAAGTGATATGTGAAGCCCCCATATCTGAGATAATGAGTAACAAGGATGCGAGCGGACAGATTGCAAAATGGGCAATTGAGCTAGCCCCTTATGCTCCGCAATACGACAGGCGAGATGTGATCAAGTCTCAGGCTGTGGCCGACTTTTTCATGGATTGGGCCGAGATGCAATATGAGCCACCATTGCCAGATCTGAACTACTGGAGAATGCATTTTGATGGATCAAAAACGAAAACCGGGTTAGGCGCCGGAGTTGTACTTACCTCGCCAAAGAACGGATCAAAAACTACTGGAGAATGCATTTTGACGGATCCATTTCGTAGCATCAAACAATGTCGCCGAATATGAAGCACTTGTGCATGGGCTCAAAGTGGCAAAAGAAATTGGAATACGTCGGATCCAATGCTTTGGCGACTCGGATTTGGTAGTTGAGCAAGTCTCGGGGCAATGGGACGCTCTTGATCCAAACATGGCGTTGTACAGATTCCATGTGCAAAAGATATCAGGGTATTTTGAGGGATACGAGTTTCACCATGTACCCCGGTTGGAAAATGAGGCTGCCGATGTATTGTCAAAGCTCGGATCAACCCGACAAGCAATTCCACCGAGAGTAGCACTAGAACACCTCAGAAAACCATCTATCAGGCCATCCCCAGAAACCGACTCAATCTACATCCCTGCAGATCCGGAGTTCGGAGTTGTACCCATGGACGTTGACGTGGGAAGTGGTTCAGGAAACCGGGGACTACTTCGCAGAACCCGGGGACTGTGTAGTGTGATCTGGCCGGGTTTATGTCAGTGGAGCAAATGGAAATTGATGAGGATGTGTTTCCAGTGCGAGCTATACCAGCTTGGGCACTGCCCATATTTCAATTCCTGAAGGATGGAACTTTGCCCAGTGAAGAGGTGCTTTCCAGGCAAATTCAGAGGCGCGCAAAGGCATACACGATTATCAATGCCGAACTATACAAGAGGAGTGTCACGAATGTCCTCCAACGATGTGTTGACCCAGAAGAAGGGCTTGACATCCTCCGAGATATACATCAAGGGGAATGTGGGCATCACGCCTCATCCAGAGCGTTGGTAGCAAAAGCTTTCCGGCATGGCTTCTATTGGCCAAGTGCCTTGGAACAAGCAGAAGATCTAGTAAGAAAATGCAATGGTTGTCATAGGTACGCAACCAAGACACACATGCCAATGTCGGAGCTCAAGACCATACCAATTACCCGGCCATTTGCCATATGGTGTTTGGATATGGTTGGCCCGTTTAAACCAGCGAGAGGAAACATGACTCGTATCTTGGTTATGGTTGACAAGTTTACAAAGTGGATTGAAGTAAAGCCAATAAGAAAATGTGATGGAGCTACGGCCGTAACATTCCTCAAAGATATCATTCTGAGATATGGCTATCCTCATAGTATCGTAACAGATAATGGCACAAATTTTGCTGAAGGAGCTTTTGCACGATTCTGCCGAGATAAGAAGATCCGGTTGGACGTTGCCTTGGTAGCCCACCCCGCATCGAACGGACAAGTGGAAAGATCCAACGGATTAGTATTATCTGGGATAAAACCCCGGCTCATTGAGCCGCTGCAAAGATCAGAGGGGTGCTGGATAGAAGAACTACCAGCGGTACTGTGGAGTTTAAGAACAACTCCGAATCGATCAATAGGCTATATGCCATTCTTTCTGGTATATGGGGCAGAAGCTGTATTACCAGCCGACATAGAGCATGATTCGCCTAGAGTCACCCAATACACAGAAGCCGAAGTGCGAGAAGCCCGGCAAAATGATGTTGATCTGCTGGAAGAAGCGAGAGAATTGGCATTGTCCAGATCCGCCATATATCAGCAAAATCTCCGACGCTATCATAGCCGGAAAGTTAACCCCCGAGTCTTCCGGGAAGGTGATCTGGTACTCCGGTTGGTACAACATACTGCTGGCATGCATAAGCTATCCCCCCATGGGAAGGGCCATTCATTGTCAGCAAAGCATTGCACAATGACTCTTATTATCTCATCGATGCAAAACCATAGGAGAAGAACAAGGCGGACAGGTCCGACGAGGAATCTAAGCGTCCATGGAATGTAGCTCTACTTCATCCGTTCTACACTTAGCAAAGAAGTGTGTGTATCTGAGTCTCTCATATGTCGGTATGTATGCCGACAATGAGTTTATCAATGAAATCTTGGCACCTCGAGTAGTAACTCAGGGACTGCCTTAGTGATATTTATTGTTTTCTGTATTTGTTATTTATATGTCGGCTAGCGTAAGTTGCTTCTACCTAAGCTGGATTAGTAGTGTGTGAGCACCAGAAACTCAACTCTTCGACTTGCTGCTGTCCAACAAGATTTGGCTTCATGGCAAGCAAGAGAACAAGTTTGGAATTGCATAGCACACAAAAAACGACTAAGGAAAAGAACTTAATCGAGCCGACATTTGTTATTTGGAATAACTTTATGTTTACCTTGTTTTTACTATGCTAAATTGTTTTGAGCTAGTCCTATAGTTTCCAAGTATTGTTAAGTCCATTTTTGAAACTCGGACTCGTAAGTCATAAAACCGAATCAAGGTAGACACGAGCCGAGCCAAGAAATTGGAGAAACAAGAAAATGAAACTCGGGGACTACGCCCAAGTTAATCCGGCACGAGCAACTTAGTAGCAAAATATGATCAGTGTGCTTAATACATTTGCACCCGGCATACCGGGGATCTAATAAACTTCAAAGTGTTTGTTGGTGATCAAGGAGCAGCAGGGGGAGGTAACTCGGCGCCAGCAGGTGGAACTCCGGCCTCGGCTTCGTCCTCTTCGACGTTCGAGGCTTCGTCCTCTTCCTCCTCACCCGAACTATCTTCGACATATTCATTGTCAACAGCTTCAAGAAAGCTTGGTCCCTCGTTCCATTGATGGATAGGGGAAACTGAATAAGGCTATGGGCGCAAGTCTTGCGTCGATCTATCCAATCCGGATCATTGGACCACCTTGATCCGGTGCAACATGCGCTCGAGAAGATTCAGATTTATTTTTTCATACCATGTGAGCACGTAGTGGAGGACGGTTTCAGCTCCGGCGCGTCCGACGGATTCCCTCCAGAGGTCAAGCTGGGTCTCGCACTCCATTAACTTGTTAATCAGAGCAGTGGAACCCTCCGGAGTGTCTTCACCAGGCCAAAGGGCATTGAAGATCCGGATTGCTGCATCTAAGATATCCTTACCATAGTTCTTCACAATCTCGACGCGAGAAGATAAGCTGACCAGCAGGTCCTCCATGTCATAGGGAATATTTTTAGCGCCAGGACTAATTGGGGTACCCCTCTTCTGGCGGAACTTGGCAACGGTAGTAGATGCAATGGCATCACCCTCCGGAAATTTGTCTGAAAACGAGACAAGTGAAATAAGTAAAGGAGGTTGACCCGGAAAGATACAGGTCGGCTGAAGGAAAAGAACTTACGAGAAATATGGCTATGGATCCGGGTCAGCTCCTTGGTGTAGTTGTCACGCCTCTTCTGGAGTTGCGCAAGTTCAGCATTTGCCGACTCAAGCTTAACGTCGGCCTCCTTCAGCAGTTCTTGATCTTTGGCAATTTGGAGGTTGAGACGTTCTCGCTCTTCAGTGAAATCCTAGCCAGCTTTATCCATCTCGGTTTTGTGGAGCGCCTTAAGCTTTTTCATTTCTGCCTTGAGCTTGGCAATCTCATCATCTTTGGTCCAGAGGAGAGCGGGTTCATTGTCCTTCTTCTTAAGTTCGGCCTGATGCTGCCCTGCTTGTTCGAGAAAATGCAGCATCATATCAGGCACGGGCACACTATCTTCAAGAGATGCTGAAACAGTTTGTTGACCCGGCAAAGCCGAGGTATGAATATCCGCCGAGCCAAGAAGAAAAGGAGAGAGAGCGCAGAAGGAAATTAACCAAAGTAACTTACCTTTTATCTGCTCCAAGTTCTTCCTCATGATGGTGTTTTCGGCCTCCACTCCGGCTGCGCAATCCGAATGATGAATTAGTTTGGTGAGAAAGACAAAGAAAAATTAGAAAAAAGCCAAGGAGAAAACTTACCCCTTTTCTCGAACTCAGCGAGAAGCATAGAATGTTTCGAGCGCAGGGCCTTATGTGTGTCCAGGAGGCGCTAAAACTCAGCGCTCCGGCGATTGGTGGTAACCTGAGAAAAGCAAAGTTGACTTGATCATGTGCATATTCGAAGTGTACAAAATCCGGGCCAAGTAGAACTTAACCCGACTCTAGGTGTGTGCATATTCGAAGTGTACAAAATCCGGGCCAAGTGGAACTTAACCCGGCTCTAGGTGTGTGCATATTCGAAGTTTACAAAATCCGGGCCAAGTGGAACTTAACCCGGCTCTAGGTGTGTGCATATTCGAAGTGTACAAGATCCGGGCCAAGAGGAACTTAACCTGGCTCTAGGTGTGTGCATATTCGAAGTGTACAAGATCCGAGCCAAGTGGAACTTAACCCGGCTCTAGGTGTGTGCATATTCGAAGTGTACAAGATCCGGGCCAAGTGGAACTTAACCCGGCTCTAGGTGTGTGCATATTCGAAGTGTACAAGATCCGGGCCAAGTGGAACTTAACCCGGCTCTAGGTGTGTGCATATCCGAAGTTACTAAGGAGCTACGCTAGTTCTCTAAGGAGCATCTGGCCGAGTAACAAGTTACTCCCCCAGAGGCTCAGGGACTAATGGTTATATCACTAATGTTTAGTACATGTTAAAGAAAGGACAAGGTAGCGTACCTCCATCATCCGGCCGGCAAGGTTGATAGCCTTGGCGGCTGTGTTCATCTGTGCGGCAAACTCGGCAAGCCCAAATTTCTCCGGGAGATCATCATTATGGATGAACTCCGCCTTGTTCCAGTTATTGACGAACTCAATCAAGGCCGGAGGATAGCGCTCTCCTTAAGCATATGGGGCGCAATCAAACCCTTGGAATGAGCTTCTCTCCTTTCAACTTGGGCAGCAACAGGGCTAGTGTGCAATGCAAGTTGTGTGCTGGCTGACCCGGCGGAGGCATCTTTCTTCGGAGGGGTCTTCTTCGGAAGCATGGACACGAGCGTGCACTGTCCAGCCTCGATGGATGCTACCCTGGCGGCGTCAGAAGCTTTCTTGCCCTTAGGCTGCTGCTGAGAGGTTGAAGTTTGAGCTGTGGGTTTACTCTTGGGTGCAGCCTTGGTGCTAACTGGGCCTTCTCGCTGAGTCTTGGAAGACTCGGACGAGGCGGAAGGAGTTGGTGCTGCTGGCACTTGTGTTGCTGCTGGTGGTGCTGGCACTGGTGCTTGTGCTGGTTTTGGCGGGGGTGCTGTGGGTACCTCGGAGGTAGCAGGTTACGGCTGAGCCGAAGTGGAACTAGGAGCATCTGCTGCCTTGGCAGAGCCACTTCCCCCTGCTCCAAGGTTGCCCTCCTGTGGACGAGGTGGGCTAGAACCCGGAGGAGCCGCTAAACCCTCCTAAATGGGGCTCAACGGGCGTGTATCGTCGCCACGCGGGGGAGAAGGGCTATGCCGGAGGGGCGAAGAGATGCTGGATCCGCTCTGAGGAACCTCCATCGCAGCCCTGCCGAATCAAACAATGGATAATAAGTTACAGCTGAAGAAAAGCATGAGACAAAGGATTGGACAGAGAGATAAGTGACTTACTCAACAGAGGTCAATGGCTCCTTGGGCTTCCGAGCTCTCCGAGCCGTGGCCTTAGTCGTAGGCTTGGGGGTGGCTTTGTCGACGGACTTCTTTCGCCTCTTAGTTGGCTTAGAAGGTCCGGAAGAAGAAGCAGAAGCAGCTCCCCTTTTCTTTGTGGCCAAGACAGGCTGGCGATGCAGAGGAGGATCTTTGTGGATCTGCCCACCCGGGTTAGCTGAAGCCGGAAAGGCGTAAGAAAGGGGGACATCGTCAAATGCTTCCATCACCTCAACATCGGAATCATCTTCATCATCAGGCCAATCTCTTAAGGAAGAGAAGTTACTGGTAGGTCACTTGGTCGCATCAGGGAATGGCAGGAACATTTCTTGATTCGGCTCCTCCTCGTTCGGGGCATCTCGATCCTTCACCCATTTAAGAGAAGGCTCGGTGCCATCCTCGAGGGTTTGCTGAAGAAACAACTAAGAAGAAAATGCAAAGGAATCAAACAAACAATAAATTCCGGCATATGGTATAAGTTGGAAAGAGATTAAGTCGCGAGATTTACCGCAGGAGGAAGTCTGTCCCGGCAGAAATGTTCAATTCCCCATTCCCAATCAGCGGAGAAGTTTTTGTCAGTTGTGAAGAGGGCCTTGACCTGGTGAATATCTCGGTGTTGCTCAGTTCAAATAAGGAAGTCCGGTTGGGGTCAAGTCGCCAGCTCATATGGCACAGTTTGTGTGTGCGTTTTTGGAGAGAGGAGATCCGACTACAGACGAAAGTGATCATCGCGTCCTTGTTGCGTAGGCTAGCGTCCTTTAGCTCCTAAAACCGTTTGTTGACTTGATTCGCCAAGACGGTGGGTTTCTTGGAGATCCGGTCCCACAAATCCTGATTAGGAGGACCCGGAGCATAGGGGTGCAGCCGAATCAAATCTTCATTCGTGCCATTTCTGACATAAAAGAAGGTTCGGGCCCAGCCCTTGCAAGAATCAAGCCCCATGACCCGGGGAAAGATGGATTGTTTCCGGGGAGAAATAGAAGCAGCCCCGAACTGAGTCAGATGCTTGTCCTCCGGGTCAAGCTGCTTATTCGGAATCACGTTCCTTCATAGACCGAAGAAACGGATCCAGAGCTCTTTAGTGGTCCACAATCCGACATACCCCTCTATGGTGGAGGCGAAGGAAGAAAGGGAAGTGATGGCGTTCGCCGCAAGGTGGTGCGATTGAAGTTCATAGATGTCAAGGAAATCATGGAAGAAATCGCTAACAGGGAGGCCGAACCCGCGCTAGAAATGGGAGAGGAACACCATGAACTCACCGGGATTGGGTGAGGGTGCGAGCTCCTCGGAGGCGAGGCGGGCAACCACGCCCTCGGGTATGCGGCGCGTGCGGTATAGCCAGTCTAGGTTGTCCTGGCACACCCAGGAGCCAGCCCAGGCGCCATGCTCGGTGTTCTCCGCCCCTCCTCCATCTATGCTTCCGCAACGGCGAGCTCTTCTTCGGTCATGTCCAAATCGCTGTCCTCGCTGGCCCTATCGGAGGTGGGGGGCAGTGCCTTGGACTGGCGCAAACCCATGGCGGTGGAACTGCGCGGGAGCGGCAGCAAGGCAGGTGTAAGGAATGGTGCAGTGGCGGCACTGCTGAGCAGGTGCGGCGGCGGCGCTGTCGCTAGGAGGAAGAAGAAGAGGGAGAGGGGCGCGAGAAGGGGAAAAATACCAAGGGGCGCGCCCCTCCCCTATTTAACCACGCCCCAGTGAGGGTAGTGGGATCGTGCTGTGCTCCAGGGCCAAACGATGTGGCCGTGTATTATCCGGATCAGCCAATCAGAGGCGAGCCACAGGAAGGGCCACAAGGCGCAGGGGATCCCATGACACAACATTGTGATACAGTTAACGAGGAGACAGACACGACGTGACGTGTGCAACAGTAACACCTGACATTAACTGCGGTAGTAACTGGCGCAGGCCCTTAAAATGAGGCAAGATAATGATTACCCTCCACGTGGGGAAGCGTACGAGAGAAGGAAGCGTGTTCCGGAGAACTATAGGGTAACCCGGCCAGTGAGTGAAAACTCGGAATGTGCCAAGGAAAAAGCTAGCTAATGAAATCCGGGGTATGAGGTAACTCGGAAAAGGGAGCAAAAGGCTCGGTAAATTGAACCTGCTGTGGCCTTAGCAGCTGGAGCTGCTAAGACCGCACTACCGAGGACTAATGTTGGGGGATACCCGGGTAGGAATTCTTGGGGTATAAAGGCCGAGTTAGCCGAGGTACGGCAAGGTCAAAGCAAGTGCTGGCCGAGTCACCTCAAGGTAGGCCGAATCACGGAGTAACCCGGACCGGAGGATGTCCACCTGCTGAGTCCCGGCCGACATATGTTGTATGCCGGCAGGATTGGTGTAACTTGTATGCAGGTACCAGTGTGGCCGGATTAACCAGGCATGATCTGGGTTATATCAGGCTTGCAAGAGAAGGAAGGTATCTCGCTGGTCAAAAGGTGGCCACTGTACGCTGGAGCATGAGCGAAGCGGACAGAGGGAAGGACCACCGAGGCGTGGCCGACAAGGGTGACGTTGCCTGTGTCGGATGGCGCTGGCGCCGCAGTGGCTCACGTAGCCTCTGCATGGCTTACGATGGCGAAAAGTAACCCGCTCGGTTTGCTATTTTGGGAAGAGGCATATTCCCTAGAATATGCCTCCACGTATGCCCTAGTTGGAGACCTAGCCTCCCCTATATAAGGAGGGCTAGGGCCTCTGTAGAAGGGGTTGAGTTTTACTTGGTTGATGGCTAGTTGATTGGTATTTGGGTAGTAGGTTCTTGAGAGCAAAGTAGTGGTGAGAGTAAGAGAGTTCCTTCTTCCTCCTCTCCCCAATACAGCTCAAGGAGCACTTGTAAACTCATCTATCTTGAAGAATACAAAGCATCTGTGTGTGTGGAATCACCACACTATCCCTCCCTGGATTCCTCTAGTGCATCTTGTCCCCACCTTTAGCCTATCCATGGCATCTGCCGTGACACCACCACGACACTCTCCTCCTTGGCGGCCCCTCCTAGCCTATGGGAAGCTAGGTCTTGGGTAACGTGACCGAGCAGGTTACAAGTTAGATTCAGACTCTAGTTTTCAACCTTCCTTGTCTTGCACACTTGGAGTAGGTGTCCTTATAGGCTTCGTGGAAACCGAACTGTCTTGTGTTTCGCGGACCTTGGCAGGTCGTCGAGTGGATCTTTCATTGGGCCACACCAGGTAGGATGTAGTCGGGTGCACTGTTGGGCATACCTATATCAGGTGGGCTACCCCTAAAATTTAAATTTATATATTATTATAATATTAATTCCATTAATTAAATTTAAACATTATTTTAATATTAATTCCATTAATTAATATTAAATAGATACTATTTAATTTTCTATGATCTAAAACACCTTCCGAATCACTCTGAACATCCTTTGGATTCTCATGGAACCTTTTTGGTTTTCTCTTCTCTTTAATCCGGTGATCCTGATGATTTCAAACTATCTCTAAGCGTCATAAAACCCTTAAGTGTGTTATCCTATGGTTCAGGAACACAACAAACATGATCGAGACGCTTCTCTAACTAATGATCATCAAGAGGACTTAGGTGCCCATAATGACCCTTGCACATTCCACGATTAAATATCATTTGAACCATAAACGTCGAGTCTAATTCCCTTTGTTACTTTGATACCTTAAGGTCATGTTGATCCTCGCACGACAATCAGGTGCCACAACTGGAAGCACCTATATTATTTCGCACACGTTCAGTGCTCAACAACGACTCCCGATTTCTTTGATCTAGGAGAGATTGTGGAAGTAGATCTTTTGGATCAGGGTACCAGCAGCGCGAGGGCGTGCTGATGGTGAATTCATCCTCCACGAGCATAGTTCTTCTTGGAACCGCAAGCGTGAAAACTAACGAGAGAGGAGAGGTCCAGAGGTGTAACACCCCAAAAATACTAATCAAGATTATCAAGTTCTAATCACCCAAGTTTAGGGTTAACAAAAACTTTTATTACTAAATTGAATATGAATGCATGTGTGATTTGCATTAGTGTATGATTGAGTGAAATTGCCATGTTTGATTGCTACAAATGATAATAAATGGTTTAAAGATGAATACTACATCATCTAGGCCAATTAGAAACAAAATCCAAAGAAAAAGAAATCAAATTTGAATAAAATGATCAAATGGTCATTTTGACCAAAGTTAACCCTTAGTCCACTTGGTGAGTTCCTAGTAAAGAATTTCTAACAGAAACATTTCCACTTCTTTTCACCCCTTGCTAGACCAAGTAAAAGTGAACCCAAGCCCACTTTACAAACTCACAGAAACTATTTTCAAATCTATTTAAACGACAGTTCAAAATTGAATCAAGTTCATATGGTAAGATCACCATTTTGCAAAAACCACTCAAATCAATTCAAATTGGCAAACCCAAGCAACCAGAGACTACCAAGCATAAGTTTAGACCACTCACCAAATTTCATTCAAAAATTTCAAATTTGAATTCTTGCGGCCATTTAGTTGAACACATTGCAGACATAGAAAACTACTGCCTAACTTCCACTATTTGGAGTAGTGACCTCTCAACCATTTGTCCCTCTTAACTCCCCTGGTATCCCCTAGCACCTAGCAGTGCAGCAGACCACTCCCCCCTTCGCTGTTGCGCCAGTGCAGTGCCTCCTGAAGCCAGCCACGCCGACCGACCATGGGCAGCTCGCCCCAGTGAAGGAAATATGCCCTGAGAGGCAATAATGAAGTTGTTATTATGTATTCCTTGTATATGATAGATGTTTATTTTGCATGCTATAATTGTATTGATAGGAAACATCAATACATGTGTGTTTAATAAACAAAAAGGGTTCCTAGTCATGCCTCTCTTATAGACTAGCTTGTTGATTAACAGGATGATCAAGGTTTCCTGATCATGGACATTGGATGTTGTTAATAACAAGGTCACACCATTGGTGGAATGATGTGATGAACATTCATCCGAAGTATAGCATTACGATCAAGTCATTGTGTTTATATTGCTATAACATCATACGAAGTAATCTTTATCCTTAGACCATGAGATCATGTTAATTACTAACACCGGAAGAGTATCTTGATAACATCAAACGTCACACCGTAACAGGGTGACTATAAAGATGGGTTCGATTACTACGAAGGTGTTATGTTGAGGCTCATGGATCAAGAGTGGAATTTGTCAATCCGGATGGCGGATAGATATACTGGGCCCTCTCGGTGATATCACATTAGGATAGCTTGCAAGCAAGTGATGTGATCACTAGAATGTTATATCAGGAGCGAGAAAAGAGTGCATGTCGATAACGAGATCAAACTAGGTATGGAGATACCGATGATGAATCTCAGACATGTAATATATCGAGACAAAGGGATTTAGTTACAAGCGTTAAAGGTTCTCACGATCACGAGTCATCGTTGAATGTGTAGGAGTCAATACGGATCTCGAGGTCCGCTGCTGATTATTGATCGGAGAAGGGTCTCGATCATGTACGCATTATTCATGAACCGTAGGGTGGCACACTTAAGAGTTACCGGACACCATTTTGGAGCACATATGTTTCAGACGAAAGAATTGCAAAGCACAGGAATTGTTTCAATAGAAACCGGAAATTGTTTCGGGTGAAATTGCAGAAGGTGGTTCTGCATGTGATATTGAAATATTGCAAGGGGCTATATGTGAATGTTTGTTAATTAAGGTAATTTTCAAAATTCTGAATAAATTTAATAAAAGAGTTTTTATTAAATGAGATAGCATTAAATTTGGAGAAACTTAATGCATTTAAAGTGGAGACTTTAAAAGGGAATGTGAAGAGGCATTTTAATGTGGAGGAGTTACCACCACATGAATGGGGGAGGTGAGGGGTCACCCCCATGCGACCATGGAGAGAGGGGCACCCTCCTCCTATAAAAGGCCACCCATTCCCTCCTTCTTACTCACACCTCCTTGTGAAGGATCTCCTCCCCTTTAGAATTATTCCCCATGGTCTCGGATTAGCGAGATACATGTTCCAGTGGCATTTAAATGCGGAAGGAGTTGCTGCTTCCGCTGGATCGCTGGAGCAAGGAGGTGGAGGTTGTCCGGTGGCTTAAACGTGTGTGCGAGTGTAGATGCGCTGCTGAGTTGCGACGCTCGGACTTCCTCACGATCTTGAGATCGGCAAGTGTACGACTACATCAACCACGAGTTCCTACTCGTTAACAAAGCTCGTTGTCTTCGAGGGTAAGTTCTCTATGGATGTATGTCCACCTGTTTGCTTTGTACCTAGTAGATAGATCTTGGCGTGTAGTTCACACCGTAGGAATTTTTTTGTTTTCTATGCTGCGGACCCAACAGTGGTATCAAAGCCTGATCTATGCGTAGGTGCTTTGCACGGGTAGTACACATATGTTTATATGTGGGCGATGATGATCATGTTATTGCATCTTCTATGTACTTTGGATATTGGTGGCATAGTGGGATGAAGCGGCCCGGACCAACCTTACATGTCATCGTACATGAGACCGGTTCCACGACTGACATGTAACTTGTTTTGCATAAGTGGCTGGCGGTGCATCTCTCCTACTATAGTCAATATCTGATTTACAATGAGTTGCTAATAACTTGATTATCCTCGTTAGGTTCATGTTCGTAGGTTAGGGGTTCTATCTCCGAAAGCCCTAAGCCACGTAAAACTTGCAATTGATAAATTAGAGGCATCTAGTTTAGATCGTTGCTGGGCTAGTGTTTTGATATGGTATTGTTGTAAGTAGATGTATGATAGATACTCTTACAACTCACTTAACATGTAAGTTCCATAGACCTTGGCCTTACACACAAAGGAATGATAGAGATCATACCACGATGCAAATGATAGAGATCAAATGCATGGACCATATCACCTCACTTCACACATTAGATGTTAGCATCTTATACTGCTAGTTTGGCGCGTTTGGTAGCATTATAAGATGATCCCTCATTTAGATATCAAGATAAAATGTGTTCTTCCTTAAGTATGCACCGTTTTGTGGATCGTGTTTTGAGGCATCACGTGATGATCGGGTGTTTTCAACTCTAGCTTTCATACAACGGGTGTAAGACACATTTACACACGCAAATACTAAGGTTCTTACTTGACGAGCCTAGCATGTACAGACATGGCCTCGGAACACGGACCGAAAGGTTAAGCATGAGTCATATAGTTGATATGATGCCCATATAGATGCTCGCCTTTGAAGCTACACTGACTCACGTGATGATCGGACTTGGTGTAGTGGATTTGGTTCATGTAATCACCAAATGGACACGAGGGATGTTGTTTTTGAGTGGGAGTTCATTAGTAATTTGGATTAGTCAAACTCAATCTATCATAAAATTAGTCTAAATATACTTTACAAATTCTGTTGTAGATGGCACCACCTGCTTTTAATTTCAATGTGTTCATGGAGAAAAGAGAAACTTGCTGCGAATGGTAGCAACTTCACCAACTGGGCTATGAATTTGAGGATTCTCCTCCTTTCTGCACAAAAGCAATATGTGCTAGATCGCGCTAGGCCCCCACCAGCTCCTGATGCCCCTGACGAGGAAAAGAACGTCTATATAACTCGTCAGGAGGACCACAACTTAGTTCATTGCGACATACTGTATGGGCTAGAGCCAGAACTTCGAAAGCGTTTCAAAAATGGCAATGCCTTTGATACCATGGGAGAATTGAAAATGATTTTCGATACCCATGCTGCCGTAGAGAGTTATAATGCTACAGAAAAGTTCTTTAGCTGCATGATGGAGGAAAACAGCTCATTAGTGAGCACGTACTCAAAATGTCTGGATGCGCCGATAAGCTTGTGTCCTTGGGAATAACAATTCCCATTGACTTAGGCATACATCGTGTTCTCCAATCTCGCCACCTAGCTACAAGAGCTTCGTGATGAACTATAATATGCGAGGCATGAAGAAGTCTCTTCCCGAGCTTCACAATGCTTAAGACTGCGAAGTGGAGATTAGGAAAGAACATCAAGTGTTGATGATCAATAGGACCACGGTTTCAAGAAGGACAAGAAAGGCAAGCACAAGGGAAAGAAGGGTGGCAAAGTCTGTTGCCACGCTTTGAAAAAAAACCAGCTGGCCCTAAGTCGACACCGAGTGCTACTATTGCAAGGGGTAGCCATTAGGCGCAAGCGCCCCAAGTATTTGGCGACAAGAAGTCCGGCAAGGCAAACAAAGGTATATGTGATATACATGTTATTGATGTGTACTTGACTAGTACTCGTAGCACTTTGGGTATTTGATACGGATCGGTTGCTAATATATGTAACTTCGGTTCAGGGGGCTAACACAAGCGACAACTAGCAAGGGATGAGGTCACGATCTTGGCGGCAATGGATCAAGAGTTGATGTGATCGCCGTCGAACGCCTCTCCATATGCCATCGGGATTAGTTATAAACCTAAATAATTGTTATTTGGTGCACCTGAGCATGAACATTGTATCCGGATCGTGTTTGATGCAAAGTGGTTATTCATTTAAGTCTGAAAACAATGGTTGTTCGATTTATATGAATAATATCTTTTATGGTCATGCACCTATGTTGAATGGTTTGTTTCTGTTGGATCTCGATAGTAGTATTACACATATTCATAATGTTGATGCTAAAAGGATTAAACTTGATAACGATATATCTACATATATGTGGCACTGCCGTCTAGGTCATATTGGCGTTAAACGCATGAAGAAACTCCATTCTGATGGACTTTTGGAATCACTTGATTCTGAATCATTTGATACATGTGAGCCATGCCTTATGGGCAAGATGACTAGAATGCCGTTTTCCGGTTCAATGGAACGGGCGACAGATCTATTGGAAATCATACATACTGATGTGTGTGGACCAATGAGTGTGTCGGCGCGAGGTGGATATCGTTATTTTGTTACTTTCACGGATGATTTGAGTAGATATGGGTATATCTATTTGATGAAACACAAGTCTGAAACTTTTGAAAAGTTCGAAGAATTTCAGAATGAAGTGGAAAATCATCGTAACAGAAAGATCAAATTTCCGCGGTCCGACCGTGGAGGAGAGTATCTTAGTTACAATTTTAGCACACATATGAAAGACTGTGGAATAGTTTCACAACTCACGCCTACCGGAACACCACAATGTAATGGTGTGTCAGAACGCTGTAATCGTACTTTATTGGATATGGTTCGATCTATGATGTCTCTGACTGACTTGCCACTGTCATTTTGGGGTTATGCACTGGAAACAGCTGCATTCACTTTAAATCGGGCACCATCTAAATCCGTTGAAAAGACACCGTATGAATTATGGTTTGGAAACAAACCTAAGCTGTCATTTCTTAAGGTTTGGGGATGCGATGTTTATGTGAAGAAACTTCAACCGGATAAACTCGAACCCAAAGCGGAAAATGCATCTTCATAGGATACCCTAAGGAAACGATTGGGTATACCTTCTATCACAGATCCGAGGGCAAGGTCTTTGTTGCCAAGAATGGATCCTTTCTTGAGAAGGAGTTTCTCGCGAAAGGTGTGAGTAGTCGGAAGGTAGAACTCGAAGAGGTTATTGAACCTTCTCTTCATGAAATGGCGAGTAGCGCAGCTCCAGAAGTTGTTTCGGAGTTGACTTCACCTAATGAAGAGAGAGCTAATGATATTGATCATGAAACTCCGAAAGAGGACACTACCGAACCTCGCAGGTCAAGCAGGACACGTGCAGCTCCTGAACTGTACGACAATCCTGTTGTGAATTTCATGGTTGATGAAATGGATGACCCTGCGACGTATGAAGAAGCGATGATGAGCCCAGATTTCAACAAATGGCTAGAAGCCATGAAATCTGAGATGGAATCCATGTACGAGAACCAAGTTTGGAACTTGGTGGACTTACCTCACGACCGAAAGGCCGTTGAGAATAAATGGATTTCAAAAGGAAAACTGATGCTGATGGTAATGTGACCATCTATAAGGCTCGACTTGTCGCAAAGGGGGTTCGAAAAATTCAAGGAGTTGACTACGATGAGACATTCTCTCCCGTAGCGATGCTTAAGTCAGTTAGGATTATGTTAGCAATTGCTGCATATTTCGATTATGAAATATGGCAGATGGATGTCAAAACTGCGTTCCTCAATGGTAAGATTGAAGAAGAGTTGTATATGATACAACCTAAGGGTTTTGTCGATCCTAAGGATGCTAATAAGGTGTGCAAACTTCAGCGATCCATCTATGGACTGAAGCAAGCATCACGAAGTTGGAATCTCCACTTTGATGAGGTGATCAAAGAGTTTGGATTTGTCCAAACTTATGGAGAGGCTTGTATTTACAAGAAAGTGAGTGGGAGCAATGTGGCATTTCTGATATTATATGTGGATGACATACTATTGATTGGAAATGATTTAGATCTTTTAAACAATGTTAAAAGTTATCTAAACAGCAAATTTTTGATGAAGGACCTTGGTGAAGCTTCATATATATTAGGCATTAAAATCTATAGAGATAGATCAAGACGCCTAATTGGGCTATCGCAGAGTACTTACCTTGATAAGATATTAAAGAAGTTTAATATGGACGGAAGTAAGAAGGGGTTCTTACCTATGTTGCAAGGCAAGACATTGAGTAAGACTCAAAGTCCGACTGCCACGGAAGAAAGAGATAATGGATAAGATCCCCTATGCCTCAGCCATAGGCTCTATAATGTATGCCATGCTATGGACAAGACCGGATGTGGCACATGCTATTAGTTTGACTAGTAGGTACCAATCTGATCCAGGTTCGGAACACTAGATAGCGGTCAAGAATATCCTTAAGTACTTGAGAAGAACTAAGGATATGTTTCTTATATACGGAGGTGAAGAAGAGCTAGTCGCTAAGTGTTATGTCGATGCTAGTTTTGACACTGATCCGGATGACTCTAAGTCTCAATCCGGATATGTATTTCTCTTGAACGGAGCAGCAGTTAGTTGGAGGAGCTCCAAACAACCTGTGGTGGCTGGATCAACAACGGAGGCGGAATATGTTGCTGCTTCAGAAGCAGCGCAGGAAGCGGTTTGGATGAAGGAGTTCATAACGGAACTAGGTGTGGTTTCCAGTGTGTTGGACCCGATGGTGATCTATTGTGACAACAATGGAGCCATAATAGCATAAAGGAACCAAGGTCTCACAAGAATTCCAAACATATTAAGCGCCAGTTTCACTCCATCCGCGAGCATGTCAAGGATGGAGATATAAAGATTTGTAAAGTGCACACGGACCTGAATGTAGCAGATCCGTTGACTAAATTACTCCCTAGGGCAAAACATGATCAACACCAGAACTCCATGGGTGTTAGATTTATCACTATGTGAACTAGATTATTGTCTCTAGTGCAAGTGGGAGACTGAAGGAAATATGCCCTGAGAGGCAATAATAAAGTTGTTATTATTTATTCCTTGTATATGATAGATGTTTATTTTGCATGCTATAATTGTATTGATAGGAAACATCAATACATGTGTGTTTAATAAACAAAAAGGGTTCCTAGTCATGCCTCTCTTATAGACTAGCTTGTTGATTAACAGGATGATCAAGGTTTCCTGATCATGGACATTGGATGTTGTTAATAACAAGGTCACACCATTGGTGGAATGATGTGATGAACATTCATCCGAAGTATAGCATTACGATCAAGTCATTGTGTTTATATTGCTATAACATCATAAGAAGTAATCTTTATCCTTAGACCATGAGATCATGTTAATTACTAACACCGGAAGAGTATCTTGATAACATCAAACGTCACACCGTAACAGGGTGACTATAAAGATGGGTTCGGTGCTACGAAGGTGTTATGTTGAGGCTCATGGATCAAGAGTGGAATTTGTCAATCCAGATGACATATAGATATACTCTGGGCCCTCTCAGTGATATCACATTAGGATAGCTTGCAAGCAAGTGATGTGATCACTAGAATGTTATATCACGGGAACAAGAAAAGAGTGCATGTCGGTAACGAGATCAAACTAGGTATGGAGATACCGATGATCAAATATCGGACATGTAATATATCGAGAGACAAAGGGATTTAGTTACAAGCGTTAAAGGTTCTCACGATCACAGGAGTCATCGTTGAATGTGTAGGAGTCGATCTGATCTCGAGGTCCGCTGCTGATTATTGATCGGAGAAGGGTCTCGATCATGTCTGCATTATTCGCGAACCGTAGGGTGGCACACTTAAGAGTTACCGGACACCATTTTGGAGCACATATGTTTCAGACGAAAGAATTGCAAAGCACATGAATTGTTTCAATAGAAACCGGAAATTGTTTCAGGTGAAATTGCAGAAGGTGGTTCTGCATGTGATATTGAAATATTGCAAGGGGCTATATGTGAATGTTTGTTAATTAAAGTAATTAGAAAAATTCTGAATAAATTTAATAAAAGAGTTTTTATTAAATGAGAGAGCATTAAATTTGGAGAAACTTAATGCATTTAAAGTGGAGACTTTAAAAGGGAATGTGAAGAGGCATTTTAATATGGAGGAGTTACCACCACATGAATGGGGGAGGTGAGGGGTCACCCCCCCATGCGCCGGCCATGGAGAGAGGGGCACCCCCCTCCTCCTATAAAAGGCCACCCATTCCCTCCTTCCTCACACCTCCTTGTGAAGGATCTCTCTCCCCCTCTAGAATTATTCCCACATGGTCTCGGATTAGCGAGATACATGTTCCCGGTGGCATTTAAATGCAGGAAGGAGTTCTGCTTCATGGATCGCTGGGCGAGGAGGTGGAGGTTGTCCGTGGCTTGAGCGTGTGTGCTTGATGCGGATCTTGCTGAGTTGCGGCGCTCGGACTTCCTCACGATCTTGAGATCGGCAAGTGTACGACTACATCAACCACGAGTTCCTACTCGTTAACAAAGCTCGTTGTCTTCGAGGGTAAGTTCTCTATGGATGTATGTCCACCCGTTTTCTTTGTACCTAGTAGATAGATCTTGGCGTGTAGTTCACACCGTAGGAATTTTTTGGTTTTCTATGCTGCGGACCCAACACCCAGACCGCGCCACCCTCGTCCATGATGTCCAGGAGGCAGGCCACCGTCCACCGCCACCCCCTGTCCAGCCCTTGACCGCAGCCAGGCCATGGACCACCAGAAAACCGCCGCGCCCATTTTCTCTGCGCCGTGCCGAGAGCGCGCCAGAGCGCCGCAGCCGACCAGCTCGCACGCGCTACGCCTCGCCCTCTCCGTGTGTGCACACCCCGGCCTTAACGTCAGCTAGCTCCTAGACATCCACGTTCACCGCCGCGCGACCCGTATCCCCCGTGCACCGTCTCAAACACCGCTAGTTCCACGCAGAGCACCGCACACGCCCGACCACTCTCGATCGCCCCGTGCCACGCCTTTAAGCCCATGGTGACCGCCAGGGACCACCGCGTCGCCCCCTACCCTCAGCCACACCGATAGCTCGCTGTACCGTCATCGCCGGAGAAGCCAGTCCATCCCGCTCTGTCCCTTCGCTGATGTATAAATACCCTCCGCCTCAATTCACCACACCATCTCACTTCCCACTCCTCACAACACCTCTCACACCTCTCCCCGGAGCAAGGCGAGCACCGCTTCGCCGGAATTTGGCCGGAGTCCGCCATTGTAGAGGAGAAGAGGAGCCATCGATTGGAGCTGCCCCAGAGCCACCGCGACCATCGTTCGAACCGCTGTCGTTGACAATGTCGTTCGCCCCATCGCCGACCCTAGCTGGAGCCCTAGTGAGCCTCACACGACCCCCACCGCCGCATTAGGGTTCAGTCCTCGCTGGAGCTGTTCGTCGTTGACGATGAACCTCAACCGTTAGATCACGTTCTAATTGTAGGGCCTAGATTGAAAGATACCGTTTCGGTTAGATAGAGTCACTGACTAGTGGGACCCCTCTGTCAGTAGCCCGCTATGCCACGCTGTGCAGATTGGGCCGGCCCAGTTAGTTTCCCGCGCAGGCCTATAGATTCAAATAGTTATTTTCCATTTTAGTTGAAACCAGTTTCTGTCAGTAGATTCAAAAATCAATTCAAAAAGATTCACTAAACCAAATTGTATGATTCCAATTGTGTTAGACAGATAGTCAAATTATCTATCCAATCCCGTTGGATTCAAACCATTTGGTGTTAGAGATCATCAATAGTAAAAATAACAAGACAGAGACTTTTCCATATTCAAACATTTTTCAAAAATCAACCATAAATGCTTTTGAGTTGATTCCAACTCTCAAAAATCACATTTGACAAGATCTATCTGAATATGTAAAAATATTTAGGTTTACATGTAGTGACATTGGACTAGTACCAAAAGAATGTTATATGGGCATTTCTAGTCACTTTAATCCTATTAAATGATAATCTTAAACTTTATAAAATATGTCCACCACTTTAAATCACATTCCCATGTATTAGAATATGTGGACATGTATCAACATGATCCCATATTTTAATTGGAGAATATTAAATCTTAAGTATTTTCAATGAGTAGAAATTACTTTTATAAAATAAGATAAATAAGACTAAGTCTTTATTTTATGTGATGATTGTGATAATGCTAGATCATCAAGTGTGAGCCTTAGTGTGCTAAATATAAGTAGTTAAGTATTGTTTGATGATTATGTACCTCGTATTTATTTATAGACGATAGTACCAACCCGGGATACGAGGAGGAGGAGTACTACCAAGAAGTAGAAGAAGAAAACTTCAACCACTGCACTACTCAAGGAAAGCTAGCACCATACATGATATCTAAGCAAGCCATCACTAAGTGCAAGCTAGAACTATGCAATCTAACACTTGCAAACTTGATAACCTATGCATTAGGCATGCTTGGTTATATAGCTTTGATTATACCAATCCCAAGTTTTACTTGCAAGCTTTATTCTCTTACTTTACCCAAGTTCTTTACTTTTAGTTAGTGCTTTGTGAGTATTGGAAGGATAGTATAGATACCATAAAGAGTATAAAACTAGGCCTAAGTAGTTATACTTAGATGTCATCAAAAGGCATCAAACTAGAGTTGGATAATTACACTTGATTAGCACCCCTCATTAGTGAATACCCTCCACTTTAGTGGCTAGTGCTAAGCATAAAAGTTGATCACTTTAGATGGGAATACTTGGTGAAAATGATTATGAAACCTTGGAATGAGGATTCATTCTATTGAAATGTTTTGACATGTGTTATGGACACAAAAGGATTTGATGATGAAAATGTTGAGGGATGAGACTTCGCCCTTTTATAAAAAGTGATGGTTGGGTTCGGATGCGATACCATTCCAATTTTATCGTACAACCAGAATTGGGTAGGGCTAAACTAGAAGTTTATATGCCTTAGTATGGGTTACCTTGCGGAAAGAGGTTGAGCCGAGGCTACCTCGTGAGTGTGAATGTCCACCTATGCAGTGCCTAGGATGGTAGATGGCCATGGCTGGGAGGCTAAGCTCATAGGGGAGGTGTGATGACCCACAAGTATAGGGGGTGTATCGCAGTATTTTCGATAAGTAAGAGTGTCGAACCCAACGAGGAGCAGAAGGTGTTGGCAAGTGGCTTGGAGCAGGAATTCTCTGTAAATACTTAGTAAACTGATTTTTAGGTTTTTTTGATAATGCAGGTAAATAGAGTACGAGTAAATAAACGACAATAATAATAAATACAGCAAGTGGCCCAATCCTTTCTTTAGCAAAGGACAATCCGGTTGTATTTCTTAAGATGACCAAACGTTCTCGAGGACATACGGGAATATCGTCAAGTCCTTTCACTTCATGTAGTTGATTAATCTTCTTTAGTTTGCTAAGTATTGTGTGGGTGAACCTGTGCTAATGTACTGACCTTCTTAGGACTAATACATACTTGTGATTATACCCCTTGCAAGCATCCGCAAGTACAAGAAAGTAATTAAGGTAGAAACCTAACCTCAGCTTTAAACTCTAAGACCCTAACGTCCCTTGTGCAATGGTTTCCTAACTGGGGTTCAGGTTTCTATCACTCTGACAACCCCTACGATTAGTAGCCAAATACACAATGCATTTCCCTAGGCCCATATAGGTGAAGTGTCATGTAGTCGACGTTCACATGACACCACTATAAGAAATACACCACAACTTAAATATCAAACCATTGAATCTTTCTCAACGCAATTCCACTAATAACAACATGACTTCTCCCCTGTCCTCAAGAACAAAACGAACTACTCACAATACATCATATGGATCATGATCAGAGATGAAATAATGATGTGTAATAATCTAAACATAAACGATAATTCAATGGTTCACTCAATAGCATCAACTACAAGGAGTAATCAACACCGGGAAAGTTTCCCCTAGGAACTATGCAAGATTCAACCCAATTATTACAATGGTATGAAGTGGTGATGATGGTGCTGGTGGAAATGATGGTGGTGGTGATGATGATGATCCCGATGAAGTCCAGCTTGATGGTGGTGTTGATGGCGATGATCTCCCCTCTCTAGGAAGGAATTCCCCCGACAGAATTCTGTCTGCCGGAGAGATCTTTCTCTCTCGGTGTTTTCCGCCCCGCGGAGGCGGCGAAATCTTTCTGTGGTCGCCCTCCCAGTATTAGGGTTCTGTGGGGGTAATATACGCCAGAGGGGAGAGCCAGGAGGTGACCAGGGCGGCCACACCACCTGGTGGCACGACCTGGGGTGGCCCGCGCCAGGGGTGGCTTGGGCCCCCTGTGGCCCATCTCCACTCCCCCTTCTGGCATCCTTCTTCTTCTGGAAAAATAGAATTTTCCATGTATTTTCCCGGATTTTCTGATCTTCGCGAATTTCGCCTCCAAACTGCCCCTTTCCCATCAGAATCCTGACTACAGCGGTCCATGCTCCAAAAGTCATCAACCATGCAAAAACAGATGGAATAACATAAGTATCATCTTTTAATATGAAATATATCAATGAATAATAGTAAATTATGATATAGAATAGTGATGCAAAATGGACGTATCAAGGTGCCTATACTAGATTGTGTATATGAAAGGTTATGATTGATTATCCGCATACTAGGTATAATGATTCAGGGTTATCCCTGATGGATGTATCGAATTTTGTGGTGAAAGTGTACCACCTCTGCAGAGTGTCAAAATATTCGAATAGCCACGTCCGCGGTCATGGACAGTTGGAGTGGCCGTACTGTTCCATCGTCAAATGTTTTCAGAATTACTTGTGAATTGAACTATGACTTTGACTTGACCACAACAGGGTTGTGAACATGAAAACTAGGTTCCTACTTAAGTGATTTAGAACATTAACTTAGTTTTCTTTACTTTCTAAACTCAGTAGGAGATAAATCTGGCTTTTTGCAAATAAACCTAGAGCTTAAGATTCCCATTAGAACTAATCTTACTTATCACTGATAGTTTGCGAGTACTTAAAGAGTACTCATGGCTTTGTCCCTGGCTATTCCCGTGGCCAGACTATGAGGAAGACTACCACGATGATGGACAGCAGGAGGTCTATGACAACTAGGATCATCTCCCATCGTCAGCATTGCCTGTGACCCTGAAGATGGAGCCCCTACTACGTTTATTTTCTGCTACTTGATTTGTATTAAGACTGGATCATGAGATCCTTTATTTGTAAGACCTTTATTATGGTTTGTAATGGATGATGTACTGTGGTACCAATTCTGTTATGTCTCGCAAAAATGGTAATCCTGGGATTGCGATGTATGGCATAACAGGCATCTGGGATTAAAAATCTGGGTGTTGACAAGTTGGTATTAGAGCCATCCTGACCATAGGAGACCCTAGTTAGAATGGACGTCTGAACAAAAAACTTAGTTTCAAAACAAAATAAGTGAGTATTTATGAAAACCTATTCCCACTCTTATCCTTGATTCTTTCAAAAAAAAGTCATGTTCCTAAAAAATTCTTGGATTCCTACATAAAATTTGACACACTTGATCACCTCACTAACTTACTCACCCTAAATTCTTAAAGATGGAAGTCCGATATTGCAAGTTCTACCAGTTGGGCAACGGAGGCCACCTTATCTTTGAGAGGGACCTAGATGCACTGTCAGAGTATCTTGAGCGCCTGATGAGCCACAAGTATAGGGGGTGTATCGCAGTATTTTCGGTAAGTAAGAGTGTCAAACCCAACGAGGAGCAGAAGGTGTTGACAAGTGCGTTGGAGCAGGAATTCTCTGTAAATACTTAGCAAACGGACTTTTAGGGTTTTTTGGTAATGCAGGTAAATAAAGTACGAGTAAATAAAATACAATAAGAATAAATGCAGAAAGTGGCCCAATCCTTTCTTTAGCAAAGGACAAGCCGGTTGTATTACTTAAGATGACCAAACGTTCTCGAGGACACACGGGAATATCGTCAAGTGCTTTCGCTTCATATAGTTGATTAATCTTGTTTAGTTTGACAAGTGTTGTGTGGGTGAACCTGTGCTAATGTACCGACCTTCCTAGGACTAATACATACTTGTGATTATACCCCTTGCAAGCATCCGCAAGTACAAGAAAGTAATTAAGGTAGAAACCTAACCACAACTTTAAACTCTAAGACCCTAACGTCCCTTGTGTAAAGGTTTCCTAACGAGGGTTCAGGTTTCTGTCACTGCGGCAACCCCTACGATTAGTAGCCAAATACACAATGCATTCCCCTAGGCTCATATAGGTGAAGTGTCATGTAGTCGGCGTTCACATGACACCACTAGAAGAAATACACCACAACTTAAATATCAAACCATTGAATCTTTCTCAACACAATTCCACTACTAACAACATGACTTCTCCCATGTCCTCAAGAACAAAACGAACTACTCACAAGACATCATATGGATCAAGATCAGAGATGATATAATGATATGTAACAATCTGAACATAAACGATAATTCAATGGTTCACTCAATAGCATCAACTACAAGTAGTAATCAACACCGGGAAAGTTTCGCCTAAGAACTATGCAAGATTCAACCCAATTGTTACAGCGGTATGAAGTGGTGATGATGGTGCTGGTGGAGATGATTGTGGTGGTGGTGATGATGATGATCCCGATGAAGTCCATCTTGATGGTGGTGTTGATGGCGACGATCTCCCCTCTCCGAGAAGGAATTCCCCAGACAAAATTCTGTCTGCCAGAGGGATCTTTCTCTCTCTATAGTTTTCTGCCCCACAGAGGTGGCGAAATCTTTCTATGGTCGCTCCCCAAGTATTAGGGTTTCGAGGAGATAATATACGCCAGAGGGGAGAGCTTGGAGTGGTCCAGGGTGTCCACACCACCTTCTGGCGCGACCTAGGGCTGCCCATGCCAGGGGGTGGTGTGGGCCCACTGTGGCCCATCTCCGCTCCCCCTTCTGGAAATCTTCGTCTTGTAGAAAAATAGAATTTTCCATGTATTTTCCCGGATTTTCTGATCTTTGCGAATTTTGCCTCCAAACAGCACCTTTTCCATCAGAATCCTGGCTGTAGCAGTCCATGCTCCAAAAGTCATCAACCATGCAAAAATAGATTAAATAACATAAGTATCATCTCTTAATATGAAATATATCAATGAATAACAGTAAATTGCGATATAGAATAGTGATGCAAAATAGACGTATCAACTCCCCCCAAGCTTAGACTTTGCTTGTCCTCAAGTGAAAACTGAGCTCAATAAACACGACCTCAGATTTATGGAGTGAAGAGTCGATAAAATAATACGGACAAGAAGCATCACAATCATCAATACATAATTCATAATAGAAGACAACTCACTATTATATAACTTAACTTGTAATAAGAAAAGGAAACACAATAAAGATACATAAAGTAAATCATATTTGGTAATGGCAAACCTTTCTCTCAATCAAGAATAGTTGACAATTTGCAAGAGTTCACAAATAACTGGTTTTCAATGATAGCTTTCAAAGTAGTATTCACTAAGATAAGAGCAATGTGCAAAACAAGGAACATAAGAAACATGTTTGAATAAATCATCATATGAATGAATGAAACACAACAACTCAAAATACTTGCTGAGATAGAAGGAAATAGGTTTACTGACTCAACTAGAAAGTAAAAGATAGGCCCTTCGCAGAAGGAAGCAGGGATTGCAAGTTTTATAAAGAGCTTCCAAAAATTATGGTACTTACTAGCTTTCAGTTCTCATTGCCCCTATCATAGACATCTTTAGGTGATTAAGGTTAAAGTGACACAACTAAGAGGATATGCTTGACAAGTTATAAGTTGAAAATCTCATGCCCCGTGCTTACGAGTACCGGACCTCATGCTACTCAACTCTAGTCACGAGTAAGCTCTTGTAATCATAAGTACATATGAATCATAGCGAACCACCAACAAGGTACCCCCTGCACATGATACAGGAGCTATCCCATAATCAAAATGACAAGGCAAGCAGACAATGAGCATCTCAGCGATCTTTTTATTTGCTATTTGCATAGGTTTTTATTGAGGATGCTTCATAGAGTGCTCATTACGGTTATGCTACAAGTTTCCACTATGATTAGGCATGGCTTAGGCTAGCGGCCCAGGCGTTTCTCTAACACACATACAAACTCCATGATCTTACAAGTTCCCCTTTTATTTCACACCACCGGGATCCATAAGCAAACGAATCATGATATCAACTAAATAAGTGCAATGTTGAAAGTGTTCCCCATGGTAACATGGTTCTGCTAACTCTCAACTTATAAAGCGCAAGCATATACGCGGCATAGATGGGCACAATGATTCAAATTATTAAGTGCAAGGAAAGTAAAGTGTGTCATCAAGTTTGTGAGAGCTTTAATCACTAATTTTCACATAACAAGTTTAATTCGGAAGGTAGATAAAAACATGAATTTACTTGGAATAGCAATAGTGCTAGTAGGTAGGTATGGTGGACACAAATGGCATAGGTTTTGGTTTAAAGGATTGGATGCACGAGAAGCATTCCCTCTCAGTACAGGTTTTTGGCTAGCAAGGCTGGGTAGCAAGCATAAGAGTTTAAGGAAACAAACAAACACAGAAGTGATAAAAACAAACATGCAATCTTCCTTGGAAACACAAAAGATCTTAACTAGAGATACTAAGCTTATGAGCAAATCAGGAAAGATGATGATGAAATTATATTTCTTTAAGAGTACTTGTCGTTGGATTGATGACAAGTACGCCATGAGGGGGTCCTCGAGGCGTGTGTATAAGAGGGGTTGTGAGACGTACGGTGTTCCAGGACAGTGAGCACACAAGTTTACCCAGGTTCGAATCCACGGGCTTTGGACGGATCCTACTCCTGCTAGCAATCCAGTAATACGGCAAAGCCGGAATATGGGTTACAAGGGTTTTGCCTGTGCGAGTTGAGATTGTAGATTATTGTGAGGATGCCCTAAAGGCTCTCCCTAGGACGGCTTATATAGATATCCGGCCTAGGGCTTACAGGAGAGATCTATCTGGCTACGACTAAGAGTCGGTTACAGAGTACATCTTGAACTACAAGTAACACTATGGACCTATGTCGGTAAGTCTTCTGGGCCTTCCCATAGCTGGACTGGACTCCGTCTCTTCTCCCTGACTGGGCCGCCCGTGAAGCAAAGCTCTAACCCGAAGTGGGCCACCCTAGTCAGTGAGGAACTGTGAGGAAACCCAAAAAGTATATCCCCAACAGCAGCCCCCAGAAGCCTCCAAGATCCAAAGTCAGATTCATTATCATCTAGATTGATCTTCGGCTTGCAGAATCTTGAAGGGTTCCTGAAACTTCAACACAAAAGACACAATTCGGGTCTCAAAAAATAAGTCGGACCTATGAGTATGTTTATTCGTGTTTCCAGCTCGAAATTCAAACTAAGCCGGAACTTGGTCTCTGACGTAATCTGACAACAGTCATGGTCAAGTCACGTCACTGACAAACATCCTTTCCATGACACGTGGCATGTTCACTGTAGCGTTTACACGAATCTTGACACGCCTGGTGGATATAAATGGTGTGGATTCCTTTCCCCATCTTCTTCACTAGTTCTCAGTGCCGTTTCCTTCTCCTCTATGCCTCCTACGAACTTAGCACTCCCCTGTCCCCAGAAAAAACCTCCAGCACCGCCCATCCAAGGTCACCGACGCACCGGAAAGAATGGCTTCAGCATCATCCTCCAGCTCGGCAGCGACAGAAGCGGCGGTAGTGACGGCGGCGGTGACAGAGAAAGAGAGCTTCCGTGGGGTTTTGGATCCCGTGCGTCCTCGGCGATCCCAAACTCCACGTCATTAAAGATGAAGGGATCCTCCGCATCGGCGATTGGCGGAGTGGCTTTGGCGAAACCGTCCCCAACCCCTGCGACGACGAGCGAGTGCATTTCGGCACTCACCTTGACAAAGGTCTGAGTTTTCCTCCCTCGGATTTCTTTTCCGAGGTCATTGGTCATTATGAGTTCATCTCCACCATCTCCCCCGAACTCCATCTTAGAGATGAGTGCGTACGCCTCTTTGTGCGAGGGGTGTCTTGGCATTAGGCCGGGCCTTACTCTCTTCAGGTACTACTTTCATGTCCGGAGAAATTCCATAACTGTCGGTAATCCTTATATTACCGGAACCATTAGTTTTTCGGTTAGTCGAGAGCGTGTTTATCCCTGGATCATGGCAAGTGAGTCGGTCAAACAATGGTCATCCACTTTTTTCTATCACAAGGATATCCCCGCTCCCGGCAAAGATCATGCTTTGTCGGCTTTCATCGACGGAGCCGCCACGCCCCAAGAGTCCTAGGACGAGCTTGCTCCGGCTCTCAGTGACGATCTGCTTCTCGCCAAGAGGCGGATCGAATATATGATGAAGCACAAGGGCCTGAAAGGGTCCGACTTGGTTCAATGCTGGGTGGCACACAGAATCCAACCCCTTCAACATCATGGCGATCGACTGATGCATTCCATCACATCATTGAAGAAGGATTCCATCCGCATCAGCCCCAAGACCTTAGAGCCAAAAGATTATGTATGCCAAATCAAATGGTTGATAAGGGAGCAGATTGAGAGGAAAATTCCGAAGTTGTCCCTGGAGATGCATACAACGGAAGATCCTGTTGTGCCAGTAAACTTCAGCAGTAACTCTTTTTATGTGCTCATCTCTATGTTATCTTTGCAATGCTGAGATATTTCTCCTTTTCAGCTTGCTGACCTCCCTGAGTCGGAGTTCGCTCCTATCAAGGGATATCCTCCTGAGTTTTCTCAGGACGAGGGTGAATTGGTCCCAATGCCGGATGTCGTTCTTCGGAAACGCAAGGCTCCGACATTGGCCATCGGCACCAAAGAAGTGCCCGTTGTGAAGAGGTAATCTTTCCTCACAAGGTCTTTGTATTTTGCTTGTAATTTCTTCTGAGATGTAATGTTCTTTGTTCTATTATCTTCTCAGAGCTAAACAGCTCATCAAGGGCAAGGGGAAGGGAGCTGCCTCGAAACCCCTGCGTCAGTCGAAGCTCAAATTGGCTTCTCCTACCGTGGCTCCTCCGACTCCTACCCCTCAACCTTTTGCAGCGCCGGAGATTACTCCATCTCCAACCATTGTAGAAGATCCGGCTCAACCAGCAGAGCAAATGATCCTTGAATTGCAAACTGACGTCACCATGGGTGACTCAGGTTTTGATAAGGGTGAACCCTCTTCGGGTAATGATCCCTCGACAGAAACCTTTGCCGAAATTCTCCTAAACAATCCGGGACTTGCCAAATTTGGCTTGTCTTGGAAATCTGCAGAAAAAATCCAGCGGCTAGCCCGACAATGTCTAGAAAGCCGAAATCTTTCTACCGATGAAGAAGCACAAGAAGCATAGGATATCAAGCACTCTGATCTTCTCGAACAAGTTCGTCTTCACAACGAGAAGCTGAGGACCGGCGAGCTTCCAACTGCGCGAGTAGTTCCCCTAACTGTCGCCGAGAAGGTTGCTGTTGAAGTGAATGCAAGTTTGAACAAACTCACTCGCGAACAATATGTAAGTGGGAATTCCAACTCCCGTTTTTCCTTATTTCATATCATATCCTCTAGCCCCCAAGCATGAAGCTGAACAATCAAATTCAGTTTTTATGCTTTCTTAGGATGCCAAAGAATGAACTAGTGTAGCCCCCAAGGCTCATGCTGATATTAGTAAAAATATTAGCCCGAGTCTTTAGTAGACTTCTGACTCTGGGTATTCTGACTTACAGAAAGTATATTCCTATAACCAGGATTTGTTGAAGAATGTTTGCAACAAGCGGAAAGAGATCAGAGCTCTCCGTCTTGAAAATGCACAACTGAAGGTTTCCAAGGATGAGGCCGAAGGTAAACATTTCGAAACTCAAACCTTGTCTTTTATTTCATAGTCAATTTTTTGTTGAACTGTTGTTCTTTTGACTTCCAGCACTGGTAAAATAGTTCTGCGCTATGATTGAAGAGGCCGAGAATCTTAAGACCTTGGTGGTGGAAAACAAAGAACTTCGCCAAGAGTTGGATACGCTTAAGGCAGGTCATGAGAAGAGCATTGCTCAAATTCTCGAATCCACCTCCATGGCCACCGAGGAGCGTGATCGTAAGATTGCACTCCAGGATCAGAAAATCTCATATCTCAGCAATGAGCTGTTCAGAGAAAAGGACATTTCCGAGGCACTCCGGGCTGAACTCCAAAGTCTTCGGGAAGAGAAGGCCAAAGTCGACGATGTCATCTTTGGTATGTTTCCCTTTTTCTGACTTATCTGCATCTTCCGACTCTTTTTGAGTCCAGTTTTACTTGACTTACCCTTTGCATTTATATGCACAGGTCCTCTGAGCTTGATGGACTCAACCTCTACCGAACCTCGCACCCACTGGCTTACCCAAGTCGGTGATTTGCTGCATGACTTCCGCCAATCCCTCGAATATATTGGTGAAGTTCTCAAGGTTCCGGATATGCATAACATGTATGATTTTGAGGTGCGAGACAAGGACAAGGATATGCCGTAGCTTGTTCAGGACTGGAACATGTCCTACGCGCAAACCGCAGCGCAAAATGCTCTCACCATGGTTATGATCCACCATGGAAACATGGAAATCTAGCAAGTAACCAGAGGGTACTGCAAGGTGGACGAAGACGGACAGGAGCAAGACATCAAGGCTATCATGGACTCCTGCGCCAGATATGGGTGCCATGTAGCTGATTTGACCAGCTACGATACTCCCTTCTTCACCCGCGTGGACACACCGCCTCCGCCTTCTGAAGAAACAGCTGAAGTTTCCGACGATGATCAAACCATATCGTACTTGAACATCTCGGAGCGTTATCAAGCCGAGGCCGATATATCCAGCGAGCCGGCGGCTCCTACCTCTCCCCTGCATCATAGAGTATCAGAAGAACAATATGTTATTCTGAAAACAATTTGGGTCTATAAATAAGTAGTATAATACTTTTGCTAGTGCTAAGCTTTATTTTATCTATTCAACACTTTTGGCTTTGATATTTTGTGCCTGAAATGTTTGCATAAGCATTTGTATTTTTTGTCTGCACTTATCATTTATCTGGCTTTCCGCCTCGTCCTTTCGTGAGCCTGCCAATTTTCAGCACGGAAACTTTGCCGAGCAACGGAGCTCAATTGCTAAACCAGTTTAAACTTGGAAACAAAGCCGGCTTCCAGTACCAACAATTCACTACTCGGAAAATGTCTGCATTGAACAATCAGACAAATAACCGAAGTATAGACTAGAAAATAGATTTATACCCAAAGGTATCAATTTTAGAATCAGAAATCTAAACCAGAACAAACATGAGCATAAAGTACTTTCAAGTATTCTGGGATTTTCGACTGTGACATGATCATTCGGAAATAAGATGGTAAAAACTTCTCAGAAGGATTTAGAGGCAACCAAGACTTTATTTCTCATTGAACATGTACACATATATAATTACAAAGAAAAATAAACTAATAATAAACGGGATGTAGCTGAGCAATATTCCATGGTCTGTCTTATACTGCCTCCAGCTCTCTTTCTCTTCTTAGTAGAAGGTCTCTCTTTGACTGGCCGCATATCAGTTAGGTAGTATGAACCATTGTGCAATACTCGACTAACTAAAAATGGCCCTTCCCATATTGGGGAAAGTTTGTGCTTTCTTTGCTGCACAAGCTGGAGAACCAAATCACCCTTATTAAAAGATCTGTTTCTTACTCTCTGGCTATGATACTTGCGTAACTTCTACTGATAGGCTGTTGATCTCATCTTAGCAACGACGTGAACTTCTTCGACTAAGTCGAGATCATTTTGTCGAGAAATTTTGGCATCCTCTTCCATATACGCGGCCACTCTAGGAGAAGTGTGAATCAAATCACTAGGAAGAACTTCTTCTGTGCCATAGACCAAGAAGAAAGGTGTGTATCTGGTTGACCTGTTTGGAGTTGTTTGTAAACTCCATATTACAGAAGGTAACTCTTCTGCCCAAGCCTCCGCAGCACGTCGTAGTGGTGCTTCGAGTCTTGGTTTTAGGCCTTGTAGGATTAAAACATTTGCTCTTTTCACTTGTCCATTAGTTTGTGGATGTGCGACTAACGCAATGTCAAGTTGGATATTTTGTTCATTGCAGAATTCGGCAAGCTCTCCCGTAGAAAAATTACTCCCGTTGTCCGTGATAATGCTATACGGATATCCATATCGGATTATAACATCCTCAACAAATCTTTTGGCTGTTGCTCCATCGCAACTAGTGACGGGTTTAGCCTCAATCCATTTGGTGAATTGATACGTTGCTAACGTATCCATAATTTTTGATGTTCCATGCTTGGTTTTATCTACTTTCTTATGTTTTGTCCACACTTTGGAGTACTTTTCATATGATTTCTTAGACTAACCTATTAACAAGAGCCACAGTGCGGTACTGCTTTTCTGCTGTTTTTGGTTCCAGGAAAGTTAGAAAATGAATATTCTCGGAATTGGACGGGACAAAAGCCAAAGTCAGTTTTTCACCGAGGGACACCTGGAGCCAAAATACAAGGCAGAGAGGGGATGGGGCCCGACCACACCACCTGGCCGCGCGGCCAGGCCTGGCCCGCGCCAGGGGGTGGTCTGGCCACCCCATGCACCCCCCTCGGCCTCTCCTTCCGCCTATATATTACCCCTGATACAGAAACCCTAGGTAACCTATCAAAAATCCACGAAAGAGTCTTTAGCTGCCGTCATCTCCATCCCTAGATCGGGAGGGATCTAAAGCTCTTCCCGGCACCCTGTCGGAGAGGGGAATTCACCCTGGAGGCCTTCTTCATCATCATGCAAGCCTCTGTTGTGATGCGTGAGTAGTTCATCTCTGGACTATGGGTACATGTAGTAGCTAGATGGCTGGTTCTCCTCCTTTGTGCTATCATGTTTAGATCTGGTGAGCTCCGTTCATGATCAAGATCAGCTATTTGTAATTCTGCATGTTGTGTTTGCGGGGATCCGATGGATATTGAGATGCTATTTCAGATTGATTATTGATTCTATGATGTCTTTGTTATTTGTGATCTTGCATGCTTTCCGTTGTTAGTAGCTATCTTGGCCAAGTAGATGCTAGCAACTCCAAGAGTTAGTATTTATGCTCGATAGTGGGTTCATGCCTCTGGTAATATGGGGAAGTGACAGAAATCTCTAAGGTACTAGATGTGCTGTTGCTACTAGGGAGAAAACAAAAATCCTTTGTTCATAGAACAATCGTATTGTTTACTTTACACACAATTCGTAATG
Organism: Avena insularis; assembly: GCA_023614405.1. Lineage (NCBI taxonomy): Eukaryota > Viridiplantae > Streptophyta > Magnoliopsida > Poales > Poaceae > Avena > Avena insularis. Next base: position 462,068,084 of record CM042684.1, read on the forward strand.
CAATTATCCGTTGCTTGCAACTTAATACTAGAGGGGGGTCGGATGATAACCTGAAGGTGGATTATTAGTCATAGATGTAGTTGGATGGCGGTCTATGTATAATGTTGTAATGCCCAATCAAGTCTCAAAGGAGTCAAGATGAGTAGTATATGCTTGTATGCTTTCTCGATGTTTGTCAATTGCCCCGCTGTAATTTGTTCACCCAACATGTCATCTATCTTAAGGAGAGCCACCTCTAGTGAACTATGGACCCCGGTCCTTTCTTTTACTATCAATCTACAATCAATTGTTTACTGCTTTGTGTTTACTTTCTGCAAACTATTACTTTCTTCCACTCGATACGTTTAATCCTTCGTTTTCAGCAAAACCGGTGAGATTGACAACCTCATCGTAAGTTGGGGACATAGTTTTTTCAGCAAAACCGGTGAGATTTACAACCTCATCGTAAGTTGGGGACAGAGTTATATGGTTGTGTTGTGCAGGTCTCCACGTTGCTGCTGGCACCGGTAGTGCGCCCTGCCAAAGTTCAGCTAGCTACACCTTTGGGGTGTTTCCTTGCTCCTACTGGATTGATAACCTTGGTTTCATAACTGAGGGAAAACTTACTGCTATGCTCATCATACCTTCCTGTTGGGGTTCCCCAACGAGCTCGTTAATACAGGAGTCAACCTGAACTTATCCACCATCACTAAGAGGTGTGTAAATCCACTTGGAGCCCGTTTAAACGGTCCTACTATGTCAAGCCCCTAGACCACAAAAGGCCATGTTATTGGTATTGTTCGCAGCTGATCAGCCGGAACGTGAGCTTGTTTGGCGTACTTTTGGCAGCCCTTGCACGTCTTGACTAGCCATTCGGCATCCTCCTTGGCTGTAAGCCAGAAAAACCGTGTCGGAAAGCTTTTGCCACTAAAGATTTGGCTGCAGCGTGGTGACCACACTCACCTTCGTGGATCTCTCATAAGATTGCCACTCCTTCTTCCAGAGATACAAAGCGCTGAAAGACCCCAGATGCACTCCGCTTATAGAGCTCACCACTAATTATAGTATAGGATTTTGCTCGTCGGACGATCTGTCGGCTCAGAACTTCGTCTTCGGGTAATTTTCCGTCTATCAAGAAATCAAGATAGGGTTGAGTCCAGCTGGGAATCACAGCTAGAACTGCTACTAAAGGTGAGTCGGATTTGGTCGGTTACTCCTCGTCCACTCCCTTTATAGAGGGAACTTTGAGGTGCTCTAAAAAAGCGCCATCCGGGACCTTTTTCCGGGCAGAGCCTATTCGAGATAGTGCATCTGCTTCCTCATTTTCTGTTCGAGGGATGTGTTGAACTTCAAACCCTTCAAACGATTTAGATAGTTCATCCACGATAGCCCTATATGCTGCCATGTGCTTGTTTGCCTTACAGATATCCGATACTTGTTGTGTAACAAGATCCAAATCTCCATAACATATTAAACGTCGGATGCCGATGTCCTTAGCAATCTGGATTCCATGCAGTAATGCTTCATACTCGGCAATGTTGTTTGTCGCCATGAAGTGTATCTGCAATACATAGAAAAGTTTATCTCCTTGGGGTGACTTGAGCACCACGCAAGCCCCCGAGCGCTTTAGACCCGTCAAAATGCAAGGTCCAGTATTCTGACTTTGGCAGGGTCATATTCTCTGTTGTCTCTGTCCAATCAGCAACAAAGTCAGCGAGGATTTGGGATTTGATTGATGTACGAGGTTTGTACTCAATGTTGAAAGCTGAGAGCTCTATGCCCCATTTGGCAACGCGTCCTGTGGCGTCACTATTGTTGATTATATCTCTAATGGGAGCTGTGCTCACCATGGTAATTGGATGTTCCTGAAAATAATGCCTTAACTTACTGATACGTTGCTAAGGTATCCATAATTTTTTATGTTCCATGCTTGGTTTTATCTACTTTATTATGTTTTGTCCACACTTTGGAGTACTTTTCATATGATTTCTTGGACTAACCTATTAACAAGATGCCACAGTGCTAGTTGCCTGTTTTCTGCTGTTTTTAGTTCCAGGAAAGTCAGAAAATGAATATTCTCGGAATTGGATGGGACAAAAGCCAAAGTCACTATTTTTCCCGGAGCAACACGGAGCCAGAATACGAGACGTAGAGGTGCCAGGGGCTGGCCACACCATGTGGTGGCACGGGCTAGCCCTGGCCGTGCCACCAGGTGGCGTGGGCCCCTCAGGCCTCCACTGACCTTGCCCCTTCGCCTATATATTTCTCCCGATGCAAAAACCCTAGATAGTCAAGCCTCTAGCCACGAAAAGTTCCGCATCGCCGACGCCACCGAAGGGGAGATTTGGGGGATAGAAAGTCTCTGTTCTGGCACCCTGCTGGGACAAGGAAGTTCCCCCAGAGCCATCTCCATCGATTTCCACCACCATCTCCATCGCCATTGCTGATTCCCATGATGAGGAGGGAGTAGTTCTCTCTCGAGGCTAAGGGTTCTACCAGTAGCTATGTGTTCATCTCTCTCTATGCATGATCATATTGTGATCATGGGCTTTGTAATCAAGTAGATCTACCTTGCTACTCAAGTGCTTTAATAGATCTCTGCTCTCCCCATGTGTGTGAAGTTGACAGTGTGCACACCATGGTGGCACTTATGCTAGAGATTGCAAATACTTGTTATGAGTTATATTTGGAGTTGGATGTCTTTATGAAATTGTGGTGTTTGTTTGAACCATCTAGTGCTCAAGGTGACAGTGTGGGGTTATCTAGATGCGGAAAGGCTTACTTTGAGGTGTGCTGTTATAGCCCTACCATGGATTAGAGTGTCCAACCGGAGAGTAGTTAAGAGTAGTATCATAAAGAGAATATATTTATATGAGAGTGTTCACTAGTGAAAGTATGATCCCTAGGCCTTGTTTCTAAGCATTGATACACCGTTTGCAATTAGATCTGTTACATGTTTGCTTACTTCCGTCTTTATTTCAGTTTGCCTTTAGTCTTTTCCCACGTCAACCACACGCCATCAAGCTATTTTCTATCACCGTTACCACTTATAATTATCTATACCACTTGTATTTTACTATCTCTTCGCCGAACTAGTGCACCTATACACCTGACAAGTGTATTGGGTGTGTTGGGGACACAAGAGACTTCTTGTATCTTGATTGCAGGGTTGCTTGAGAGGGAATACCTTTGACCACTTCTTCCCTGAGTTCGATAAACCTTGGGTGATCCACTTAAGGGAAAACTTGCTGTTGTTCTACAAACCTCTGCACTTGGAGGCCCAACAACTGTCTACAAGAATAGAAGTGCGTAGACATCACTTACGAGATGCTAAGAACACCCCGTAAGCCAGCTTTTGATAGTGCGAATATTGCTGTTTCGATTCAGTTAGGACCTCGCTGAGATAGTAAGTCGGACGTTGCACCAGGTGTTCCTGATTTTCCTCCGGTCTCTCCACCACCATGACGATACTGACGACCTTGTTTGTCGCAGCGAGATAGAGCAACGTTGGTTCCTATGGTTCCAGCGCTGCAAGGATGGGAGCAGATGAGAGTACTGCTTTCAGGTCTTGTAGTGCGGCTTCAACTTCGTCGGTCCAAACGAATTTCTTGGTCTTTTTCAAGATCTTGTATAGCAGTGCAGCTCTTTCACCGAGCCGGCTTACAAACCGACTAACTGCAGCAATGTAACTAGTTAGTCTCTGAACGTCTTTCAGGCGAGTTAGCCTGGAAATATTTAGTATAGCCTTGATTTTGTCTCGGTTTACCTCTATGCCTCTTTGAGACATGATAAAACCTAACAATTTTCCGGCTGGGATTCCAAAGAAGCATTTCTTCAGGTTAAGCATTATGTTGTATTTTCGTAGATTAGCGAACGTTTCCTCCAAGTCGGAAATTAGGGTTTCCTTCTTTTTGGACATTACCGCAATATCATCCACATATGCATGTACATTGCGTCCGATTTGATCGTGGAGGCAACGCTGCATTGTGCGTTGGTACGTAGCTCCTGCATTTTTTAGCCCAAAGGGCATCGTAACAAAACAGAAGGTTCCGAAGGGGGTTATAAATGAAGTTTTGACTTTGTCAGATTCCTTCATCCGGATTTGGTGATGACCGGAATATGCGTCGAGAAAACATAGGAGTTCCGAGCCTGCCGTAAAATTGATAACTTGATCAATCCTAGGCAGAGCGAATGGATCTTTGGGACAAGCCTTGTTCAAGGCAGTATAATGAACACATATCCTTAAATCAGTGGTGTCCTTTTTAGGGACCATTATAGGATTGGCCAACCACTCAGTGTGGATGACCTCTTCTATGAATCCGGCTAACTCGAGCCATGCTAGTTCCTTAGCTATTGCCTTACGCTTTTTGTCGCCAAAATGTCATAGGGATTGTTTGACGGGTTTAGCGTTTGGGTGTACATTTAAAGAGTGCTCGGCAAGTTCCCTAGGTACTCCGGTCATGTCAGATGGCTGCCATGCGAAGATATCTTGATTTGCTTGGAAGAACTTGACGAGCGCGCTTTCCTATGCACTATCTAGGCCTACGCCTATCTAGGTCACCTTGGAGGGGTCATCATTCTTCAACGGCGTCTTCTTCGTCTCTTCTGATGCCTTGAACTCCGGATTCGGCTTTGTCACCTACTTCTTTGTCGCGGGCATCATGGACGGATCTATATTCTTCTTGATCTCCTGGTACTCCTAGGCGTGCAGCACAGCTTCAGCAAAGGCGGCATTTCCATCCACGCACTCTCGCGCTTTCTTTGTGTCTCCCCTGATAGTGATCACACCGTTGGGACCTGGAATTTTCATCATATTATAAATGTAACACGGACGAGCCATAAAAGCCCAGTAAGCCGGACGTCCGAATATAGCGTGGTACGTGCTCTTGAACGGGACCACTTCAAAGGAAAGTGCTTCCGTCCGATAGTTCTTTGGAGTTCCAAAGGTAACATCCAAAGTGATTTCTCCCAGGGAATTTGCTTATCTTCCTGGGACAACTCCGTGAAAGACCACAGAGCTGTAATTCAGCTGGGTCTCTGAGATCTTCATCCGGCATAGCGTTTTGACATACAGAATGTTAATGCTACTGCCACCGTCCATGAGAGTCTTGGAGAAACCATAGCCGTCAATAAGTGGATTGATGACTAAGGCGTATTTTCCTCGCCTGTGCAACTTAGGCGGATGATCAACGCGGTCAAAGGTGATTGCCACTTCCGACCAGTCCAGGAACTGAGGGACAGCTGGAACTGTTGCGTTGAGCTCATGTAGAACTGCTTTCTTGACCTTAGCTAGTTGAGATCCGAGGAAGGTGATGTAAGTGTCTTTCTTTGTCGGGAAATTCTTTTTCCCTTTCGACTTGGGATTTGAAGCGTCGGCTTCCTCCATGTCGGAATCATCCTTGGTCTCTTTATTCTTTTCGGGGTTCTTCTTTCCCTTCTTCCACTTAGCCCTGTAGCCAGCAATGTCATCTTTCTTGATGTCGTCATTGAAACGACACTCGGCGTTTGTGTGGGACGAGCCCCCATTAGCGTCTAAGTGATGCACACATGGGTTATTGGCAATGTCGGCCCATGAGTAGGTTTTGTCGGGTTGTTGGTCTCCTCTACCCTGGACTCTTGATGTCCCACGACCGTGTCCACGGCCACCGCCGCGTCCTTCTCGTCCTCCAGACCTGAAGGTAGCAGTGACCACTGCCATTTCCGTGTTGGGCTTTTCTTCCGAGGTGTTCTTGCACTTTTGAGCTTGCTGCTTTGGTTGTTTTGCCAACTGTGGCACAGCTAGGGCATTGTGTAATCCCTCCGCATCATCGTCAGCATCTGCATACTTGCTCGCTATTTTTATCATCTCTCCCAAATCAGTGACCTTGTCACACTTCAAGCTATGACGTAGTAAACCAATTGGGAGTCCTGCAATGAAAGCTTCAATCGCAGTTTGGTCATTTACTCCTTCACAGGAGTTCTTGGTGTCGATCCATCGTCCGAGATAATCCCGGCAAGTTTCTCCGGCTTTCTAGGTGCAACACTGTAGGTCTCCTACCGCACAGGGCCTTCGATATGCGCCTTAGAAATTCCGAAAGAACGCACTTTGCATATCATACCAGTTGTGGATGGTGTTCTCCGGAAGTTCATTGAGCCATGATCGTGCTGTCTTTCGCAACATAAGTGGGAGATATCGGGTCGCGACCAGGCTGTTTCTGCCTTTGGCGATATAACAAGCCTGGAAAAAATCCTGGAGCCAAGTATCTAGCCGAGCCATACCGTCGTAGGCTTGAATGTGTCTTGAGATAGCAAATCCTTTCGGGAATTTTGTAGCTCTTATGTGTGGTCCGAAGCATTTTGGGCCCACGTATATATCATCATTTTCGTAGCACCGCACCTCTATGTTGGAGTTAATCCCGTGCCTTGCGTCACTTGGGGATAAGGATCGTCCCGAATGACGGCTATGGCTGCAGTGCCTTGGAGTCGAACTTCGGCTTTTGCCACCACCTCCTCCACCACGACGCCCTCCTTGGCCTCCTTGGGAGCCGTTGTGATGGCTACTTGGTGGAGAGGGTGGTGCAGCTGGATTGTTTCCGGCTGATTGCCAGCCTCTGTCCAGAGTGTCGTTTCTCCGGTTCCAGGGAGGATCTTCGTTATGACGAGATCCTTGCGGGCTTGACTCAGCATGGTGTTCGTCATTCCTTCATCCGTCAGCCGAACGGCTTGTGTGTCTAGGAGGTGGCATTCTTTGACGGTCCTCCTCCCGAGGTTTGTCTTTGTCTTCTTCCCTGCAATCGTTCGACTCTCGCCGAGGAGGATTCTTCAGATTTAGTGCAGCAATTGCCTCTTGCTCTGTAGCTGGGTCAACGTTGTGCCAGTCGCGTGCAGCTTTGTGATGCTGTCCTGAAGATCTGGTTCTTGAGTGGTTGTCTTCCCGACGGTCGGAACGGTGATGCTGTTCCGGAGCACGTTGGGGTCTTACGTCATTCCAGGCCGGATCCATGCAGCATTGGTCAGATTGGCATACCAATTTTCCGCTTCCGGACAGGGCGGCCTTCTGCTGCTCTAGACCCTTGTTGAGTAGTTTAATGCCCAATAGAATCTGCTCTGGGCCTGGATTATTTGCTAGGATTTCTCGAGCCGCAATGGTGTTTTGCACTGGTGTTGGATACACTCAGTCTACCTTGTTGTCGTGTCGAGGCATCCCATGGTCTCCTCCAAATAGGACTTTGTGAATCTCCGGGAATTGGTCGTCGTGCGTATGACGTTTACGGGTCTTCTAATGCTGCCAAGAGATGTACTTCTCTGCAGTTGCCATGCGTTTCCTTCCTCAATGTTTTTGGCCTCATCGAGGAGTACTTGGCAACGCGCTTCTAGGGCTTGGGCCCTCTCGTCCAGCTCTTCAGCAGTAAGTTCTACAACTATAGGAATAGGTGTGGTTAATGCAGCATCGATGAGTTTACGCGCTCCTTCGGTGATCACGTGTCCATCCACCGACTCTTCTTTGGGCTCTTCTAGGATCAGTGCTCCATCTGAGTCTTCCTCATATTCCTCGGCAATCACTTCCTCTGCCGGAGGGTATTTTGCTGGGGTCTTGTTCTTCTTCTTTGCCTTCTTGGCAGCGCCGGTAGCAAAGACGACTTTCGGTCTGTTTCCCGGAGTCAAGCTCTGCTCGGTACTTTCGGACATCTGGACCTCGGGATTATCTCCAATATCCATGTCATCCTGTGCTTTGGGAGAGTTTTCCCCGGATCCTTCATCCACAGCTTCTCCTTCCTCCATAGCTTTGGAGTTATACTCCTCTTCATACTCCACGGAGAACTTTCGGAAATCCGCCGACATCATCGAGTCATCCGAGGATGCGGGTAAGTCGGTGTTTGTTCCGATCGCCTCCAACACCGAGTCGGTGTTTTCTCCAGCATCGGCAGAGCCGGATTTGGATCCAACGTATCCGACAAAGTGCGACGTGTGGGTCCTGAGGTAGTTGCGGCTTTCCTCGTGGGCTTCCTCGAAGATCCTGATAGTCTCGAGAACCTCATCCACGCTTGCGTCTTGCATTATCATACGCCTCAACGTGTGCCTCAGGAACGGTTGATCTGTTCTGGCGTTGGCAGGGCCGGAACCAAGGTTGTTGCTATGATCCTCCTGGATTTCGACTTCAGCGGGTGGATCAATCTGGGATTCGGCCTCGCCAGGGAGATCCACTCCAGATTCGACTTGAACTACCAGGTCTGCTTTAGGCTCGGATTTCTCCACTTTCTCCACAACTGGTGCGGGCTAGGTGAGATTAGGGTTTTCTGAGATTCGGAACTCTGCCGCTTCCGCAGACAAAGGGGACCCAGAAATTTCTTCTGCCTCTATCATCACCGCTGGGGTGGGTGGGGCAGGTTCAGCGAATCTGATGTAAACATCAATCTCAATGAAATATATGATGGTGTAGGCAGTCACGGCCTCCCTAGCCAGAATCCAGGTCTCGTCAAGGATGATGAGAGGGATGTCGCTGGCGTAGAGGATGCGACCGACGGTGATAGTCTCGCCGATTCTGGTTCTTGCAGATTCCGCTCGGAACGCAGATCCGAAGCTCACTTGCCCCACGGTGGGCACCAACTGTCGTCGGATTGATGACAAGTATGCCATGAGGGGGTCCTCAGGGCGTGTGGAAGAGAGGGGTGTGATACATCCATTTTACATCACTATTCTATATCATAATCTACTGTTATTCATTGATATATTTCATATTAAGAGGTGATACTTATGTATTTTCATCTGTTTTTGCATGGTTGATGACTTTTGGAGCATGGACCGCTGTAGTCAGGATTCTGATGGAAAAGGTGCTGTTTGGAGGCAAAATTCGTGAAGATCAGAAAATCTAGGAAAATATACGGAAAATCCTATTTTCTAGAAGACGAAGGAAGCCAGAAGGAGGAGTGGAGATAGGCCATAGGGGGCCCACACCACACCCTGGCGCGAGCCACCCTAGGTCGCGCCACCAGGTGGTGTGGCTGCCCTGGCCCACCTCTGGCTCTCCCCTCTGGCGTATATATTCCTCCCAAAACCCTAATACTCGAGCAGCAACCACAGAAAGATTCTGCCGCCTTTGCGGGGCGGAAAACACCGAGAGAGAAAGATCTCTCCGGTAGACAGAATTCTGCCGGGGGAATTCCTTCCCGGGGAGGGGAGATCATCGCCATCAACACCACCATCAAGATGGACTTCATCGGGATCATCATCATCACCACCACCATCATCACCATCAGCACCCTCATCACCATCTCCATATTGCTGTAAGAATTGGGTTGAATCTTACATAGTTCTTAGGGGAAACTTTCCCGGTGTTGATTACTCTTTGTAGTTGATGCTATTGAGTGAACCATTGAATTATTGTTTATGTTCAGATTGTTATACATCATTATTCCATCTCTGATCATGATCCATATGATGTCTTGTGAGTAGTTCGTTTTGTTCTTGAGGACATGGGAGAAGTCATGTTGTTAGTAGTGGAGTTGTGTTGAGAAAGATTCAATAGTTTGATATTTAAGTTGGTGTACTTCTTCTAGTGGTGTCATGTGAACATCGACTACATGACACTTCACCTATATGGGCCTAGGGGAATGCATTGTGTATTTGGCTACTAATCGTAGGGGTTGCGGAGTGATGTAAACCTGAACCCCTGTTAGGAAACCATTGCACAAGGGACGTCAGGGTCTTAGAGTTTAAAGCTATGGTTAGGTTTTTACCTTAATTACTTTCTTGTACTTACGGATGTTTGCAAGGGGTATAATCACAAGTATGTATTAGTCCTAGGAAGGTCGGTACATTAGCACAGGATCACCCACACAACACTTAGCAAGCTAAATAAGGTTAATCAACTATATGAAGCGAAAGCACTTGACAGCCTCCCCATGTGTCCTCGAGAACGTTTGGTCATCTTAAGTAATACAACCGGCTTGTCCTTTGCTGAATAAAGGATTGGGCCACTTGCTGCATTTATTCTTATTATCTTTTGTTTACTCGCACTTTGTTTACTTGCTTTATCAAAAACCCCTAAAAATCTGTTTGCTAAGTATTTGTAGAGAATTCCTGATCCATACCACTAGCCAGCACCTTCTGCTCCTCGTTGGGTTCGACACTCTTACTTATCGAAAATACTGTGATACACCCCCTATACTTGTGGGTCATCAAGACTATTTACTGGCGCTACTGCCGGGGAGTGAAGCGTTATTGGAGAGTGTAACTGTTAAAGGAAACTTCTACTGTGAGTATTGTTTACTTCTGTTAGTTGCTTTATTTTCATTATGGATAATTCGCTGAGTTTCTTATTTGGTAATGCTACTACCACTGCTAAGGTAGTAGATGAACCACCACCTGCTGAGAACAATGCTTTTAAAATACCTACAAGAATTATTGATCGTGTTATGGATAACTACTATGTTGGGGATGGAACTGTCCACCACGATGATCATTTACTCTTTATGCACGAATTATGCGGGTTGTTCAAGTGTGCAGGTATTACTACAGATCAAGTTAAGAAGAAGTTATTCTCATTATCACTAAAAGGAAGAGCTGAGGAATGGTATAAGCTGCTGAAGAATGGTCAAGCTCTGGAATGGGAGGAAATAGTGCCTCTCTTTTATTCAAAGTTTTATCCTCCTAGTGAGATTCATAAATATCGGAATCAAATATACAACTTTTGGCCTCTTGATGGAGAGAGTACAGCTCAAGCTTGGGGGAGATTGAAGTTACTAATGCTCAAATGTCCCATTCACGAGCTCCCCAACAATATTATTATCAATAACTTTTATGAAAGGATCCCTCTACATGATAAGGATTTATTGGATGCTTCTTGTGCTAGATCATTCAGTCGCATGGAAGAAGAAGCTAAATGGGATCTTCTGGACCGTATTCAAGACAATGCTGAAGCATGGGAGAATGACAAAGGAAGAAAGTCAGGTATAAATTATGATTATGAATGCATTGAATCTTTTATGGGAACTGATGGCTTTCAAAATATTAGTAGTGCTTATGGTATTGATTTACAAGTTATTACAAATTGCTTTAAGGCTTTTGCTTCTTATATTGAAATTCCAAAAAAGGGATGGAACAAGTACCATGCACCTTATAAAGATATTGTTGACGGTGTTCCTGTTGGGAGTGCTGAGTATTGCACTATTGATCACATCTTACCTGAACCTTATATCGAGAAGATACCCTTCCTAGATAAGGTAAAGGATCATCCTATGATAACTAGTGTAATTACTAAAAGTGAAAGAGAACTGTAAAACCTGATGAACAAATAAACGTTGAACTTGTTGTAACAATTGTTAAAGATCTTGTCACTAAAAGTGTAGAAGATGGGCACATAGTCTTTTGTGAGGATGCTTCTAATATTGTCTCACATCCCAATAGAACTAAAAAGGCTAGTGTCCCTGTGCTTTCTGTTAGAATTGGTGATCATTGCTATTATGGTTTGTGTGATATTGGTGCTAGTTCAAGTGCTATTACTTATGAGCTTTATAAAGAAATTATGCATGAAATTAGTCCCTGCGAGTTGGAAGAGATTGATGTAATTATTCACCTTGCTAATAGAGAAACCATCTCTCCAATTGGTTTTGTGCGGGATGTGGAAGTTCTTTGTGGTAAGATTAAGTATCCTACTGATTTCCTAGTACTTGGTTTAGCTGCTAGTAAAACTTATCCTATCATTTTTGGTAGACCTTTCTTGAGTACTTGTGGAGCTATTATAGATTGCAAAAGGGAGAAAATCTTGACTAAGTTTGATGGGGAATCTTATGAGTTTAATTTTTCGAAATTTACTAAAGAACCTTGTGAAGAGGAAACCCATAATGAGGATTTTAGAGTTGAACAACTTGCTTCTATTTCTCTTGCTCCTAACAATGCTTTGCAGCAATTTATGGAAGATCACGAAAGTGAGATCTTCATGGAAGAAAGGAATGAGATTGACGAGATTCTCCGTCGTCAACCCAAGATGCTTAAGCATAACTTGCCTGTAAAAGACTTGGGTACCACGTTGCCACCTAAAAAGGATCCGGTCTTCGATCTAAAACCTCTCCCTGACGATCTTAAATATTCTTACATTGATGATAAAAAGATATATCCTATTATTATTAGCTCTAAACTTTTAGGGAAGGAGGAAGAAAGGTTATTGGAGGTTTTGAAGAAACACCAAGGGTCTATGGGCTATACTCTGGATGATTTAAAAGGGATTTCACCTACTATATGTCAGCATGCTATCAATATAGAACCAGATGCAAAGCCATTAGTAGAGCACCAACGACGTTTAAATCCTAAGATGAAGGAAGTCGTAAGAAATGAGGTATTGAAACTCCTTGATGCTGGTATTATTTACCCTATTGCTGATAGTGAATGGGTTAGTCCTGTTCATTGTGTACCTAAAAAGGGAGGTATTACTATTGTGCCTAATGATAATGATGAGCTTATTCCCCACCACCACCTGGAATGATAACGCGGTCGAGAGAGGCTACGGAGCGGCTCCAGGCGCCGTGGCACATGGCGCTCCGCCACCACCACCTGGAATGCCCCCAAACGCAGCTGCGCCGGACCAACACCAGGGAGGTGAACCCTACCCACAGGCCATGGGTACTATGATGATCCAAAAAGGACGCCCCTCCAATCGGGTGCAGAAGGCCATCACTCGCCAAGTCAACTTGGCCACACACTCGCCACCATCTACCACTGAGTATCTCAGCGGAAGCGAGTCCTGCATCACCTTCGACAAACATGATCATATGCCTTAAGTACCTCGTCTAGGCCACTGTCCCCTCGTACTCGAGGCGCAAATCAGAGGCTTCGACATGAGTCGCGTCTTCATGGATGGCGGAAGCGGCATCAACCTCATATTCATGAGTACCTTGCGGGAAATGAGGATCCCTCTAACTTGCCTAGAGGCCTCAGACACAACATTCCACGGCATCGTCCCAGGCAAGGGTGTGTATCCCCTGGGCAAAATTAACCTCGACATCATCTTCGGCACGCCGAAAAACTTTCGGCACGAACGCATCGACTTCGAGGTCGTCGACTGGCCCTCACAGTACCACTGCATCCTCGGACGTGTCGCGTTCGCTAGGTTCATGGCAGTACCGCACTATGCCTACCTGCAAATGAAAATGCCAGGTCCCAATGGCGTCATCACAGTCAACGGGAGCTTCGAGAGATCCGACAGTTGCGACAGGGAATTCAACAGAATTTCCCAGTCCTTTGGCATGTAGGAAGAACTCGCGAGACTGAAGGAGTCGACAGACAACAGTCTGCCTCCCCCAAGCCGGCCAAGCTCGCGCTCATCAGTGCACACAAAGAAAGTGCAGGTGCACCCATCGGATCCCGCTAAAATGGCCCTCATCGCCAACAACTTGAGTCCCGCATAGGAACTCACGCTCGTCGAATTCCTCTGTGAGCACTGGGAAATTTTCGCCTGGTGTCCTGCGGACATGCCAGGAGTTCCCAGGGAATTCGCCGAGCACGCACTCAACGTCAACCCAGACGCAAGGCCAGTCAAGCAAACAATCCGACGATTATCTGAGCCACGGGCATAGGCCGTTGGAATGGAGATCAACAGACTCCTCGACGCCAAATTCATACGCGAGATCAAGGAAAGCACTTGGCTCGCCAACACGGTGCTGGTACCAAAAAAGGACACGGATATCCTACGGATGTGCGTGGACTTCACCTCTCTGAATAAGCACTGCCCAAAGGATCACTTCCCGTTGCCGTGCATCGACCAGATCATCGACTCCACTGCGGGCTGCGAGCGCCTCTGCTTCCTCGACGCCTACTCAGGCTATAATCAGATTTGAATGAAGGAGGAAGATCAAGAGAAAACAGCGTTTACAACGCCCTTTGGTGTGTTCTGCTACAACACAATGCCCTTCGGACTAAAGAACGCAGGAGCCACCTACCAGCGGTGCATGCAGGCTTGCCTTAAGGAACAACTTGGTCGCAACATCCAAGTCTATGTCGACGACATAGTAATCAAGACCAAGGAGGAAGCCTCCCTAATCGACGATTTGCATGAAACCTTCGCCAACCTCGACCGCTACCGGATCAAGCTCAATCCATACAAATGCGCCTTTGGCGTGCCATCCAGGCAACTACTCGGGTACCTCATCTCCGCAAGAGGAATCGAGGTAAACCCGAAGAAAATAAAAGCCATACTGGCCATGGAGAAGCCGAAAAACATAAGGGGCGTTCAGCAGCTGGCTGGGTGAATCGCGGCCCTCAGTCGATTCATTAGTCGGATGGGTGAAAAGGCACTCCCCTTCTACCAACTCCTCCGCAAAACTGAAAAGTTCGAGTGGACCAACGAAGCGCAGGAAGCATTCGAGGACATCAAGCGCCTGCTCTCCACCTCGCCAGTACTAGTAACCCCGTGGGAAAGGGAACCACTGTTGCTATATATCTCTGCCACCAACCAGGTGGTCAGCACAGTGCTCGTCGTCGAGCGAGCCAAGGAAAACAAGGTCCACGGGGTACAACGCCTAGTCTACTACCTCAGCGAGGTCCTCACGCCAACAAAACAGCAGTACCCGCACTACCAGAAGCTGGCGTACGGTGTCTTCATGACCGCCCGGCGACTGCGCCATTACTTCCAGGAACACCCAATCATGGTGGTCAACGACGCCCCATTGGGGCATATCCTCAATAACCCCGACACCACGGGACGAGTCGCGCTTTGGCGAATAGAATTGTTTCCATGAGACATTACTTACGAAAAGGGCGACGCAATCAAGTCGCAAGTTCTCCCTGACTTCCTCGTGCACTGGATGGAGAACCAGCTCCCTGACAAACCAGACATGTCCTACCTCTGGACAATGCACTTCGATGGGTCCAAGCGGAAGGACGGAGCAGGTGCAGGTGTCATACTGACATCACCTCAAGGAGACAAGCTGAAGTACATCCTGCGAATGCAGTTTGCCGCCTCCAACAACGAAGCTGAATACGAGGACCTGCTACACGGGATGAGGATGGCAAAAGCCTGCGGCGCCAAGAGACTCATTATTTAAGGTGACTCCAAGTTGGTCGTCAACCAAAGAATGCATGAGTGCGACGCACTGAACAACAGCATGATCGCCTACCGCGACCTCTACGACACACTCGAAGGGGACTTCGACAGCTACGAACTACGACACGTAGGCCGCGAAAGCAATGAAGAGGCGGACGCACTCGCCAACATAGGCTCTACCTGCGCCCCCGTACCACCTGGGGTATTTCTCGAGCGCATCTGCGAATGCTCCATCAAGCCAAAGGCAGTAGAGAAGAAAACAAGCGCAGCAACGGACTCGGGGGCTACGCCGCCCAATGAGCCAATGGCACTTTCGGCGACACTGGACCACGGGACTCGAAGGACCAATGAGCGTCATGATGATCGAATCATCCTGGACGCAGCCGTACATCACGTACCTCCTCAGCAAAAGGCTACCAGACGACCCGACTGATGCACGGCACATTGCGCGGCGATCCAAGGCATTCGCTATTATCAACGGCGAACTGTACAAGTGCAGCATCATAGGAGTACTCGAGCTGTCCTCCTCGACATCCACGAGGGGACCTACGGGTACCATGCCGGCAGTCGCGCCCTCGTGGCCAAAGCTCTACGAGCTAGATTCTACTGGCCTGCGGCCATGCGCGACGCCAAGGACATCGTCCAAAAATGCAACGCTTGCTAGCGATTCGCAGACAAGCCGCATGCACCTGGCGCAGAACTCCGGCCAATTCCATTGGCCTGGCCCTTCGCGCAATGGGGACTCGACATGGTCGGCAAACTCCCCAAGTCCTCACGAGGAGGCTACGTCTACCTCCTGGTGGCAGTCGACAAGTTCACCAAGTGGATAGAGGCCATGCCAATGACCAATCAGTCAGGACATAGTGCAGTCAAGTTCTTCGAGTCCATCGTCTTCCGCTTCGGAGTGCCACACAACATCATCACAGACAATGGAACAAACTTCACATCCAAGGAGTTCCAAGAATTCTGTGAGAATCTGGGAATCAACATTAGCTACGTCTCGGTAGCACATCCACAGACCAACGGTCAGGTTGAAAAGGCGAACGGGCTTGTCTACGGCGGCATCAAGAAACGACTCCTCCGACCACTCGAACAAGCCGTGGGTTGCTGGCCTGACGAGCTACAATCAGTACTTTGGAGCTTACGTACAACTCCAAACAGTGCTATAGGCTACACCCCGTTCTTGATGGTCCACGGGGCTGAAGCGGTGCTGCCCGCCGAAGTACGGTACAAAGCGCCACGCGTGGTCGCCTACAGCGAGCAGGAGTCCTCCCTCGCACTCGAAGACTCCTTCGACCTCCTCGACGAGGCGAGAGAAATTGCCGCGGAAAGATCAACGATCTACCAGCAGAACTTGCGCAACTACCACAGTAGGAGGCTACGCCCCCGATCCTTCGTCGAAGGCGACCTGGTCCTGCGACTAAAGCAGCAAGGCCATCTCAAGCTCGAATCCCCCTGGGAGGGACCATACGTTGTTACAGAAGTAATCCCAGGTGGCGCCTACCGCCTTCAAGATTTAGAGACAGGAGTCGCATACTCCAACCTGGGCGTCAGCGCGGCTGCAGCTTCTACCCTTAGTCGTTTTTTCTTTTACATCGCAAAAAAGGCACTCAGCCAAGGCTACTTGGCCACACATTGTACTTTGTACTATCTCACGAATAAATAAAGCTAAGTGCCCCAAAACTCAGTGCCTTCCTTTATTTTTCCGCAACTTATCGACTCGAGGGCTACGCCACCCTATACACAGCTGTTCTACGAACTAAAACGTGATATCCTGAGTAGCTGGCACATCAATCGAAACCCTTGACACAACATCAACCTAGTTGCAACGCACCTAACAAGTTGACAAGGGACTGAGATAAACGCATGGCTAGGCTAACGAAAAGGAGTCGCATAGTGCAACGCACTTACACGCTAACAAGCTCTTTATACATATTTGACAGACAATTATACACAACATTTATACGAACTTTACAACATCGGTACACTTATGTGCAGGATACAAACTAAGCTACTACTGCAATAGGAGAACATTGGTTTGTTCCTCAAAGAAGTCGACGATCTCTTCTGCTGGGCGATCCACTGCCTGGTAGTGCGGCACCATATTCCAAGCAGAACCTACTGGTGGCGCGGGTGGCCCAACCGCAATTACCGCAATGTCTATGTCAGGCCTGTGCAGTCGCACCAGCGATAGTGCGGCCTTGGCACCAGCCACCAGTTGTTGCCTTACACACTCGCGAACCGCAGCCAAATCTTGGAACTTGGCAAGAAGGGCCAGCAGGCTTGAGGGAGCAACATCCAGCGGAAACATCGTCCGATAAATGTTATTCAAGCATGACTGCGACTTCTTCAGAAAGTGCAACACTCGCGACGCATGATCCTGCATGCTCGCCAGCGCAATCGCACGATCATGATCCACCCAGAAGTATCCACTCTCCTAAAGTTGCTCTTGAGTCAGATCATGCATGTGAATGGCAATCCTATCCTTCTCATCCTGCGGATGGGGCGCGCTGACAACTATTCAAAGCAACAATGGAAGCGTAAGGATGGCACATCACTGCGAGTGACTACAAGGAAAAGATAAGAGTAAGCAAACTAACACTTAAATTGGTCGCAAAGTTGTGTCATCTCCCTAGAAGATACTGATCTCTAGCGGTGGCTTTCTCTGCCTTTGACTTCCATACATCCGCGTTACCGTGGAGCATGGGCAATTCACGCTCCAACTGCTTCACGCGGTCCTTGATCATGGCAGCAACAGCTCATCCACCCTGGAGCGCGATGGCGCTAAAGTATCATCAAGGGGCGGCGAGTCCTGAGGTTCCCTCAAAGGATCACTTGATGTGCCCTACCACAAGCCAAGCAAGAAGCGAATAAGAAGATCAAATCGACACACAGACAAAAGATTCGAGTGCATTCAAGATTGGCAAAAGTATCAGCATATACACCTGCCAAAAAGCATGTTCTAGACAAAAGGCATAAAACTAATCAACTATTACAAAGCTATTAAGGAGCGATTGGCTTCTTCGACTTCGACGGCTTCGGGGGCTTCATCGAGTCCGTGGCAGTGTCAGATGCCACTGACTTTCCGCCAGCCCCTGATGCCACAGCCTTTGCCGCCTTCTTGGCCCGCTGCAGCTCCTCAGAGTACTTCGCAACCATGTTAATCAGCTGCGGCCCATATTTGCCACAGGCAGTCGCAAAGGGAGCAAAGACTACTTGCTGGCCGTCCGCGCTAATGGGCATCGCCTTCGAAATCGCTGCAGGATCAACCTCGACTCCATGGGCCTGCACCATGGCGAGTGACATTGACGCGCCAGCCGCACGGTGCGAGTTCTTGAAGCTTGCAGGAACACCCCCGGCGAGAGACTCCACCAGCTCGTTCATGTTCTCGATCAGCTCAGCCTTGGGCATCAACTCCTCCCGAAGGCGACGGAGCATGCCCTTGGCTTTGGAAAGCATATCCTGAATGGCGGCGCTGCGGTCCTTGACTGCTGAAAGTGCACCCGCCAAGGCATCATCGTGACGGAGGGCTTAAGGGTCGAAGCTCAAATCACCAGCATCTGTACATAAAACCATACATGGACAAAACATCAGCGCCAACGGCAAAAATCAAACAGAGAGAGATGATGATATCCAAACACAATACCTGAGAGGGCCTTGGTAATCGAGAAAAGCTGTTCTTCGAACAACTTCTCCCTGACCGTGATGGAGGCACGCAGATCCTCTTCATGCCTCTGGGCCTCGCCACGCGCCGCGATTGCCTCATCACGACCCTTCACAGCCACGACGAGTGTTTTCTCCATGGTGGCAGCATTGCGTAGGAGGGCGTTATGTTCAGCTACAAAACAAAAGGGATTGACTATCAGTCGACTATATAAAAGGGAGAAGAAGAGGAAGTGAAGAACACTTACTTTCGACCACGCGATGACGCGTCTCCAGCATTGCATGCTGACGACCCATCGCAACCACTTGCTCCGCCAAGTGAGCGGCTTCCTTCACAAGGGGCTATCGCACAACAAAGGATCAGCAGATGGCATAGATAACATCGACTGTAACATCAAAAGAAGAAATCCTACACTTACATGATCCTCCAATGACTCCGAAGCCGATTGGTGTGTAGTCATCCGGGCAGCCATTCGGTGCTCCCCTTCATGCAGAGAGCTGGAAGAGTTGTTCCCGGAGTGGGCCGCCAATGGAGGGGTAGGAGCACACTCGACCTCTTTCTTGGCCTTTGAGGTTGCGACTCCTGATTCTTTCAAAAATTGGACGTCGCCAGAAGATGACGACGCCTCTTGACTACAAAGACAAAACCAACATTAAGGACAAAGCAAAGCCAATGAAGAATCAGAAAGGACAAAACAAAAACTTACCAATCAAATTTATCAAAGTCAAAGGTTGGTTCCCCCGAGTCTGACGAAGACTCCTTTGGCAGTCGCATCTTCTTGCGAGAAGACGACGCCACGATGCTCACAGGAATGGAAGAGATTGGCGATCCCGCACCAACGCCTGCACCTTCCAGAGTCGAAGGAGACGACGCATCGGAATCCTTGCTGCACGAACGCTTGCGAGTATCCAGACTACCCGACTCGGGGGATTCCTCTTCCACATCGGATAGGACGGTCGATTCTGACTCGTCCTCTTCCAAGTCCTCGTGAGGGATAACCCCCTCAGGAAGAGGGGGCATACAGGGTGACACCGCCCAATCCTGTATACAGACAACAAATTCAGCACAAAGCAAAGAAACAACAAAGAAGCAATCAACAAACTAAGCTACTATGTAGCAAAATTGTACCTCAGGAGGAGGGTTAGAAGCGTCGAATGGGGGAACGACTGGCTCACTAGGAAGCACATCCTTGATGGTGTATGTGGTCACCAGTCGAACCCTTTTATCCACCTCACTCGCGGACATGCCATCGGCAGACACACGAGTGACATCATCAGCGCCAGCCCACTGAAACATGGGGTGGACTCTGGCCTGCAGGGGCTGGACGCGACAGCACAACCACGTGCGAATGAGGGCGCATCCTCCCTCCTCTTTGCCTATGCGACTCTCGAGGTCGCAGCCTCATCTGACACACATCTCCAGCGGACTCGCGGGCATGACTACATTCTTCCAGGGGCGCCTCCTCTTGCGGCGTCAGCGGGATCGAAGGTCTTGAGTCGAAGTGGTCTCCGTCGGCCTTCTGGTCGCGAACATAGAACCACTTGTCCCTCCACCCTTGGACGGACTTCATCAGCTTGATGTCGAAATAGGTGGCGGATGGATCGATGTGGATTCCGCAGCCGCCTACATCATAGACTAAAGAGCCAGATGCAGATTGGCGCTTCAACTTGAAGAGGCGCTTGAAGAGGCCGAAGTGCGACTCGATTCTGATCCAGCACTCGTAGAGGGTGATTGAGCAAGAGATATGGAGGATAGAGTTCGGGGACAACTGATGGAGCTGAAGCCCGTAAAAACAAAGGAGGCCCCTGAAGAAGGGATGCAGGGGCAACGAGAGGCCGCAAATGATGAATGCCAAGAACATCACTCGAAAACCAACGGGAGGAGAGGGGGTTATCTCACCGCCGGGGACACGCGCGTTGGCGACTACGGCGGACAACACTCCGTCTTGACGAAGAAGAGGAAGATCAGAGGACTTGATGATGGACGGACGCCACGCGCCATTCATGACGCCGGTGCCCGTGCCCTTCTTCTTCCCGCCAGCAGAGGTGCTGGTGCCCGCAGCGGCGGAGCCGCCCTTCTTCTTCACCGCAACAGTGGTAGCCGCGGAATCGGCCGCAGCACCTCCCTTCTTCTTTCCCATTGCGCGGCGGCGATGCGACCGGAGAAAGTAGCTGGGAAATGCGCGGAGCTGGTCCAGCGCCGTGGAGGAAAAGAGAGCAGAGAAAGCAGGGGAGCAGCGGCAATGGCGATGAAGGCAAAAGATGAGTGAAAGTAGATGTGAATTTTACCGTCGCAGCGCCACTACTTAACCTCTGGAAGATGCAATCCAATGGCTCAAAAAAACCCTACTGGACGTGTGGCGATCATCGTGCTAGACACGTGGAGGAGCTGAAACATGAACCATCCCCCCATCACTCCCATTACGCGTGGAAATCGAGGAGGCGCGGTTAAACTAAAGATTACGCATGCCCAGTCAAATCAGAGTCAAGGAGTGGGACCCACCGCTCGTCAAGTCCCGACAAACTCGCTCACGCAGGCAACTAAGGTCATGAGATCGTCAGCACTGATGTCATCAACAACTACACAGCAGAAGACTTTGATTACTTTAGTCCTTGCTCGAGTCTTCGACTCCACCAAGCACTCGGGGGCTACTCCCATAGGGAGTGCTGGTCGCGCACCCTATGATTTTTTCTTTTTCTTTTATAGGAACATGAACAATCACAGCAAAACCCAAACACTCGAAGCACGGTTCGACTATGGACATGGGTTTACGCCCATAGGGAGCGCCGGAAGCAAATTTGACTGAAACAAGCAAATAAAGACAACAGCAGTCGCAAAAGTACTTTAGTCCCTGCCTGAGTCTTCGACTCAACCAGGCACTCGGGGGCTACTCCCATAGGGAGCGCTGGTCGCGCACCCTATGATTATTTGTGCAAAGTATTGTGTGTTGATAACATCCACACTCGAAGTTTATGGCGACACCGCCTCATAAATTCCCTACAAAGAGATCACATCTCCTGGGTCACCCGAATCATCTCCGCGATGATAAAATTCAGATGCCGCACTTACAGTGTGAAGATAAGACCTGAATAAGGCCTGGCAACGCATTAAGCTGCGCACTACCAGAAATATATCTGTGCCTGCAGGTACGATGAACATGCCTTAACGGACGCGTCGAGTGCTCACACCATATACTGGAATTCGACTCCTGTAAGACCTCCGTGGCTTGAGTCGAATTACACCAGCACTTTTCCGGATTCGAGTCTGGGGACTCAAGTTCAAGTAGATGGCGTTGTTTTACCCTAAGGTAGTTAACTGATACCAATACATCGGTTAAAATCAGGCACGCACATCAAGAATCCCTATGACATAAACAGAGCAGTCGAAAAATATACTCAGTCATGTACTCGAAAGGCTTCATAAAGTCTCCAATCGAATCTGCGATTCCACTGGACACTCGGGGGCTACTGACATGGGTATACTCTATAGGTACTCGAGCTTGGTATATACGGCCTGAATACATGGAGGCCCACGGTGTCGCTAGGGCCCAAATGAAGAACTCGAGTAACCTACGGACTCTCTATTGCTTGAAGAACAAGAAGAAGCTAAAGATAGAAAGTTTAAAGAGGAAAACCCTAACCTGTAACTGACTCGACCTGCTACCCGAGACGTAGCCTATCTATATAAAGGCTACTGGGAGGTGGACTTGCCTTTGGCCTGCTGGGAGGAAGTGACCACAGTGGATTTGCCCTTGGAAGCCGCTGGAGTGGGTCCTCGCCGAGCTTGAGATGACTCGGACGAGGCAGATGAACTTGGCACGGGGGCTTTGGTGGCTGGCGCTGGAGCTGCTGTTGGTTTCTTCGGAGCCGGGACAGGCGCTGGTTCGGTGGCTGGTGCTGGAGCCGCTGCTGGTGCTGGAGTTGCGGTAGACTTGGTAGCTGCTGGTTGCGGCAATGCCGAAGTGCTGGATGCCGTTGCCTCGGCCGATCCGACCCCTCCCGATCCGAGGTCGCGTCCCTCTAAAGGAGGTACTGCGGAACCCGGAGCGGCTGCAGAGCCCTCCGGAATAGGGCTCAGCGGGCGTGACTCGTCGTCACGGGGAGGGGAAGGGCTGGACCAAAGAGGAGAGGAGATGCTCGATCCGCTCTGAGGGACCTCCATAGGAGCCCTACAAGAGAACATAATGTAAGGAGTGAAATTACCCGAGCGAGGGGAGAAGTGTCTTTGTGATGAAAAAAGAACTTACGCATCCGAGGTCTTGGCCTCCTTAGGTTTCCGAGCCCTCCATGCCGGGGCTTTGCCTGCCCGTTTGGAGGCAGTCTTGTCTCCGGCCTTCTTTTGCCTTTTGGAAGGCTGAGAAGGTTCGGAAGAAGAACTCGACGCGGATCCGCGCTTCTTCTTTGACGCCACCGGAACAGGCTCGCCCGTGGAAAGTGGAGAATCCTCATGGATGTGCCCATCGGGGTTAGCTGATGCCGGGAAGGCAAAAGAAAGAGGGACAACCTCGACGGGTTCAATCACATCGATATCCGAGTCATCCTCATCGTCGGGCCAATCTCTAAGGGAAGAGAATTTACCGCTGGGTCGTCTGGTGGCATCGGGTGTGGGGAGGAACATCTCCTGGTCCGGCTCCTCCTCATCCGGAATTTCTCGGTCCAGGGCCCACTTAAGGGTCGGATCTGGGCCATCCTCGAGGGTTTGCTGGAGAAACAGCTGAGAAAAAAGCACAAGGAGCAAAGTCAGAAATATGATAAGAACCGACATGAAATTGATCCGAAATAAGTTTACCCCGCGAAGCTTACTGCGGGAGGGAGCCTGTCACGGCAGTAATGCTCGATTCCCCACGTCCATTCAGCGGAGAAGTCCTTATGGGTGGTGAAAAGAGCCTTGACCCGGCGGAAGATCTCCGTATTGCTCAACTCGAACGAGGAGGTTCGGTTGGGGTCGCGACTGAAGCTCATATGGCACAACTTGTGAGTGTGCCGCTGAAGGGGAGAGATTCAGTTGCGCACGAATGTGATCATGGCATCCTCGTTGCGCAATCCGAGCTTCTTCAGCTCTGCAAACCTTTTGTTCACTTGGTTGGCCAGAGCCATAGGTTTCTTGGCAACCTCCTCCCAGAAATCCGTGTTAGGGGGACCCAGAACGTAGGGCAGCAACCGGATCAAATCTTCCTTGCCTTCGTTCTGGACGTAGAAGAAGGTCCGGGCCCATCCTTTGCAGGAGTCAAGCCCGATGACCCGGGGAAAGATTGAATACCTCCGGGGCAAGATCGAGGCAACTCCGAACTGAGTTAGCTGCTTGTCCTCTGACTCGACGTGGATGTTGGGGACGACGTTGCGACGGAGTCCGAAGAACCGGATCCACAGCTCCTTCGTAGGCCATAGCCCGGTGTAGCCCTCGATCGAAGAAACGAAAGCGGACAGAGAGGTGATGGCGTTCGCCGGGAGATGATGTGGTTGCAGGTGAAAGGTCCGGATCCAGTCCCGGAAGAAATTGCTCACTGGAAGCCCAAATCCCCATTTGAAATGGGATAGGAAAACAACAAACTCACCCAGATTGGGTGAGGGGGCCAACTCCGAGGAGGGGAGACGAGCAGCGACGCCGGCGGGAATGCGCCGGGTCCAGTAGAGCCAGTCGATGTCGTCCTCGCAGACCGAGAGGCGGCCGCAGCATGATCGCGCGCCGACGTCCTCCTCCATCTCCTTCTCAATGACGATGAGCTCCTCCTCCGTCATTTCGATCCCACTGTCCTCGCTGGAGCTGGCGGCGGCGGGGCTCTGCGGTCTAGACTAACGAGGACCCGTGGCTAAACAGAGATGCTGGTGATCGCGGTGCGAGAATGAAGAAGGTGCAGCGGCGCTTCTGTGACGAATGGCGGCGCGGTTGCAAGGAAGAAGAAGAGGAACGGGCGAGGGGGCGCGGAGATGGAAAAGTTCTAAGGAGCGTGCCCTTCCCCTATTTAACTGCCCCTAGTCATCAAC
This sequence comes from Avena insularis, assembly GCA_023614405.1. NCBI lineage: Eukaryota > Viridiplantae > Streptophyta > Magnoliopsida > Poales > Poaceae > Avena > Avena insularis. The sequence continues at coordinate 462,092,727 of CM042684.1, forward strand.
GAGTGGGATCGTGCTGCGCTGGAAAACCACACGGTGTGGCCGTGTATCACAGGCATCGACCAATCAGTGAGAAGCCACACCGGGGGCCGCAGAGTAAATGCGATCCCATGACACGACATGCGGTTGCGGTAAACAAGGAGACAGACGTGACGTAACCCCCGCACAGTAATCACTGACATTTACTGCGGCGGTTACTGCGCAGGCCCTTAAAATAAGGCATCGTAATGATTAACCATTATGTGGGTTGGCGTACGAGAGAAGGAAGCAAGGCCCAGATCTGAGCCACGATGGTAACCCGGCCGGCAAGTGAAAACTTGAACTATGCAGAGGGAAAGTAAAACCATAGGATCCGAGCCAAAGTGGTGACCCGACCGGCAAGTGAAAACTTGGAGCGTGCGAAGGGAACGTAAATCCATATAATCCGAGACAAAAAGATAACCCGGAGCTAAACGTCCGAAACTTAGATACGAATGAACCTGATGTGGCCTTAGCGACCAAGGCCGCTAAGGCCGCACCAGGTTCGGGGACTAATGTTGGGGGGATAACCCCGGGTAGGGTCACTCCGGGGTATAAGGGCCGAGTTAGCCGAGGTTCGGCAAGGTCAAAGCGGATGCTGGCCGAGTCACCTCAAGGCAGGCCGGATCACGGAGTAACCCGGACCAGGGGGGTCGCCTAACATTGTCTCGTCCGACTCAAGGAGTAAGTCGGAGACACTTGTCTAGCTTATATGCAGGAACAGGTGTGGCCGGATCAACTGTGATCCGGATCCTCGTTTGGCTTCTAGGAGAAGGAAGGAATATCTCTGGTCAAAAAGAAGGCCCGGTGCGTACTGGATGAGCGAATAAATCAAGGGCAGGACCACCGGATCGTGGCCGATAAGGGTGATGACGGTCACGTCGGCTGATGCAGGCGCCGCAGAGGCAACGTCGCTAAAGCAAGAGTGACGTAGGGGAAAAGCACCGCTGTCGGGTTACTACTTTGGGAGGAGGCATATTCTTAGGAATATGCCTCCACGTATGCCCTAGGCCAGGACCGAACCACCCCTATATAAGGGGGGGGGGGGGTTGGGGTTCTGGTAAGGAGGTTGGGTCTTTTCAGATACATAGCAAGGAAAACACTTGTGGGTCTAGGGTTCTTGGGCTAGTTAACAGGCAAGAGTAAGAGAGTTTCTTCTTCCTCCTCTTGTCAATACAGCTCGAGGAGCACTTGTAATCTTGGAGACTGAACATCAAAACGAAGCTTCTGTGTAGAGAATCACTCTACTATCCCTCCCTGGATTCCCATAGCGCATATTAGTCCCCACCTTTAGCCTATCCATGGCATCTGTCGTGACACCACCATGACAGCTGCGGTAGGGGTAAGCTCGCGAGGGAGCCCTTGGTATGCTGATTATGCTAACTTTATTGTCTCCAAGTATTTGCCTCCAACTTTTATAGCCCAGCAAAGATGAAAGTTCTTTTATAATTTGAGGCATTATTTTTCGGATGACCCACACTTATATAAAGAAGGAGTGGATGGTATTATGCGAAGACGTGTTCCAGAATATGAACAAAACGAGATATTGCATAAATGTCATGGTAGTGCTTATGGAGGACATCATGCAGGAGATAGAACTGTGCAAAAGGTGCTGCAATCAGGTTTCTACTGGCTTACCCTTTTTAAAGATGCAAGAAAGTTTGTTTTATCTTGTGATGAGTGTCAGTGTGTTGGTAATATTTCTAGACGCGATGAAATGCCTATGAACTACACTCTAGTTATTGAACCCTTTGATTGCCGGGGAATTGACTTTATGGGTCCTTTTCCTTCCTCAAAAGGTTATACTCATATTCTTGTTGTGGTTGATTATGTTACTAAGTGGGTAGAAGCCATTCCTACGAAGAGTGCTGATGGGGAGACTTCTCTAAAAATGCTTAAGGATGTTATCTTTCCTAGGTTTAGAGTGCCTAGGTATCTCATGACTGATGGAGGTTCTCATTTCATTCATGGTGGTTTTAGAAAGACCCTTGCTAAATATGATGTTAATCATAGAATTGCTTCAGCTTATCACCCCCAAACTAGTGGGCAAGTAGAGTTATCAAATAGAGAAATTAAATCCATCTTGCAAAAGACTGTTAATAGATCTAGAAAAAACCGGGCTAAAAAGTTGAATGATGCTTTATGGGCTTATAGGACTGCCTACAAAAACCCCATGGGGATGTCTCCTTATAAAATGGTTTATGGGAAAGCTTGTCACCTACCTTTAGAATTAGAACACAAAGCTTATTGGGCAGTTAAAGACTCAATAGAGATTGTAAGCTCGCTGGCGAGAAAAGATTATTTGACTTAAGCTCTTTAGATGAATGGCGGAGTGAAGCCTATGAAAATGCTAGGCTCTTTAAGGAAAAAGTTAAAAGATGGCATGACAAGAGAATACTTAAGAGAGAATTTCATGTTGGTGAGAAAGTTCTATTGTATAGGTCTCGTCTCAGATTTTTTGCAGGAAAACTACTGTCAAAATGGGAAGGACCTTTCAGTATTGAAGAAGTGTACTGTTTGGGAGCAATAAAAATCTCTTCTTTAAAAGATAATACTACACAAGTAGTGAATGGGCAGCGACTCAAGCACTATATTGCTGGAGATTCTTACAATGAAGATGTTGATGCCTTTCAAGTTATACTCCAAAAAATTTGTCAAGGACCAAATTCAGAGACCTGCAGAGTCCGTTTTCAAATAGGTAACAGTTCTGGTAAGAAAAGTTCCATGAAAATACTATCCAACTATATTTTTTGCAGTTTTCAGTCAATAAGGAAAGTTACGAAGTGAAAGAGGGACAGAAATGGAGCCAGGGTGGCTCACACCACCCTATGGTGCGGGGCCACCCCTGGTCGCGCCACCAGGTGGTGTGGCCACTCCGGACTCCGCCTCCGACTCATTTTCTCCCCGTACCTTCCTTTTGATGTAAAACTTCGTAATATATAATCCCTCGGATCCCCCGAGGTTCATATATCGTGTTTTCGTCGTGTTTTCGTTTCGATCTGTTTCTGCTAGGAACTATCTTTGAAAGCTTTGAAGCACAATGGTGTCTGCCAAGGATAAAGGAAAGGATCCTATGGAGGAGGATCTCTTGGACCCCGGGCAGGAGAAGGAGATCAAGAGTGAAGATGAAGAGGAGGAAAAGCACACCGGCACTACCATTGCAAGCATTGGAGTGGTGGCAAACCCTGCCAGGACTATGTCAATTGGAGGGAAGCCTCCTCATCACCGTTCAGATCCCTGGTCACTTCCTCCATGCACCAAGAATCCTTTCCATACTCTTATCCATGAGCATCAATACCAGAATATGCCCAAGGGGAAATTACCCTCCAATTGGGATTTGCCTCGTTCTAGCCATGCAGGAAAAGAAGACTTTAAGGAGGTAGAGTGGGGAAAGAATCGCAGGAGCTGGGATTCTCAACCCGACATGATCATGAGCCTCATTGAGCAAAACTCATAGCTTATTCGTAATCTCACCTTCGAGATTGAGGACTTGGGGAAATTGATCAAAGATCTCATCAAGAGGATACCACCACCACCAAAGGAATAATTCGTCATCAGGTTTGGCACCCCCTTTGTTTGTTCCAAGCTTGGGGGAGTGCCGCGGTATCACATCACTATCTTCTATATTTTTACCTTTTTAAGTAGAGCCATATCATGAATAGAGAAGTTATCATGTAGGATGGTTTGCATTATCGAAGTGTCCCCTCTCTCGTTAGATATGTATCCCTTGGTGTGAGTTGCCGTTATGAGATATTAATGAGAAGTTCTATCATTTACTCTTTTGCATATCTTATATTAGTTTTCAATCTGTGGTTATATGATTGATCTTGTTGTTAGTATTGGTATCACTGGGATCATTGAGTTAATTTAGTTGGTTTTGGCAAACCTGGCTCGGTCAGTAGCAACACTATTTTTGAGAGTTGAATGAAAAAGATAAAAGTACTCTAAACAAATATAATTTCATCATCTTTCTTTCTTGATTTGCTCATAATCTTAGTATTCTCTAGTTAAGATCTTTTGTGCTTCCAAGGAAGATTGCATGTTTGTTTTTATCACTTTATGTTTGTTTGTTTCCTTCAACTCTTATACTTGCTACCCAGCCTTGCTAGCCAAAAACCTGTACTGAGAGGGAATACTTCTCATGCATCCACTCCTTAAAAACCAAAACCTTTGCCATTTGTGTCCACATACCTACATATTAGCACTATTGCTATTCCAAGTAAATTCTTGTTTTTATCTACCTTCCAAATTAAACCTGTTATGTAAAAATTAGTGATTAAAGCTCTCACGAACTTGATGGCACACTTTACTTTCTTGCACTTAATAAACTTGAACCATTGTGCTCATCTATGTTGCGTATATGCTTGCGCTTTGTAAGTTATGAATTAGCAGAACCTTGCTGTCATGGGGAACGCTTTCAACATTGCATTGGTACTTTGTACCTAGTTGATATCATGTTCTTTTGTCTATGGATGTCGTCGGTGTGAAATGAAAGGGGAGCTTGTAAGTCCATGGAGTTATGCATGTGTGTTAGAGAAACGCTTGGGTCGCTGGTCTAATCCATGCCGTCATGGTGGAAACCTGCAGCGTAACCATAATGAGCATCTATGAAGCATTCTTCTTATAAAAAAAGAGATAGAGATTGAGAAAACGAGAAAAATAAAAAAAGAGAGATTATGAAAAGAGGAAAGAGAGAAAAAAGCACCATATTCCCATGGTAAATAAGAAGATTGTTGAGATGCTTGTTGTCTGCTTGCCTTGTCATTTTGATATGGGGATTCTTCCGTATCATCGGGTAAGGGGTACCCCGTTGGCGGTTCTCCATGATACACATGTGCTTACGATGACAAGAACTTACCGGTGACTAAACTTGAGTAGCATGAGGAGCGGCCCTCGTATTCAGGGGACATGAGATTCTCAATTTACAACTTGTCAAGCATATCCTCATATTTGATCACTTTAACCTTAACCACCCAATGATGCCTATGATAGGGGCAATGAGAACTGAAAGCTAATAAGTATCATAATTTTTGGGAGCACTTTATGAAACTTGAAATCCCTGCTTCCCTCTACGAAGGGCCTTTCTTTTACTTTTCAGTTGAGTCAGTAAACCTATTCCCTTCTATCTCAGCAAGTATTTTGAGTTGTTGTGATTCATTCATTCATATAATGATTTCTTCAATCATGTTTCTTATGTTCCTTGTTTTGCACATTGCTCTTATCTTGGTGATTACTACTTTGAAAGCTATCATTGAAAACCAGTTATTTGTGAACTCCAGCAAATTATCAACTATTCTTCGACCAAGAGCTAAGTTTGCCATTACCAATTATGATTCAGTTTATGTATCTTTATTCTGTTTCCTTTACTTATTGCAAGTTAAGTTATATAATAGGGAGTTTTCTTCTATTATGATCTATGTATTGATGAATGTGATGCTTCTTGTCCGTATTATTTTATCGACTCTTCACTCCATAAACCTGAGGCCATGTTTATTGAGCTCAATTTCGCTTGGGGACAAGCGAAGTCTAAGCTTGGGGGGAGTTGATACGTCCATTTTGCATCACTATTCTATATCATAATTTACTGTTATTCATTGGTATATTTCATATTAAGAGGTGATACTTATGTATTTTCATCTGTTTTGCATGGTTGATGACTTTTGGAGCATGGACCTGGGTCCGGGGATTCGATGGAAAAGGTGTTGTTTGGAGGCAAAATTCGCAAAGATCAGAAAATCTGGGAAGATATATGGAAAATCCTATTTTTCTAGAAGACGAAGGAAGCCAGAAGGAGGAGTGGAGATGGGCCACGGGGGGCCCACACCACCCCTGGCGCGGGCCACCCTAGGCCGCGCCACCAGGTGGTGTGGCCGCCCTAGCCCACCTCTGGCTCTCCCCTCTAGTGTATATATTCCTCCTGAAACCCTAATACTCGAGAAGCGACCACAGAAAGATTCCGCCGCCTCTGCGGAGCGGAAAACACTAAGAGAGAAAGATCTCTCCGGCAGACAGAATTCTGCTGGGGGAATTCCTTCCTGGAGAGGGGGGATCGTCGCTATCAACACCACCATCAAGCTGGACTTCATCGGGATCATCATCATCATCACCACCACCATCATCACCATCAGCACCCTCATCAACATCTCCATATTGCTGTAACAATTGGGTTGAATCTTGCATAGTTCTTAGGGTAAACTTTCCCGGTGTTGATTACTCTTTGTAGTTGATGCTATTGAGTGAACCATTGAATTATTATTTATGTCAGATTGTTATACATCATTATTCCATCTCTGATCATGATCCATATGATGTCTTGTGAGTAGTTCATTTTGTTCTTGAGGACATGGGAGAAGTCATGTTGTTGGTAGTTGAGTTGTGTTGAGAAAGATTCAATAGTTTGATATTTAAGTTGTGGTGTACTTCTTCTAGTGGTGTCATGTGAATGTCGACTACATGACACTTCACCTATATGGGCCTAGGGGAATGCATTGTGTATTTGGCTACTAATCGTAGGGGTTGCCGGAGTGACAGAAACCTGAACCCCCGTTAGGAAACCATTGCACAAGGGACGTCAGGGTCTTATAATTTAAAGTTGTGGTTAGGTTTTTACCTTAATTACTTTCTTGTACTTACGGATGTTTGCAAGGGGTATAATCACAAGTATGTATTAGTCCTAGGAAGTTCGGTACATTAGCACAGGTTCACCCACACAATACTTAGTAAGCTAAAGAAGATTAATCAACTATATGAAGCGAAAGCACTTGACAGTCTTCCCATGTGTCCTCGAGAACGTTTGGTCATCTTAAGTAATACAACCGGCTTGTCCTTTGCTGAGTAAAGGATTGGGCCACTTGCTACATTTATTCTTATTGTCTTTTGTTTACTCGCACTTTGTTTACTTGCTTTATCAAAAACCCCTAAAAATCCGTTTGCTAAGTATTTGCAGAGAATTCCTGATCCATACCACTAGCCAGCACCTTCTGCTCCTCGTTGGGTTCAACACTCTTACTTATCGAAAATACTGCGATACACCCCCTATACTTGTGGGTCATCAGGGTGTGAGATATACGGTGTTCCGGGACGGTGAGCACACAAGTTTACCCAGGTTTGAATCCGCCGGCTTTGGATGGATCCTACTCCTGCTAGCAATCCGATGTCTGACAAGCGGAATATGGGTTACAAGGGTTTCGCCTGTGCGAGTTGAGATTGTAGATTATTGTGAGGGTGCCCTAAAGGCTCTCCCTAGGACGGCTTATATAGATATCTGGCCTAGGGATTACAGGAGAGATCTATCCGTCTACGACTAAGAGTCGGTTACAGAGTACATCTTGAACTACAAGGAATACTATGGGCCTATGTCGGTAAGTCTTTGATGGCTCGGTGTTGATGTAGAGCTCGTTGGGAACCCCAAGAGGAAGGTATGATGAGCACAGCAGCAAGTTTCCCTCAGTTATGAAACCAAGGTTTAATCGAACCAGTAGGAGCAAGGAAACACCCCAAAGGTGTTGCTAGCTGAGCCTTGGCAGGGCACACTACCGGTGCTAGTAGCAACGTGGAGACCTGCACAACACAACCACAGAACTCTGTCCCCAACTTGCGATAAGGTTGTCAATCTCACCATGTTTTGCTGAAAACAAAGGATTAAACGTATCGAATGGAAGTTAGTAATAGTTTGCAGAAAGTAAACACAAAGCAGTAAACAGTTTGTAGATTGTATGTAAAAGAAAGGACCGGGATCCATAGTTCACTAGAGGTGGCTCTCCTTAAGATAGATAACATGCTGGGTGAACAAATTACAGCGGGGCAATTGACAAACATCGAGAAAGCAATACATGCATATACTAATCATCTTGACTCCTTTGGAACTTGATTGGGCATTACAACATTATACATAGACCGCCATCCAACTGCATCTATCACTAATAATCCACCTTCAGGTTATCATCCGAACCCCCTCCAGTATTAAGTTGCAAGCAACAGATTATTGCTTTACGAATTGCGTGTAAAGTAAACAAAGGATTGTTGTTTTCTCCCTAGTAGCAACAACACATCTAGTAGCTTAGAGATTTCTGTCACTTCCCCAGATTACCAGAGGCATGAACCCACTATCGAGCATAAATACTAACTGTTGGAGTTGCTAGCATCTACTTGGCCAAGATAGCTACTAACAACGGAAAGCATGCAAGATCACAAATAACAAAGACATGATAGAATCAATAATCAATCTGAAATAGCATCTCAATATCCATCAGATCCTCGCAAACACAACATGTAGAATTACAAATAGATGATCTTGATCATGAATGGAGCTCACAAGATCTAAACATGAAAGCACAAAGTAGGAGAACCAGCCATCTAGCTACTACATGGATCCGTAGTCCAAGGATGAACTACTCACGCATCACACCGGAGGCTTGCATGGTGATGAAGAAGGCCTCCAGGGTGAATTCCCCTCTGGCGAGGTGCGAGAAGAGCTTGAATCCCTCCGATCTAGGGATGGAGATGGCAGACTCTGAACTCTTCGTGGATTTTGATCGAGTACTTAGGGTTTTTTCGAGGGCAATATATAGGCGGAAGGAGAGGCCGAGGGGTCTGGGGTCGCCAGACCACCCCTGGCTTGAGCCAGAGCCTGGCCTGGCCAGGTGGTGTGTGGCCCCAGCCCTTCTCAAATCTCGTATTCTGGCATCTGATGACTTCCGGAAAAATAGGCACTTTGTCTTTTGTCCCATCCAATTTCGAGAATATTCATTTTCTGTCTTTCCTGGAACCAAAAACAGCAGAAAACAGGCAGCTGGCACTGTAGCTCTTGTTAATAGGTTAGTCCAAGAAATCATATGAAAAGTACTCCAAAGTGTGGACAAAACACAAGAAAGTGGATAAAACCAAGCATGGAACATCAAAAATTATAGATACATTTGCAATGTATCAACATCCCCAAGCTTAACTCCTGCTCGTCCTCTAGTAGGTAAGTGATAAAAAGAAAGAATAGTTTTTGAGGTGACATGCACCATCAAAGACTTGATCAAAGTATTTGTAAAACATTCAAAGCTGGGATCATAGTACTTAAATCAAAACATGAAAGACAAAGTTCTAGCAATAAGACAAAGAAACTATGATGCAACATGAAAAGGCACAAACAAAAGATTCATGAATAACAATGCTTTGCAAGACGTTTGTTTGTTTCACATAAAGAAAACATAGCATAATAGTATTCAGCTTGTCCCTCATAGAGTAGCAAATATAAATGCATAGGACACCTTCAAAGTTCATAAGAGTGACTAGATACAAATAGTTTAATACAAGCAATATCAAGTTATGCATCAATCAACTAGTCTTGGGACAATGCACATAGAACTAAGAATGGCTACTATGCTCTCAAAGTAGGTGCATAAAGATAGAAGGTGGAGACTCAACATAAAAGTAAAAGAAAGGCCTTCATAGAAGGAAGTAGGGATTCAACTCATAAAGAGCTTCCAAAAATTATGGTACTTATAGCTTTCAGCTCTCATTGCCCCTATCATAAGCATCTTGAAGTGATTAAGGTTAAAGTGAACAAACTATGGTGTACATGCTTGACAAAGTATAAGTTAGGAATCTCATGTCCCTTGTATACAAGGGCTACTCCTCATGCTACTCAAGTATAGTCACCGGTAAGTTCTTGTCATCGTAAGTACATGTGTATCATAGAGAACCGCCAACGGGGTACCCCTTGACCGATGATACGGAAGAATACCCATATCAAAATGACAAGGCAAGCAGACAACGAGCATCTCAGCAATCTTATTATTTACCATGGGAATATGGTGTTTTTTTCTCTCTTTCCTCTTTTCATAATCTCTTTTTTTTTCTCTTTTTCTCCTTTTTCTCAATATAGGACTCTTTTTTATAAGAAGAATGCTTCATAGACAGCTCATTATGGTTACGCTGCAGGTTTCCACCATGTCAGCATGGATTAGACCAGTGGCCCAGGCGTTTCTCTAACACATATACATAACTCCATGGACTTACAAGCTCCCCTTTCATTTCACACCGACGACATCCATATACAAAAGAGCATGATATCAACTAGGTACAAGTACCAAGTGCAATGTTGAAAGCGTTCCCCATGACAACATGGTTCTGCTAATTCCCAACAAATAAGTGCAAGCATATACAACATAGACGATACAATGGTTCAAGTTTATTAAGGGCAAGAAAAGTAAAGTGTGCCATCAAGTTCGTGAGAGCTTTAATCACTAGTTTTCTCATAACAAGTTTAATTTGGAAGGTAAACAAAAGCATGAATATACTTGGAATAGCATAAGCTAGTAGGTAGGTATGGTGGACTCTTTGTAATAACTTGGTTTAGGGAGTTGGATGCATGAGTGGAACTAATACTTGGTTGTGGAGGCTAGCAAAAGACTAGGAGCGACGAAGTAAGAGAGCAATAATGGCCATAATCATGCAGAGCGACAAAACATCATTGATCAAAGCATAAAGTGATACTACAAGTTGAAAACTAAAGGATCATAAAGTTTATGGTGACTTGAGATAGTCATAACATGGTGTGAGCATGCGCCAAGTCAACCCAAATAAAGCATCAAAGGAGAATACCACTATACTATGCTTTAATATGCTAAAACAACGCATGATTCATCCAAGGCACATTAAGCAATCTCAATTGTTTATAACAAGTCATGCTACAGCAAAGAATACTAAGCATAAAGCCAAAACAATATCAAGCATGGCATGACAAAGCATAGGCCACAGTCAAAAATGAGCTCTTTTTACCACATAAGTATGAACTTTCCTACTCTTTTCCAAACCAAACCAAACCAAACTATTTGCAAACCAATGTATGAAAGAGGGGGTCCAACCAATTTATTCACAAAACTAAGCAAACAAAAGCAAACGAAAACGAAAAAGAAGACGCTCCAAGAACAACACAACTATGCATGAAACAATAAAAATGAAGCGTTTGGAAGAAATCTGGGATTTTTATTGATGAAGAGGGGGATGCCTTGGGCATCCCCAAGCTTTGACGCTTGTACTTCTTGGATATTTCTTGGGGGTACACACATGGCATCCCCAATCTTGAGCTTTAGTCCATCCTTCATCTCATTACTCATTCCTTCCATACACCTAAAATTTTTCCTTCATACAAAACTTCACACAATCTTTATTAGCAACATTAGTGAACTCAAGATAAATAAGTCTTAAGGTTTAGTTCTAACACCAAATAAACTTCCATTAGAACACTAGATACTGTAGCACTTCCCTCAAAAATCTCAATTCCCCAAAAGAACTCAAAAAGGAATCAACAAGAAGCAAATGCAGAAAATGGCAGAAATCTATCAAAACAGACCAGCAGGTAAAGACGAATTTTTTCGAAAACCTTCTGTTGCTCAAATCAGAAAATGTTGAACTAATGAAAGTTAGATAACAACCTGGGTCAGAAGAACAAAAATTCACACCTCAAAAAGACGTTCAGAGATTTTACACGAATTTTTATGGTGAAGCACAAAAATCTGTTTCGGGACAGCAACTTTCTCAATCATTACTTCTCTCTCATTAGAGGTTACTCTTGGCACAAAAACCAAATAAAAAGGATAAGGAGCGGTTATTACAGAAGTAATAACTTCCGACTCATCTAAAACTTTTGGGTTATCTCCCAATAAGTACTTTTCTTTAACGCCTTTAAGTTAGGCATAAGAAGCAAAGAAAGAATCAAGTGTTCTCAAATGAAGAAGCATTAAGATCGATACCAGAAATATCTTCAACAAGGCAAGGTATATCATCCAAATAAGTTCTAGACGATCCTCTCTCAATGCTCTTAGGCTCACTATTTTCAACAAAAGGGTTTTCAGGAACAATCCAATCAAGATTATTTTCTATGGTTCATGTATTGCTACCAGTTTAAAGGGTATTGGTGTCAACACCCGGATTTTTAATCCCAGATGCCCGTTATGCCATTCTCGCAATCCCAGGATTACCATTTTTGCGAGACATAACAGATTGGATATCACAGTACATCATCCATTACAAACCATACATAAGGCCTTACACAAATAAGGATCTCATGATCTAGTCTTTAATACAACAAGCAGCGGAAATAAAAGATAAGCGTAGCGGTGGGGTCCATCTTCAGGGGGCACAAGCAATGCTGATGAAGGCAGATAGTCCTAGTTATCATAGCCGTCCTACTGGCCATCATCTTGATAGTCTTCTTCATAGTCTAGCCATGAGAATAGCCAGGGACAAAAGCCATGAGTACTCTTTAAGTACTCGCAAACTACCACTAACAAGTAGTATAATTCTAAGTTAAAGTGCTAAATCTAGGTTTAACTACAAAGTTAAGTTTGAAACCTAAGCTGAGTTATGAAGCAAAGAAAGATAAAATAAAGTTCTAGAATCACTTAAGTTGGGAAGCTATTGTCATGAACACAACCCTGTTGTGGTCAAGTCAAGATTCATCATTCATTTCATAAGTTGTTTGGAAATCATCTGACAACGAAACAGTATGGCCATTCCAACTGTCCATAACCGCGGACGCGGCTATTCAAATAGTTTGACACTCTACAGAGGTGGTACACTTTCACCACAAGATTCGATACATTTGTCAGGGATAACCCTAAATCATCATACTTAGTATGCAGATAATCAAACATAACCTTCCCTTTACACACCCTAGTATAAGCACCTCTCCTATGAGCATGGCCTCCCAACCATGACCATCAGTCATCTTGGGCACTTCATAGGTGGACAACATTAAGAGGTAGCCTCAGCTCAAACCTCTCCCGCGAGGGAACTAATACTAATGCATATAAATTTCCAGCTAAGCCTTACCCAATTCAGGTAGTGTGGTTGTACCATAAATTTGGAATGGTATTGCATCTGAATCCAACCATCAGTTTTATAAAAGGGTTAAGGCTCATGCCTCATCATTTTCATCATCATAAACCATTTGTGTTTCTCAACACATGTCAAAATATTTCAATAGAATGACTCATCATTCCAAGGTTTTCACAATTCATTTTCACCAAGTATTCCCATCTAAAGTGACTCAAGTTTTTATCTACTCTAAACTACTAAGTTAAGAGTGTTCACTAAGGTGGAAAAGATGGGTTCAATCTCATGCCATAGAATGACATCTAAAGGGGTTCTAAATAGGTCAAGTTTTATACTCTTTATGCTACCTTCAAAATAAGTAAAGAACTTTGAGTAAAGGAAGTAAAGCTTGTAAATAAGACTTGGGGTATCTAATAGTCAAAGGAGTGTGACCAAAGCATGCCTAAAGAATCTTTGCTAAACCATCTAGTTTGATCCTAGTTTGCTAAGCATTAAACTTGCAAGAGTTAGCTTGCATTGTTAATGGTGGCTTGCCTTGGTTGGTGCAGTGGTTGAAGTTTTCTTCTTCTTCTTCTTGGTAGAACTCCTCCTCCTCGTAGACTTGGTCAGTACTATCGTCTATAAATACATACGGAGTACACAATCACCAAACAATACTTAACTAGTCTAATTAGCATTCTAATACACACATTGGATGATCTATTATCATCTCAAGCATCACAAGTTTAATTCAATAGTTTCACTCTTTTTAATTTAGAAAAGTAATTTCTACTCATTGAAACATTAACTAAGATTTAATATTCACCACTTAAAATATGGGATCATGTAGACACATGTCATCACCACATATTCTAACATGTGGGAATGTGATTTAAGGGTTGGATCATAATTACTTTGGTTTAAGTTCATTATTTAATGATTTAAAGTGACTAGAAATGCCTATATAGCATTATTTTGGTACTAGTCCAAAGTCACTGCATGTAAACATTAATATTATTACATATTCAGGTAGGTATGATGAAATGTGATTTTTGAGAGTTGGAATCAACTCAAAACCTATCTTGGTTGATTTTATAAAAATGTTGCAAGGTGCAAATGCTTCTATTTTATTATTTTTACTAGGAGAGATCTATAACTCTAATTGAATTAAATCCAATGGGCTTGGATAGATCATTTCCAAACCTTTCAGGAAAAATTAGTTTCGCTCCATTTGGATTTATCAAACTCCCAGAATTGATTTTTAAACTAGTGGACAGAAAATAGATTAACTTTAATTAGAAAAAAAACTACATTTGAAACTTTAACATGCACGGGAACTAACTGGTCTGGCCCATCTACGCATAGTGCACGCAATGGGTTGCCTAACATGCGGGCTCCACCAGTCAACGGCACAAAAACACCGAAACAGTATCTAGCATCCTGGGCCACACGATCTAAAGGGGATCTAACGGTGGAGAGTCATCGTCGACAACGGATCACTCCGGTGAGAACCTGACCTAGACACGGCGGTGGGGGTCGATTGGGGGCATACCAGGGCTCTCGCAAGGTCGATGAGGCGGGCAAACAGGCTGATAGACGACGTGTAGACAAGGCGCGGTTGCGGCGGAGCTTGGGGTGCCCCAAATCGCAGACACCCTTCTCCTCCTGCTACGGCGGCTTCGGCTCCAATTCCGGCGAGACAGAGCTCGAGCGTCTTCGGCTAGAGGTGGGTAAGGTTTAGTGAGAGGTGGGGAGTGAGTGAGTGTGGAGAAAAGAGGCTGGGGTGGCCGCTTTATATAGGGTCGACGAGGGGGCATAGCGGGCACCGGTGAGGTCATCGATGACGACGATGCGGGGCTCTCTCGGCATGGGCGAGGGCGGCGATGGATACTCTATTCCCCGGCGGTCCTCTGGGGCTTAAAGGCGCGGCAAGGCAGAGTCCCTACTGGTCGGGAGCATGCGGTGAACTGCGCGCGAACGGCGGTGTTCGACGCGGTTCCTCCGGGCTGCTGGTCACGAGGCGGCGAACGATGATGTCTGCGCGGTTGCTGGGCCTGCTGCTGGTGCTGCCACGCAAGGCTAGGGCTAGGCAAGGTCGGTGCTGCTCTGGCGGGCGCGGCGCTCCGGGGTGATCGGCGTGGCGGACAGAGGCATGGGCGCGAGCAAATGTGGCTTGTCCTCCTCTCGATTTTGGTCGGGGGCTGGTCGAGGTGATGCAGTGTGATGGTGTCTGTCTGCCAACGAGCAAAGGAGAGTGCGGGACGGGCTGGGGCGAGTTGTCCGTGGTCGACCTGGCGCATGGCGTCGGGCGGCTTGGTACTAGAGCAGACAGGGGAGAGGGAGAGAGAGTTAGGGACGGGGTTTTAGTTGGGGGGACAAGGGGACCAAGTTAGGTCCAAATGGTGGCCAAGCTACTGCTCACTATAGTGTTTTAGGATTTTGCAAGATTTGTGTCTGCCACTTGTTTGATGAAATGGCCGCAAGAAGCAAAAGTTTGAATTTTGGTTTCAAAATTTTTGAGTGATCTCCACTAGTACTAGGTAGCCTCTGGTTGCAAGGGTTTTGAAAATGCAGTTCAAATGGATGGTTTTTGAAATAGGGGTGATCTAGGCATATGCATTGAATTCAATTTTCACATGCCATTTAAAATAAGTATTTGAATGTTTTTAGCAGATCAAAAATGGGCCTTGGTACCTCATTATGTGTACTAGCAAGGGGTGTAAAGATCCAGAATTATTTCTGTTGAGAAATGAGTGCTAGGAACACTCAAAGTAGTGTAGTGGATTAAAATGACCAAAATGACCATTCCTCATTTTTAATTGTTTTTTATTTGATTTTCTTTGGGATTTGCTTGGGAAAGATTTAGATGATGTTTATTTCACCTAAGAAACATTTTACAAGCCATGAATCACAGAACCATGGCAATTCAAATCAACTCCTAATTTAAATGCACATACACATGAATGCTTTCATATTTTTAATTGGAAATGTTTTTGTTAACCCTAATTTTGAAGATTTGGATCTTGATAAGCTTGGATTTAAAGTTTTGGGATGTTACAGTTGGTACCTTAGTTTCCTCCCCATTAGGTTCAGTTTTGTTCATCTCTTCTCGTGTACCAACAACATCTACACATGAGCCTAGCATATTGAAACGTTCAAAGACTTTTCTAGCTTCCTTGGCAACATCACAGAACTCCTTAAACAAAGTTTCTAGAATAAAGTCCCTCTTTTCAGGGTCCTCAATTTCTTTAAGCTTAAGAAATATTACTTGCATTAAGGGGTTGAGGTTAACAAACCTAGCTTCTAACATGTGAATTAAAGAAGCTGCAGCAATCTCATAGTTTGGAGCAAGTTCTGCAAGGGATCTATCCTTAGTATCCTCATGTTTACTAACATGATTAAAGAATTCTTCAATATTATCTTCCCAATTATAGAACCACTACCAATTTAAAGGTCTTTCAGGGTGAATTTAGGGATCAACATGGTGAGCTAAGGAAGAGGCAACAACTAAAGGAGACTTAATTTTTTTTGTGTTTTTAAATAAGAAAGCAAACTAGTAAAACTATTTTTTTTGTGTTTTTGATAACAAAACAAGCAAACAAAGCAAAAAGAAACTAAGCAAAACAAAAATAACAAAGTAAAGAGATTGGTTATGAGGGACTCCCCTTGTGAAGATGTCCTTGACTCCCCTGCAACGGCGCCAGAAAAATGCTTGATAGCTCGGTGTTGATGTAGAGCTCGTTGGGAACCCCAAGAGGAAGGTATGATGAGCACGGCAGCAAGTTTCCCTAAGTTATGAAACCAAGGTTTAATCGAACCAGTAGGAGCAAGGAAACACCCCAAAGGTGCTGCTAGCGGAACCTTGGCAGGGCGCACTACCGGTGCTAGTACCAACGTGGAGACCTGCACAACACAACCACATAACTCTGTCCCCAACTTGCGATGAGGTTGTCAATCTCACCGTGTTTTGCTGAAAACAAAGGATTAAACGTATCGAATGGAAGGAAGTAATAGTTTGCAGAAAGTAAACACAAAGCAGTAAACAATTTGTAGATTGTATGTAAAAGAAAGGACTGGGATCCATAGTTCACTAGAGAAGGCTCTCCTTAAGATAGATAACATGCTGGGTGAACAAATTATAGCGGGGCAATTGACAAACATCGAGAAAGCAATACATGCATATACTAATCATCTTGACTCCTTTGGAACTTGATTGGGCATTACAACATTATACATAGACCGCCATCCAACTGCATCTATGACTAATAATCCACCTTCAGGTTATCATCTGAACCCCCTCCAGTATTAAGTTGCAAGCAACAGATTATTGCTTTATGAATTGCGTGTAAAGTAAACAATATGATTGTTCTATGAACAAAGGATTATTGTTTTCTCCCTAGTAGCAACAGCACATCTAGTAGCTTAGAGATTTCTGTCACTTCCCCAGATTACCAGAGGCATGAACCCACTATCGAGCATAAATACTAACTCTTGGAATTGCTAGCATCTACTTGGCCAAGATAGATACTAACAACGGAAAGCATGCAAGATCACAAATAACAAAGACATGATAGAATCAATAATCAATCTGAAATAGCATCTCAATATCCATTGGATCCCCGCAAACACAACATGTAGAATTACAAATAGATGATCTTGATCATGAATGGAGCTCACAAGATCTATACATGAAAGCACAAACGAGGAGAACCAGCCATCTAGCTACTACATGGATCCGTAGTCCAAGGTTGAACTACTCACGCATCACACCGGAGACTTGCATGGTGATGAAGAAAGCCTCCAGGGTGAATTTCCCTCTCTGGCAGGGTGCCGAGAAGAGCTTCAGATCCCTCCCGATCTAGGGATGGAGATGACGGCGGCTACAAACTCTTTCGTGGATTTTTGATCGGGTACTTAGGGTTTTCGTCCCGAGGGCAATATATAGGCGGAAGGAGAGGCCGAGGGGGTGCTGGGGTCGGCCAGACCACCCCCTGGCGCGGGCCAGGCCTGGCCGTGCGCCCAGGTGGTGTGGTCGGCCCCCAGCCCTTCTCCGTCTCGTATTCTGGCATCTGATGACTTCCGGAAAAATAGGCACTTTGTCTTTTGTCCCGTCCAATTTCGAGAATATTCATTTTCTGTCTTTCCTGGAACCAAAAACAGCAGAAAACAGGCAGCTGGCACTGTGGCTCTTGTTAATAGGTTAGTCCAAGAAATCATATGAAAAGTACTCCAAAGTGTGGACAAAACACAAGAAAGTGGATAAAACCAAGCATGGAACATCAAAAATTATAGATACATTTGCAATGTATCAGTCTTCTGGGCCTTACCATAGCCGTACTAGACTTCGTCTCTTCTCCCTGACTGGGCCGCCCGTGAAGCAAAGCTCTAACCCGAAGTGGGCCACCCTGGTCAGTGAGGAACTGTGAGGATACCCAGAAAGTATATCCCCAACAGTACTTTTTATCTTTTCATTCAATTCTCAAAATAGTGTTGCTACTGACCAAGCCAGGTTTTCCAAAACCAACTAAATTAACTCAATTATCCCAAAGTGATACCAATACTAATAACAAGATTGATCATATAACATGAATTGAAAACTAATATAAGATATGCAAAAGAGTAAATGATAGAACTTCTCATTAATATTCCATAACGGCAACTCACACCAAGGGATACATAGATATCTAACGAGAGGGGGGGACACTTCCATAATGCAAACCATCCTACATGATAAATTCTCTATTCATGATATGACTCTACTAAAAAGGTAAAAAGATAGAAGATAGTGATGTGATACCGTGGCACTCCCCCAAGCTTGGAACAAACCAAGGGGATGCCAAAACCTGATGACGAATTACTCCTTCGGTGGTGGTGGTGTTCTCTCGATTGGCGCAAGGAAGTCTTCTAGTATCTTGCGAAGCCTGTTATTCTCCTCTTGAAGCATATCCACCTTCCTCCTCAAGACTCAGTACTTGTCGCAGAACTCATCGGTTACTCGTAGAGCTTCCACTGCTGCAGGGCAGGAACTGAGATCTAGAGTTGGAGGTATCAGCCCCTTCATGCATGTTGTCATTTCTTTTACTTCCTCCCCGATGTTCTGGTCCATGCCTTCGCACCTAGTTGCGATCCTTTCTTGTTTCAGCCGTCCCATGAGAATCTCCTGCTCAAGATTGCGATGGAGTTCGCGACAGCGTCGCAGCTCGTAATCCTTTGAAGATGAACCCCTGAACGACATCTGAACAAAACAGATCGAAACAAAAACCACGACGAGAACATGATATACGAAACTTGTGGGATTCGGGGGATTATATATTACGATTTTTTACAACAAAAGGAAGGTACTGGGAGAAAACGGGTTAGAGACGGAGTCCGAGGTGGCCACACCACCTGCTGGCGCGGCCAGGGGGGCCGCACCAGGGGGTGGTGTGAGCCACCCTGGCTCTGTTTCCGTCCCTCTTTCGCTTTGTTGCTTTCCTTGTTAGATAAAAACTCCAAAAATATAACTGGACAGATTTTTCGTGGAACTTTTCTTTTCAAAATTATTACCTATTCGAAAACAGACTCTGCAGGTCTCTAAACTTGGTATTTAGTAGATTCTTCCAGAGTCACCACTTGAATAACATCAATATCTTCATCTTCATACACATATTGCTTGAGTCATGAAACCTTTCACTTTCTTAATACACCATTTTCTCCAATAACCTGGAAATTTCTTTCACACAAAACTTCACACAATTCTCATTAGCAACATTAGTGTAAGCAAGGTAATAAACCTTTTAAGTTCAATTTCAACTGAAATCCATCAAAACATAATCTACTGTAGCAACTCCTTCTAAAAGCCCAAAAGGAATTCAAAAAGGAAATCGATATAAGAGGAAAATGCAAGAGTGGCAAAAATCTGGCAAACAGACCAGCAGGTAAAGATCAATTTTTTTCCAAAACCTTCTGTTTCTCAAATCAAAAAGTGCAAAACTAATGAAAGTTAAATAACAACCTGGGGCAGAAGCACAAAAAATTACAGCTCAATCCGACATAAAGATATTTTTCATGAATTTTTACGGTGAAGCACAAAAATCTGTTTCGGGGCGGCAACTTCCCCAAATATTACTTCTCTCTCATTAGAGGTTGATCTTGACACAAAAACCAAACAAAAAGGATAAGGAGAGGTTATTGCCAAAACAATAACTTCCAAGACTCAAATAAACAAAACAAACTGAAAGCAAAAGAAATATATTGGGTTGTCTCCCAAAAAGCTCTTTCTTTATAGCCATTAAGATGGGCATAATAATTTCAATGATGTTCACATAAGGATATGAATTGAAGTAAAAGAGAACATGGAGAAGCAAAAATACACATGTTTAAGTCTAACCCACTTCCTATGTAAGGGAATTTTGTAAGCAAACAAGTTGTTGAAACCAGGAACTACTAGCATAGGAAGGCAGAACAAGTGCAACATAAAAACTTTCAGCATAAAACAAGGAAACTTGATATTTTTGAGATGCTTAAGAACAGTCTTCCCTCTCTCATAATAACTTTCAGTATCATGCATGAATTTAACGATATAACTATCACAAGAACCATTGTAGCAATGATCAGTTATTCTAATAGAAAACACAGGGACACTAGCTCTCATAACACTACTTTGTGAAACAATATTAGGGATATCCTTATAGAGGATAGTGTGTCCATCTTCTACATATTTAGTGACAAAATCTTTCACATTTTCTATCATCAGTTCAACAACTACTTGTTCATCAGGTTCAATAGCTTTATTTGTACTTTCATTAACCATACTAGCTATCATAGAATGTTCCTTTATCTTAACTGGGAAAGGCATTTTCTCAATGTAAGGTTCAGGTAAAACATGATTAGCAGTATAAACTTCAGTATTTCTTGCAGGAACACTATTAACAATGTCTTTATAAGGTGCATGATACTTATTCCACTTCTTTTTAGGAACTTCAATATAGGAAGCAAAAGCCTTAAAATGAGTTGCAATAGCTTGAGAGTCTAAACCATAAGCATTTTTAATATTATGAAAGTCATCGGTTCTCATAAAAGATTCAATGCATTCATAATCATAATTTATACTTGACTTTCTTCCTTTATTATTCTCCCATGCTTCAGCATTATCTTACGGTCTAGAAGATCCCATTTAGCTTCTTCTTCCATGCGTGTAAATGATCTGGCACAAGGGGCATCCAATAAATCTTTATCATGAAGAGAAAGCCTTGCATAAAAGTTATTGATAATAATATTGTTGGGGAGCTCATGAATAGGACATTTGAGCATTAGTAACTTCAATCTCCCCCAATCTTGAGTTGTAGTCTCTTCATCAAGAGGCCAAAAGTTGTATATTTGATTCCGATCTTTATGAATCTCACTGGGAGGATAAAATTTTGAATAAAAGAGAGGCACTATTTCCTCCCATTCAAGAGCTTGACCATTCTTCGGCATCTTATACCATTCTTCAGCTCTTCCTTTTAGTGATAATGAGAATAACTTCTTCTTGACTTAATCTGTTGTAATACCTGCACACTTGAACAACCCGCATAATTCGTGTATAAAGAGCAAATGATCACCGGGATGGACAGTTCCATCTCCAACATAATAGTTATCCATAACACGATCAATAATTCTTGTAGGTATTTTAAAAGTATCATTCTCAGCACGTGGTGGTTCATCTACTACCTTAGCAGTGGTAGTAGCATTACAAAATAAGAAACTTAGTGAATTATCCATATTGGAAATAAAGTAACTAACAGAAATAAACAATACTCACAGTAGAAGTTTCCTTTACCAGTTCCACTCTCCAATAGCACTTCACTCCCCGGCAATGGCGCCAGAAAATAGTCTTGATGACCCACAAGTATAGGGGTGTATTGCAGTATTTTCGATAAGTAAGAGTATCGAACCCAACAAGGAGCAGAAGGTGTGGATGAGTGGCTTGGAGCAGGAATTCTCTGTAAATACTTAGCAAACAGATTTTTAGGGGTTTTTGATAATGCAGGTAAATAAAGTACGAGTAAATAAAATACAATAAGAATAAATGCAACAAGTGGTCTAATCCTTTCTTTAGCAAAGGACAAGCCGGTTGTATTACTTAAGATGACCAAACGTTCTCGAGGACACACGGGAATATCGTCAAGTGCTTTCGCTTCATATAGTTGACTAATCTTCTTTAGTTTGACAAGTGTTGTGTGGGTGAACCTGTGCTAATGTACCGACCTTCCTAGTACTAATACATACTTCTGATTATACCCCTTGCAAGCATCCGCAAGTACAAGAAAGTAATTAAGGTAGAAACCTAACCACAAATTTAAACTCTAGGACCCTGACGTCCCTTGTGCAAAGGTTTCCTAACGGGGGTTCAGGTTTCTGTCACTCCGGCAACCCCTACAATTAGTAGCCAAATACACAATGCATTCCCATAGGCCCATATAGGTGAAGTGTCATGTAGTCGACGCTCACATGACACCACTAGAAGAAATACACCACAACTTAAATATCAAACCATTGAATCTTTCTCAACACAATTCCACTACTAACAACATGACTTCTTCCATGTCCTCAAGAACAAAATGAACTACTCACAAGACATCGTATGGATCAAGATCAGAGATGATATAATGATATGTAACAATCTAAACATAAATGATAATTTGATGGTTCACTCAATAGCATCAACTACAAGTAGTAATCAACACTAGGAAAGTTTCCCCTAAGAAGTATGCAAGATTCAACCCAATTGTTACAGCGGTATGAAGTGGTGATGATGGTGCTAGTGGAGATGATGGTGGTGATGATGATGATGATCACGATGAAGTCCAGCTTGATGGTGGTGTTGATGGCGACGATCTCCCCTCTCTGGGAAGGAATTCCCCTGGCAGAATTCTGTCTGCCAGAGAGATCTTTCTCTCTCTGTAGTTTTCCGCCCTACAGAGGCGGCGAAATATTTCTATGGTCGTTCCCTAGGTATTAGGGTTTCGAGGGGATAATATACGCCAGAGGGGAGAGCCTGGAGTGGGCTAGGGTGGCCACATCACCTGCTGGCACGGCCTAGGGCTGCCCGCGCCAGAGGGTGGTGTGGGCCCCCTGTGGCCCATCTCCACTCCCCCTTCTGGCAATCTTCGTCTTCTGGAAAAATAGAATTTTCCATGTATTTTAGCGGATTTTCTGATCTTCGTGAATTTTGCCTCCAAACAGCACCTTTTCCATCAGAATCCTGACTGCAGCGGTCCATGCTCCAAAAGTCATCAACCATGCAAAAACAGATTAAATAACATAAGTATCATCTCTTAATATGAAATATATCAATGAATAACAGTAAATTATGATATAGAATAGTGATGCAAAATAGATGTATCAGCGCCCCACCCGATTTCTTCGGGGCCCAACTCAACAATCACATAGGAGGAGATCTACAATGGCTGATAGTTGTAGATCTTAGAGGCAAGATGGAAGCACAGACTTCAGAGAAGATCCAATTCACCTTGCGTGAGAACAACTGGCTAGATGGATTAGCCAGGGCTATGCATGAATCTCTTGCCCATCTGTGTGGACAAATCATCAACCAGATCCAGGGAACTCGCTTTGCTCACTATGCAAGGCGTGATTCTATGGGAATGCCCTTGGAGATGTCAGGACACCCAGAGCTAAAGAACCAGGTGGACAATCTTGACTTCATGTTATATGATAGGCAGAAGGAGTTAGACAACGCCCGTGCCTACGCCAACCACAACCATGTCATCACAGTCAAGAAGGACCAGACCCTCACCATCCTTGCCAAGGAGCGCCAATCACTTCGTCGTCAGTGCTACAAGCAGGATCGCACCATCGATCGTCTTTGCAAGAAGGTGGCCACTCTCGAAAAGACCATCCGGGAACAGGAAATCCAGCTTGAAGAAAAGGAGGAGGAAGGTGAAGATATCTAGGGGGATCTTTGCTCTTACCTCAGCGACAACGACGACTACCTGGAGGATGATGCTAAGGAGTTCCACACTGATGATGATGATTCCGACTTCATTGATGATGATTAGATGCACTTGAGCACTACCGTAGGAGTGAGTTGTACCAGTCCCACTGTATCGTAGTTGCACAGAATGGTTCTTAAAACCATCTATTTTCTATTTGTGTTGTGGTGTGTGTTTGTATGGTGTGCTTTTAATGAATGAGAGGAAGTTGTTAGTTTGCAAAACCTGAGTCAAACTCAAAGTTTAAAGCTTTTGAAAACAAAACCTTGAACCTTAGAGATTTCCCTCTTATCTGATTATCTATCTCAATCCTCAGATGACTCGTGGAAACCCAGGAGGAAGCAACTCATCTCAGGACCCGATGCTGCAGATTCTGCAAATACTAGTTTCTGACCGTGAAGCTAGTAGAGTCGAAACGCCAAGACAACCTAGCCACTCTTCAACAGATAGCCCAGATGGCCCACAATAATCAAGGTCACGGAAACCAGGATCACCATGGATCCAAGCTCAAGAACTTTCAGAATACCAACCAACCTATCTTTAATAAGTTTGAGGATCCCTTAGATGTTGATGACTGGCTGCAAACCATGGAGAACAACCTGGAGGTCGCAGGAGTTGAAGCCAATGAAAAAGTACCATTTGCCACCCATTATCTGGCAGGAGATGCAAGAGCCTGGTGGAATAGCACCTGTACCATGAACGAAGGTCAGATGATGACTTGGGAAGCATTCAAGATCAAGTTCAGTCGGACCCATGTGCCCCAAGGTGTGGTCACCAGGATGAGGGATGAGTTTAGGGAACTGAAGCAAGGAAGGATGACGGTAGTTGAGTACCGTGATAAATTTTTATCACTAGCTAGATATGCCCCTGATGAGATTAACACCGAAGCAAAGAAGAAGGAAAGGTTCCTGAATGGATTGCATGATGAGATGCAGACTATGTTAGTCAACATCCGTTTTGCAGATCTAGAAGAGTTAGTAGATTCTGCCATTCAGATGGAATGGAAGATCAACCAAACCAATGACAACCGCAAGCGTCACATGATGCACCAGCCTGGACCCCACCATACCCAGAAGTATCGTCCCAACCCATCTGCAGGATATGCCCCAAGAAACAACAGACCCCCTATGTCTCGTCCAAGCTATCCCAATCGTAGCGGAGGAAACCTAAAGTCTGGAGGAAACTACAACAACAACCCTGGCAACTCCAATAACTTCAACCATGCACCGCCCAAGTCCAACAACAACAACAACACCAACAACAACAATACTGCCCCAAGGACTGGAAGCAATGTTGTGCCTATCGCAGGAAAAGACAAGTCCCAGATTACTTACTTTGAATGTGGAGTCAAGGGTCACTACTCCAATGAGTGCCCCAAGAAGCTTGCAGCAACCACCAATGTGACTGCACCCGCTCAGCAGCAATGACGTGTTCAGCCTGGAAGGAGATTTGCCCCAGGGAACTTGCTCAACCGCAACGGCCGTCTGTTCCACATGAATGCTGAAGAAGCTCAGGAAGCGCCAGATGTCATGTTGGATATGTTTTCTGTTAACTCAGTACTTGCAAAAGTGTTGTTGATTCTGGAGCATTGCACTTGTTTGTTATAGAAGAATTTGCATGCACTAGTAAGATTCAACCAACAAAATTGAAGCATGTTATGATAGTTCAAATACCTGGTTCCACCACCAAAGATAGAAAAATTTGCAAGGCTGTACCTATCAGAATCCATGGAATAGATGTTTATGTTAATCTAATAGTACTTGGAACCAAAGGTTTGGAAGAAGTACTAGGAATGGATTGGATGTCGAAGCATAAAGGATTGATCGACTGTGCCAAGAAAGCCATAACAATGACCAGTAGCTCTGGAGTATCAGTAGAACATGTATCTGAGACATTGCCCTGTCAATTCAAATGCAACAAGAGTCTAGCCCAACCAACCCTACACCAAGTCAGAGTAGTCTGCGAATACCCCGACGTATTCCCAGATGAATTGGCCGGTATGCCCCCAGATCGAGATATCGAGTTCATTATTGAACTAATTCCTAGAACCGGACCCATAGCTCACAGACCTTATAGTATGAACCCATCTAAATTAGTGGAGCTGAAGAAGCAACTTGATGCTATGTTGGACAAAGGTCTGATTCAAGCAAGTGCATCGCCATGGAGATCACCTATTTTGTTTGTGGATAAGAAAGATGGAGGTAACCGTTTGTGCTACCGGAAGCTGAATGATGTCACCGTCAAGAACAAGTACCCACTGCCGAAGATAGAGGGTCTGTTTGACCAGTCGACCGGTGCCAGAGTGTTTTCTAAGATTGATCTTAGAACTGGTTATCATCAACTCAAGATTCGTGCAACGGATATTCCAAAGACCGCCTTTACCACCAGATATGGATTATATGAGTATATTGTCATGTCTTTTGGATTAACCAATGCCCCCACTTATTTCATGAATCTCATGAATAATATTTTTATGAACTTCCTGGATAAGTTTGTCGTTGTTTTTATCGACGATATTCTGATCTATTCCAAGTCAGAAGAAGACCATGAGTTTCACCTGAGAATCATCCTTGAAACCCTTAGAGAGCATCAGTTGTATGCCAAGTTTAGCAAATGTGAGTTCTGGTTGAAGGAAGTAGGATTCCTAGGACATATTGTGTCGATAGGAGGAGTCGATGTCGATCCCGCCAAGATCAAAGATGTTGAAGAATGGAAAGCCCCAACCACTCAAACCCAAGTCCGCGCATTTCTCGAATTAGCGGGATATTACCGCAAGTTCGTTGAAGGATTTTCAAGCATCACAAGACCGATGACCCAATTATTGAAGAAAGATAAGAAGTTTGAATGGACGGACAAATGTGAAGCAAGTTTTCAAGAGCTCAAGAAGAGGAAGATTGTCTGCCTTTCATAGAATTCTCATACAACAATAGTTATTAAGCCAGTTTGCAAATGGCCCCCTTTGAATTTCTGTATGGAAGGAAGTGTCGTACCCCCCTGAATTGGTCGCAAGTAGGAGAGAGTCAGATTTTCGGACCCAGCATCCTATGAGAAGCCGAAGAGAAGGTTCACAAAGTCCGTGAGCACCTAAAGACCGCCCAATCCAGACAAAAGAGTTATGCTGACAAGAGACGTCGAGACCTGACCTTCAATATCGTACATTTTGTATATCTCAAAGTATCACTCTTGAAAGGAATGCAACGTTTTCAACTAAAAGGGAAGTTAGCCCACAGATATATTGGACCCTTCAAGATTTTGAATCGCAGAGGAGAAGTATCATATCAAATGGAACTGCCTGAGGAGATGTCAGCCATACATAATGTGTTCCATATCTCATTACTTCGCAAATGCTTAGAAGTTCTAGAGAAGACCAAAAATTTACAAGAACATCGATCACCGAGCCATAGATATCAACAAGGATCTAACCTATCGTGGAGTACCCATCCGTATTTTGGAAGAAGCCTACAGAACCACCAGGACCCGGAGTATCAAGTTTCTCAAGATCCAATGGAGCAATCATACTGAAGAATAAGCTACTTGGGAGCGAGAATATTACATTAGGACTAAGTTTCCAAATCTCTTTAGTTCCTAGTTATTCTTAAATCTCGGGACGAGATTTTCTCTAAGGAGAGAAGGTTTGTAACACCCCAAAAATACTAATCAAGATTATCAAGTTCTAATCACCCAAGTTTAGGGTTAACAAAAACTTTTATTACTAAATTGAATATGAATGCATGTGTGATTTAAATTAGTGTATGATTGAGTGAAATTGCCATGTTTGATTGCTACAAATGATAAGAAATGGTTTAAAGATGAATACTACATCATCTAGGCCAATTACAAACAAAATCCAAAGAAAAAGAAATCAAATATGAATAAAATGATCAAATGGTCATTTTGACCAAAGTTAACCACTATGCCACTTGGTGAGTTCCTAGTAAAGAATTTCTAACAGAAACATTTCCACTTATTTTCACCCATTGCTAGACCAAGTAAAAGTGAACCCAAGACCACTTTACAAACTCATAGAAAGTATTTTCAAATCTATTTAAAGGACAGTTCAAAATTGAATCAAGTTCATATGGTAAGATCACCATTTTGCAAAAACCACTCAAATCAATTCAACTTGGCAAACCCAAGCAACCAGAGACTACCAAGAATAAGTTTAGACCACTCACCAAATTTCATTCAAAAATTTCAAATTTGAATTCTTATGGCCATTTGGTCGAACACATTGCAGACACAAAAAACTACTGCCTAACTTCCACTATTTGGAGCAGTGATCTCTCAACCATTTGTCCCCTCTTAACTCCCCTGGTCTCCCCCAGCACCTAGCAGCGCAGCAGACCACTCCCCCCTTTGTCGTTGCGCCAGTGCAGCACTGCGCGAAGCTAGCCACGCTGGCTGACCATGGGCAGCTCGCCACAGACCGCGCCGCTCTCGTCCATGATGTCCAGGAGGCAGGACACCGTCCACCACCACCCCCTGTCCAGCCCTTGACCACAGACAGGCCATGGACCACCAGAAAACCGCCGCGCCCATTTTCTCTGTGTCGTGCCGAGAGCGCGCCAGAGCGCCACATCCAACCAGCTCACACGCGATGCGCCTCGCCCTCTCCGCGCATGCACACCCTTCCCTTAACGTCAGCTAGCTCCCAGACATCCCCGTTCGCCGCTGCGTGATCCATAGCCCCCGTGCGCCGTCTCGAACACCGCCAGTTCCGCGTAGAGAACCGCCCGTACCCGACCACTCTCGACCGCCTCATGCCGCGCCTTTAAGCCCGTGATGATCGCCAAGGATGACCGCGTCGCCCCCTACCCTCAGCCACGCCGATAGCTCGTTGTACTGCTGTTGCCGGAGAAGCCAGCCCATCCGCTCTGTCCCTTCGCCGGTGTATAAATAGAGGGCCCCTCCACCTCAATTCACCACACCATCTCACTCCCCACTCCTCACAACACCTCCCACACCTCTCCTCGGAGCAAGGCGAGCACCGTATCGCCAGAATTTGGTCAGAGTCTGCCGCTGCGGAGGAGAAGAGGAGCCGTCGATTGGACCAGCCACGACCACCGTTCGAACCGCCGTCGTCGACAACATTGTCTGCCCCCATCAACGACCCTAGCTGGAGCCCTGGTGAGCCTCACACGACCCCCACCGCCGTGTTAGGGTTCAGTCCTTGCCGGAGCTGTTTGTCGTTGACGATGAACCTCATCTGTTAGATCAGGTTTTAATCGTAGGGCCTAGATTGAAAGATACCATTTCGGTTAGATAGAGTCACTGACTAGTGGGACCCCTCATCGTAGCCGCGCATTGCTATCTTTGTCATGATTGGTGACCAGTTAGTTTCCTTGAGGCATGTAGATTCAAATAATTATTTTCCATTTTAGTTGAAACTAGTTTCTGTAAGTACATTCAAAAATCAATTCAAAAATATTCAATAAACCAAATTGCATGATTCCAATTTTGTTAGAAAGATATTCAAATCATCTATCCAAGACCGTTGGACGCAAACCATTTGGAGTTAGAGATCATCAATAGTAAAAATAAGAAGACAGAGACTTTTCCACATTCAAGCATTTTTCAAAAATCAAGCATAAATGCTTTTGAGTTGATTCCAACTCTCAAAAATCACATTTGAAAAGATCTATCTGAATATGTAAAAATATTTAGGTTTACATGCAGTGACATTGGACTAGTACCAAAAGAATGTTATATGGGCATTTCTAGTCACTTTAATCCTATTAAATGATAATCTTAAACTTTATAAAATATGTCCACCACTTTAAATCACATTCCCATGTATTAGAATATGTGGACATGTGTCACCATGATCCCATATTTTAATTGGAGAATATTAAATCTTAAGTATTTTCAATGAGTAGAAATTAATTTTCTAAAATAAGATAAATAAGACTAAGTCTTTATTTCATGTGATGATTGTGACAATTCTAGATCATCAAGTGTGAGCCTTAGTGTGCTAAATAGAAGTAGTTAAGTATTGTTTGGTGATTGTATACCTTGTATTTATTTATAGATGATAGTACCGACCCAGGATACGAGGAGGAGGAGTACTACCAAGAAGAAGAAGAAGAAGAAGAAGAAGAAGAAGAAAACTTCAACCACTTCACCACTCAAGGCAAGCTAGCACCATACATGATATCTAAGCAAGCCATCACTAAGTGAAAGTTATAACTATGCAAGCTAACACTTGCAAACTTGATAATCTATGCAATATGCATTAGGAATGCTTGGTTATATAGCTTTGATTATACCAATCCCATGTTTTACTTGCAAGATTTATTCTCTTACTTTACCCAAGTTCTTTACTTTTAGTTAGTTCTTTGTGAGTATTGGAAGGATAGTATAGATACCATAAAGAGTATAAAACTAGGCCTAAGTAGTTATACTTAGATGTCATCAAAAGGCATCAAACTAGAGTTGGATAATTACACTTGATTAGCACCCCTCATTAGTGAATACCATCCACTTTAGTGGCTAGTGCTAAGCATAAAAGTTGATCACTTTAGATGGGAATATTTGGTGAAAATGATTATGAAAACCTTGGAATGAGGATTCATTCTATTGAAATGTTTTGACATGTGTTATGGACACAAAAGGATTTGATGATGAAAATGTTGAGGCATGAGCCTTAGCCCTTTTATAAAAACTGATGGTTGGGTTCGGATGCGATACCATTCGAATTTTATCGTATAACTATAATACCTGAATTGGGTAGGGCTTAACTGGAAGTTTATATGCCTTAGTATGGGTTCCCTCGAGGAAAGAGGTTGAGCTGAGGCTACCTCGTGAGTGTGAATGTCCACCTATGCAGTGCCCAGGATGGCAGATGGCCATGGCTGGGAGGCCAAGCTCATAGGGGAGGTGCCTATACTAGAGTGTGTAATTGAAAGGTTATGACTGATTATCCGCATACTAAGTATGATGATTCAGGGTTATCCCTGACGGATGTATCGAATTTTGTGGTGAAAGTGTACCACCTCTGCAGAGTGTCAAAATATTCGAATAGCCGCGTCCGCGGTCATGGACAGTTGGAGTGGCCATACTGTTCCGTCGTCAGATGTTTTCAAAATAACTTGTGAATTGAACTATGACTTTGACTTGACCACAACAAGGTTGTGAACATGAAAACTAGGTTCCCACTTAAGTGATTTAGAACATTAACTTAGTTTTCTTTACTTCTAAACTCAGTAGGAGATAAATTTGGCTTTTTGCAAACAAACCTAGAACTTAAGATTCCCATTAGAACTAACTTACTTGTCAGTGATAGTTTGCGAGTACTTAAAGAGTACTCATGGCTTTGTCCCTGGTTATTCCTGTGGCCAGACTATGAGGAGGACTACCAGGATGATGGACAGTAGGAGGTCTACGACAACTAGTATCATCTCCCATCGTCAGCATTGCATGTGACCCTGAAGATGGAGCCCCTACTACGTTTATTTTCCGTTGCTTGATTTGTATTAAGACTGGATTATGAGATCCTTTATTTGTAAGACCTTTATTATGGTTTGTAACGGATGATGTACTGTGGTACCAATTTTGTTATGTCTCACAAAAATGGTAATCCTGGGATTGCGAGGTATGGCATAACAGGCATCTAGGATTAAAAATACGGGTGTTGACAAGTTGGTATCAGAGCCATCCTGACCATAGGAGACCCTAGTTAGAATGGACGTCCGAACAAAAAATTTAGTTTCAAAACAAAAGAAGTGAGTATTTATGAAAACCTCTTCCCACTCTTATCCTTGATTCTTTCAAAAAAAATCTTGCATTCCTACATAAAATTTGACACACTTGATCACCTCACTAACTTACTCACCCAAAATTCTTATAGATGGAAGTCCACTATTGCAAGTTCTACCAGATGGGCAACGGAGGCCACCTGATATTTCAGAGGGACCTACATGCACTGTCAGAGTATCTTGAGCGCCCGCACCTGGAATTCTTCGGGGCCTAACTCAACAATCACATAGGAGGAGATCTACAATGGATGATAGTTGCAGATCTTAGAGGCAAGATGGAAGCACCCACTTTGGAGAAGATCCATTTCACCTTGTGTGAGAACAACTAGCTAGATGGATTAGCCAGGGCTATGTATGAAGCTCTTGCCCATCTTTGTGGACAAAACATCAACCAGATCCAGGGAACTCGCTTTGCTCACTACGCAAGGCGTGATTCTATGGGAATGCCCTTGGAGATGCCAGGACACCCGGAGCTAAAGCACCAGGTGGACAATCTTGACTTCACGTTGTATGATAGGCAGAAGGAGTTAGACAACGCCCGTGCCTACGCCAACCACAACCATGCCATCGCAGTTAAGAAGGACCAGACCCTCGCCATCCTCGCCAAGGAGTGCCAATCACTTCATCGTCAGCGCGACAAGAAGGATCGCACCATCGATCGTCTTTGCAAGAAGGTGGCCACTCTCGAGAAGACCATCCGGGAACAGGAAATCCAGCTTGAAGCGAAGGAGGAGGAAGGTGAAGATATCTAGGGGGTCTTTACTCTTACCTCAACGACGACAACGACTACCTGTAAAATGATATCATGGAGTTCCACACTGATGATGATGATTCCGACTTCATTGATGATGATTAGATGCACTTGAGCACTACGGTAGGAGTGAGTTGTACCAGTCCCACTGTATCGAAGTTGCACATAATGGTTCTTAAAACCATCTATTTTCTATTTGTGGTGTGTGTTTGTATGGTGTGCTTTGAATGAATGAGAGGAAGTTGTTAGTTTGCAAAACCTGAGTCAAACTCAAAGTTTAAAGCTTTTGAAAACAAAACCTTGAACCTTAGAGATTTCCCTCTTATCGCATGATATATCTCAATCCTCATATGACTCGTGGAAACCCAGGAGGAAGTAGCTCATCTCACGACCCGATGCTACAGATTCTGCAAATGCTAGTTTCTGACCGTGAAGCTAGTAGAGCCGAACGCCAAGCCAACCTAGCCACTCTTCAATAGATATCCCAGATGGCCCACAATAATCAAGGTCATGGTAACCAGGATCACCATGGATCCAAGCTCAAGAACTTTCAGAATACCAACCCACCTATCTTTAATAAGTCTGGGGATCCCTTAGATGCTGATGACTGGCTGCAAACCATGGAGAACAACTTGGAGGTCACATGAGTTGAAGCCAATGAAAAAGTACTGTTTGCCACCCATTATCTGGCATGAGATGCAAGCGCCTGCTGGAATAGCACCCGTACCATGAACGAAGGTCAGATGATGACTTGGGAAGCATTCAAGATCAAGTTCAGTCGGACCCATGTGCCCCAAGGTTTGGTCACCAGGATGAGGATGAGTTCAGGGAACTGAAGCAAGTAAGGATGACGGTAGTTGAGTACCATGACAAATTTTTGTCACTAGCTAGATATGCCCCTGATGAGATTAACACCAAAGCAAAGAAGAAGGAAAGGTTCCTGAATGGATTACATGATGAGATGCAGACTGTGTTAGTCAACATCCGTTTTGCAGATCTAGAAGAGCTAGTAGATTCTGCCATTCAGATGGAATGGAAGATCAACCAAGCCAATGACAACCGCAAGCGTCGCATGATGCACCAGCCTGGACCCCACCATACCCAGAAGTATCGTCCCAACCCGTCTACAGGATATGCCCCAAGAAACAACAGACCCCCTATGTCTCGTCCAAGCTATCCCAATCGTAGCGGAGGAAACCTGAAGTAAGGAGGAAACCACAACAACAACCCCGACAACTCCAATAACTTCAACCATGCACCGCCCAAGTCCAACAACAACAACACCAACAGCAACAACAATACTGCCCCAAGGACTGGAAGCAATGTTGTGCCTATCATAGGAAAAGACAAGTCCCAGATTACTTGCTTTGAATGTGGAGTCAAGGGTCACTACTCCAATGAGTGCCCCGAGAAGCTTGCAGCAACCACCAATGTGAATACACCCGCTCAGCAGCAATGACGTGTTCAGTCTGGAAGGAGATTTTCCCCAGGGAACTCGCTCAACCGCAACGGCCGTCTATTCCACATGAATGCTGAAGAAGCTCAGGAAGCGCCAGATGCCGTGCTGGGTATGCTTTCTGTTAACTCATTACTTCCAAGAATGTTGTTTGATTCTAGAGCATCGCACTCATTTGTTACAGAAGAATTTGCATGCACTAGTAAGATTCAACCAACAAAACTGAAGCATGTTATGGTAGTTGAAATACCTGGTTCCACCACCAAAGCTAGAAAAATTTGCAAGGCTGTACCTATCAGACTCAATGGAATAGATTTTTATGCTAATCTAATAGTACTTGGAACCAAAGTTTTGGAAGTAGTACTAGGAATGGATTGGATGTCGAAACATAAAGGATTGATCGACTATGCCAAGAAATCCATAACCATGACCAGTAGCTCTGGAGTATCAGTAGAATATGTATCTGAGACATTGCCCCATCAATTCAAATGCAACAAGAGTCTAGCCTAACCAACCCTAGACCAAGTCATAGTAGTCTGTGAATATCCCGACGTATTCCCAGATGAATTCCCTGGTATGCCCCTAGATTGGGATATCGAGTTCATCATTGAACTAATTCCTGGAATCGGACCCATAGCTTAGAGACCTTATAGTATGAACCCATCTGAATTAGTGGAGTTGAAGAAGCAACTTGATGCTATGTTGGAGAAAGGTCTGATTCAACCAAGTGCATTGCCATGGAGATCGCCTGTTTTGTTTATGGATAAGAAAGATGGAGGTAACCGTTTGTGCACGGATTACCGGAAGCTGAATGATGTCACCGTCAAGAACAAGTACCCACTGCCGAAGATAGAGGATATGTTTGACCAGTTGACCGGTGCCAGAGTGTTTTCTAAGATTGATCTAAGAACTGGTTATCATCAACTCAAGATTCATGCAACGGATATTCCAAAGACCACCTTTACCACCAGATATGGATTATATGAGTATACTGTCATGTCTTTTGGATTAACCAATGCCCCCGCTTATTTCATGAATCTCATGAATAAGATTTTTATGAACTTCCTGGATAAGTTTGTCGTTGTTTTTATCGATGATATTCTGATCTATTCCAAGTCAGAAGAAGACCATGAGTTTCACCTGAGAACCATCCTTGAAACCCTTAGAGAGCATCAGTTGTATGCCAAGTTTAGCAAATGTGAGTTCTGGTTGAAGGAAGTAGGATTCCAAGGACATATTGTCTCGGCAGGAGGAGTCGCTATCGATCCCGCCAAGATCAAAGATGTTGAAGAATGGAAAGCCCCAACCACTCAAACCCAAGTTCGCGCATTTCTCGGATTAGCGGGATATTACCACAAGTTCGTTGAAGGATTTTCAGGCATCGCAAGACCGATGACCCAATTGTTGAAGAAAGATAAGAAGTTTGAATGATGGACAAATGTGAAGCAAGTTTTCAAGAGCTCAAGAAGAGGTTGATTTCAGCCCCAATTCTGATTATGCCAGATATCAAGAAGCCTTTAGATGTGTATTGTGATGCATCCAAGATTGGTCTCGGATGTGTGTTGATGCAGGAAGGCAAAGTCATAGCATATCTGTCCCGACAACTGAAGCAACATGAGCAAAACTACCCTACGCATGACTTTGAACTAGCAACAGTAGTCTTAGCTTTGAAGACATGACGTCATTACCTTATGGGTAACCGCTGTGAGATTTATTCGGATCACAAGAGTCTGAAGTACATTTTCACCTAGAAGGAGCTGAATATGAGGCAAAGGAGATGGATAGAGTTAATCAAAGATTATGACCTTGACATTCACTATCACCCCGGCAAGGCCAATGTGGTAGCAAATGCTCTTAGCAGATTGCTGTGTAGATTAAACACCATGATTAAAAAAGCCCAACCAAGTTTGCATGAAGAGTTGGAGAAGTTTAGAACGGAGCTAGTTAGCAAAGGATTTTTAGCTAGCATTGAACTTCAACCCACTTTGATCAGTCAGATCAAGGAAGCATAGAAAGGAAATGCAAGTATAGACGGAATCAAGCGTCGTATCGGTACAGGGAAGGTATCCGGATTCACCGAAGATGAAGAAGGAGTTTTGTGGTACAAAGAACGTATCTGTGTACCAGCAGATTCGGAGTTGAAGCAAGTCATTATGGAGGAAGCTCATGATACTCTTTATTCTATCCATCACGGAGGAACGAAGATGTATCAGGATTTGAAGGAGCAATTTTGGTGGCACAAGATGAAGATAGAAAGCAGAAGCTATATAGCCAAGTGTGATATTTGTCAAAGAGTCAAAGCGGAATATCAACAACCCGCAGGACTTTTGCAACCATTGCAGATTCCAGAATGGAAATGGGATTCTGTTGGAATGGATTTTATCACTGGTTTGCCTACTTCTAGTAGGGGAAATGACTCTATTTGGGTCATAGTGGATAGACTGTCTAAGGTAGCCCATTTCATACCCATCAAGACAACCTACCAAAGTTCGAAGCTAACGGAGTTATACGTTGCTAGAATAGTTAGTTTGCATGGAACCCCTAAGACCATAGTATCGGGTTGAGGAACCGAGTTTACCTCAAGATTTTGGCAGAAAGTCCAAGAAGGATTAGGAACCAAGCTGAACTTCAGCACAGCTTATCACCCGCAATCCGACAGACAAACCGAAAGAGTCAACCAAATCTTAGAAGATATGTTGAGAGCTTGTGTGTTAAAATATGGATCAAAATGGGAAGATTGTCTGCCTTTCGTAGAATTCTCATACAATAACAATTATTAAGCCAGTTTGCAAATGGCCCCCTTTGAATTTCTGTATGGAAGGAAGTGTCGTACCCCCCTGAATTGGTCGCAAGTAGGAGAGAGTCAGATTTTCGGACCCGACATCCTACGAGAAGCCGAAGAGAAGGTTCACAAAGTCCGTGAGCACCTAAAGACCGTCCAATCTAGACAGAAGAGTTATGCTGACAAGAGACATCGAGACCTGACCTTCAATGTTGTAGATTTTGGATATCTCAAAGTATCACTCTTGAAAGGAATGCAACGTTTTCAACTAAAAGGGAAGTTAGCCCACAGATATATTGGACCCTTCAAGATTTTGAATCGCAGAGGAGAAGTATCATATCAAATGGAACTGCCTGAGGAGATGTCAGCCATACATAATGTGTTCCATATCTCGTTACTTCGCAAATGCTTAGAAGTTCCGGAGAAGACCAAAGTTTTCAAGAACATCGATCACCGAGCCATAGATATCAACAAGGATTTAACCTATCATGAAGTACCCATCCGTATTTTGGAAGAAGCCTTTAGAACCACAAGGACCCGGAGTATCAAGTTTCTCAAGATCCAGTGGAGCAATCATACTGAAGAAGAAGCTACTTGGGAGCGAGAAGATTACATTAGGACTGAGTTTCCAAATCTCTTTGGTTCCTAGTTTTTCTTAAATCTCAGGACGAGATTTTGTCTAAGGAGGGAAGGTTTGTAACACCCCAAAAATACTAATCAAGATTATCAAGTTCTAATCACCCAAGTTTAGGGTTAACAAAAACTTTTATTACTAAACTAAATATGAATGCATGTGTGATTTGCATTAGTGTATGATTGAGTGAAATTGCCATTTTTGATTGCTACAAATGATAAGAAATGGTTTAAAGATGAATACTACATCATTTAGGCCAATTACAAACAAAATCCAAAGAAAAAGAAATCAAATATGAATAAAATGATCAAATGGTCATTTTGACCAACGTTAACCACTAGGCCACTTGGTGTGTTCCTAGTAAAGAATTTCTAACAGAAACATTTCCACTTCTTTCCACCCCTCGCTAGACCAAGTAAAAGTGAACCCAAGCCCACTTTACAAACTCATAGAAACTATTTTCAAATCTATTTAAAGGACAATTCAAAATTGAATCAAGTTCATATGGTAAGATCACCATTTTGCAAATACCACTCAAATCAATTCAACTTGGCAAACCCAAGCAACCAGAGACTACCAAGCATAAATTTAGACCACTCACCAAATTTCATTCAAAAATTTCAAATTTGATATCTTGCGGCCATTTGGTCGAACACATTGCAAACACAGAAAACTACTGCCTAACTTCCACTATTTGGAGCAGTGATCTCTCAACCATTTGTCCCCTCTTAATCCCCCTGGTCTCCCCTAGCACCTAGCAGCGCAGCAGACCACTCCCCCTTCGTCGTTGCGCCAGTGCAGCGCCGCCCGAAGCCAGCCACGCCGATGGGTAGCTCGCCCCAGATCATGCCGCCCTCGTCCATGATGTCCAGGAGGCAGGCCACCGTCCACCGTCACCCCCTGTCCAGCCCTTGACTGCAGCCAGGCCATGGACCACCAGAAAACCGCCGCGCCCATTTTCTCTGCGCCGTGCCGAGAGCGCGCTAGAGCGCCGCAGCCGACCAGCTCGCACGTGCTGAGCCTCGCCCTCTCCGCGCGTGCACACCCTCGCCTTAACGTCAGCTAGCTCCCAGACATCACCATTCGCCACCGCGTGACCCGTAGCACCCGTGCGTCGTCTCGAACACCGCTAGTTCCGCGCAGAGCACCGCCTGTGCCCGACCACTCTCGATCGCCCTGTGTCGCGCCTTTAAGACCGTGATGACCGCCAGAGAGCACCGCATCGCCCCCTACCCTCAGCCACGCCGATAGATCGATGTACCGCTATCGCCGGAGAAGCCAGCCCATCCCGCTTTGTCCCTTCGCCGGTGTATAAATAGAGGCCCCCTCCGCCTCAATTGACCACACCATCTCACTCCCTACTCCTCACAACACCTCCCACACATCTCCTCAGAGGAAGGCGAGCACCACATCGCCGGAATTTAGCCGGAGTCCGCCGCTGCAGAGGATAAGAGGAGCCGTTGATTGGAGCCGCCCTAGGAGCCGCCGCAACCACCGTTCAAACCGCCGTCGTCGACAATGTCGTTCGCCCCCATCGCCGACCCTAGATGGAGCCTTGGTGAGCCTCACACGACCCCCACTGCCGCGTTAGGGTCCAGTCCTCACCAGAGTTGTTCGTCGTTGACAATGAACCTTAGACGTTAGATCAGGTTCTAATCGTAGGGCCTAGATTGAAAGATACCGTTTCGGTTAGATAGAGTCACTGACTAGCGGGACCCCTCTATCAGTAGCCCGCTACGCCGTGCTGTGCAGATTGGGCCGGCCCAGTTAGTTTCCCGCGCAGGCCTGTAGATTCAAATAGTTATTTTCCATTTTAGTTGAAACCAGTTTCTGTCAGTAGATTCAAAAAGATTCACTGAACCAAATTGCATGATTCCAATTTTGTTAGAAAGATATTCAAATTATCTATCCAATCTAGTTGGATCCAAACCATTTGGAGTTAGAGATCATCAATAGTAAAAATAACAAGACATAGACTTTTCCACATTCAAACATTTTTCAAAAATCAACCATAAATGCTTTTGAGTTGATTCCAACTCTCAAAAATCACATTTGACAAGATCTATCTGAATATGTAAAAATATTTAGGTTTACATGCAATGACATTGGACTAGTACCAAAAGAATTCTATATGGGCATTTCTAGTCACTTTAATCCTATTAAATGATAATCTTAAACTTTATAAAATATGTCCACCACTTTAAATCACATTCCCAGAATATGTGGTGATGACATGTGTCAACATGATCCCATATTTTAATTGGAGAATATTAAATCTTAAGTATTTTCAATGAGTAGAAATTACTTTTCTAAAATAAGATAAATAAGACTAAGTCTTTATTTCATGTGATGATTGTGATCATGCTAGATCATCAAGTGTGAGCCTTAGTGTGCTAAATAGAAGTATTTAAGTATTGTTTGGTGATTGTGTACCTCGTATTTATTTATAGACGATAGTACTGACCCGGGATACGAGGAGGAGGAGTACTACCAACAAGAAGAAGAAGAAAACTTCAACCACTGCACCACTCAAGGCAAGCTAGCACCATACATGATATCTAAGCAAGCCATCACTAAGTGTAAGCCAGAACTATGAAAGCTAACACTTGCAAACTTGATAACCTATTGTCGTGGTGGTGTCACGGCAGATGCCATGGATAGGCTGAAGGTGGGGACTAATATGCGCTAGGGGAATCCAGGGAGGGATAGTAGAGTGATTCTCTACACAGAAGCCTTGTATTGATGCTCAGTCTCCCAGATTACAAGTGCTCCTCGAGCCGTATGGACAAGAGGAGGAAGAAGAAACTCTCTTACTCTTGCCTACTAACTAGCCCAAGAACCCTAGATCTACTAGCGTTTTCCTTGCTATGTATCAGAAGAGACCCAACCTCCGAAAATCTAACCCCCTTACCAGAACCCCAACCCCCCTTATATAGAGGTGGTTCGGTCCTGGCCTAGGGCATACGTGGAGGCATATTCCCAGAATATGCCTCCTCCCAAAGTAGTAACCCGACAGGGATGCTTTTCCCCCGCGTCACTCTTGCTTTAACGACGTTGCCTCTACGGCGCCTGCGTCAGCCGACGTGAGCATCGTCACCCTTGTCGTCCACGATCCGGTGGTCCTGCCCTTGCTTTATTCGGCTCATCCGATGCACCGGCCTCCTTTTTGACCAGAGAGATTCCTTCCTTCTCCTAGAAGCCAAACAAGGATCCGGATCACAGTAGATCCGGCCACACCTGTTCCTGCATATGAGCTAGACAAGTGTCTCCGACTCACTCCTTGAGTCGGATGAGACAATGTTAGACGACCCCCTGGTCCGGGTTACTCCGTGATCCGGCCTGCCTTGAGGTGACTCGGCCAGCATCCGCTTTGACCTTACCGACCTCGCTAACTCGGCCCTTATACCGGAGTGACCCTACCCGGGTTATCCCTAACATTAGTCCCGAAGCTGGAGTGCGGCCTCAGCGGCCTTGGTCGCTAAGGACACATCAGGTTCATTCGTATCTAACCTTCGGATGTTTATTTCCGGGTTAACTTTTTGTCTCGGATTATATGGATTTACGTTCCCTTCGCACGCTCCAAGTTTTCACTTGCCGGACGGGTCACCACTTTGGCTCGGGTCCTATGGTTTTACTTTTCCTCTGCACAGTTCAAGTTTTCACTCGCTGGCCGGGTTACCTTCGTGTCTCGGATCCGGGCCTTGCTTCCTTCTCTCGTACGCCAACCCACGTAACGATTAATCATTACGTTGCCTTATTTTAAGGGCACGGCGATAACCGCGAGAGATGTGATTACTGTGCGGGGGTTACGTCACGTCTATCTCCTCGTTTATCGCAACTGCACGTCGTGTCATGGGATCACATTTACTCTGCGGCCCCCAGTGTGGCTGCTCTCTGATTAGTCAACGCTGGTGATACACGGCCACACTGTGTAGTTTTCCAGCACAGCACGATCCCACTCGTTGATGACTGAGGGCGGTTAAATAGGGAAGGGGCACTCTCCTTAGAACTTTTCCATCTCCGCGCCCCCTCGCCCGTTCCTCTTCTTCTTCCTCGCAACCGCGCCGCCGCCAGTGCCCGTTGCAGCAGCGCCGCCGCCGCATTTTCTTCATTTCTCCGCACCGCAATCACCGTTGCGCCTCTGTTTAGCCACGGATCCTCGTCAGTCTAGACCGCAGAGCCCCGCCGCCGCCAGCTCCAGCGAGGACACCGGAATTGAGATGACGGAGGAAGAGCTCATCGTTGTTGAACAGGAGATGGAGGAGGACGCCGGCGTGGCGCAGCGGCTCGGCTCTGGTCTGCGAGGACGACATCGCCTGGCTCTACCGGACCCAGCGCATTCCTGCCGGCGTCGCCGCTCGTCTCCCCTCCTCGGAGTTGGCCCCCTCACCCAATCCGGGCGAATTTTTTGTTTTCCTATCCCATTTCCAACGAGGATTTGGGCTTCCAGTGAGTGATTTCTTCCGGACGGATGCGACCTATCACTTGCAACCACATCATCTCCCGGCGAACGCCATCACCTCTCTGTCCGCTTTCGTTTCTTCGATCGAGGGCTACATCGGGCTATGGCCTACGAAGGAGTTGTGGATCCGGTTCTTTGGCCTCCGCCGCAACGTCGTCCCCAACATCCACGTCGAGTCGGAGGACAAGCAGCTAACTCAGTTCGGAGCTGCCTCGATCTCGCCCCGGAGGTATTCAATCTTTCCTCGGGTCACCGGGCTTGACTCCTGCAAAGGGTGGGCCTGGACCTTCTTCTATGTCCGGAACGAAGGCACGGAAGATTTGATCCGGTTGCTGCCCTACGCTCCGATTCCCCCTGACACGGATTTCTGGGAGGAGGTTGCCAGGAAGCCTACAGCCCTGGCCAACCAAGTGAACAAAAGGTTTGCGGAGCTGAAGAAGCTCGGATTGCGCAACGAGGATGCCATGATCACATTCGTGCACAACCGAATCTCTCCCCTTCAGCGGCGCACTCACAAGTTGTGCCATATGAGCTTTAGTCGCGACCCCAACCGAACCTCCTCATTCGAGTTGAGCAATACGGAGATCTTCCGCCGGGTCAAGGCTCTTTTCACCACCCATAAGGAATTCTCCGCCGAATGGACGTGGGGAATCGAGCATTACTGCCGTGACAGGCTCCCTCCCGCGGTAAGCTTCACGGGGTAAACTTATTTCAGATCAA
The DNA here is from genome assembly GCA_023614405.1 of Avena insularis. Lineage (NCBI taxonomy): Eukaryota > Viridiplantae > Streptophyta > Magnoliopsida > Poales > Poaceae > Avena > Avena insularis. Next base: position 462,135,081 of record CM042684.1, read on the forward strand.
TTTCATGTCGGCTCTTATCACATTCTTGACTTTGCTCCTTGTGCTTTTTTCTCAGTTGTTTCTCTAGCAAACCCTCGAGGATGGCCCGGATCCGACCCTTAAGTGGGCCCCGGACCGAGAAATTCCAGACGAGGAGGATCCGGACCAGGAGATGTTCCTCCCCACACCCGATGCCAGAGCGACCCAGTGTAAATTCTCTTCTCTTAGAGATTGGCCCGACGATGAGGATGACTCGGATATCGATGTGATTGAACCCATTGAGGCTGTCCCTCTTTCTTTTGCCTACCCGACATCAGCTAACCCCGGCGGGCACATCCACGAGGATCCTCCCCTTGCCACGGGCGAGCCTGTTCCGGCGGCGTCAAAGAAGAAGCACGGAACGGCGTCGAGTTCTTCTTCCGAACCTTCTCAGCCTTCCAAAAGGCAAAAGAAGGCCGGAGACAAGACTGCCTCCAAACGGGTAGGCAAAGCCCCGGCAAGGAGGGCCCGGAAACCTAAGGAGGCCGAGACCTCGGATGCGTAAGTTCTTTTTTCACTTCGCAACACACTTCTCCCTGCTTCGGGGTAATTTCACTCCTGACATTATTTTCTCTTGCAGGGCTCCTGTGGAGGTCCCTCAGAGCGGATCGAGCATCTCCTCTCCTCTTCGCTCTAGTCCTTCCCCTCCCCATGATGACGAGTCACGCCCGCTGAGCCCTATTCCGGAAGGCTCTGCGGTTGCTCCGGGTTCCGCAGTACCTCCTTCAGAGGGACGCGACCTCGGATCGGGAGGGGTCGGATCAGCCGAGGCAATGGCGTCCGGCACTTCGGCATTGCCGCAACCAGCAACAATTAAGTCTACCACAACTCTAGCACCAGCAGCAGCTCCAGCACCAGCCACCGAACCAGCGCCTGTCCCGGTTCCGAAGAAACCAACAGCAGCTCCAGCGCCAGCCACCAAAGCTCCTGCGCCAAGTTCATATGCCTCGTCCGAGTCATCTCAAGCTCGGCGAGGACCCACTCCAACGGTTTCCAAGGGAAAATCCACTGCGGTCACTTCCTCCCAGCAGGCCAAAGGCAAATCCACCTCCGCCGAGGCTGGGCAGCGAACCTTGTCGTCGATGCTTCCAAAGAAATCACCAGCAGCGACGGATCCTCCTGCCGAGCCAGCTGATTCGCAGCAGATGGTTCTTCACACTAGCCCAGCTCTTGCCCTGATTGAAAGGAAAGAAGCTCACGCCAAGGGTTTGGTGGCGCCTCACATGCCCACTGGCGAACGGTACCCTCCGAGCCTCATCAAGTTCGTCATGAACTGGAATAAGGCGGAGTTTGTCTACAACGACGATCTCCCCGAAAAGTTCGGCCCAGCTGAATTTTTTGCTCAGATGAATACCGCCGCCAAGGCCATTAACCTCGCTGGGCGTATGATGGAGGTACGTTGTTTCTTCTTTACGTGCTGTAGATAATAACCATTAGTCCCCGAGCCTCCGGCGGAGTAACTTGTTACTCGGCCGGATGCTCCTTAGAAGATCAACGTAGCTGCATGTAAACGTTGAATATGCACACACCTAGAGCCGGGTTAAGTTCCGCTTGGCCCGGATCTCATATACTTTGAATATGAACACACCTAGAGCCGGGTTAAGTTCCGCTTGGCCTGGATCTTGTACACTTCGAATATGCACACACCTAGAGCCGGGTTAAGTTCCGCTTGGCCCGGATCTTGTACACTTCGAATATGCACACACCTAGAGCCGGGTTAAGTTCCGCTTGGCCCGGATCTTGTACACTTCGAATATGCACCGAACTAACTTTACACGCCTGTGCCTTTGTTAGGTAACTACCAACCGTCGGAGCGCCGAGTTTCAGCGCCTGCTTGATACCCATAAGACCTTGCGTGCAAAACACGTTGCACTTGGCGCGGAGCATGAAAAGAGGGGTAATTTCCTCTCTTAACACCTCACCGCTTCGTTTTTTTCTGCCGGACTAACCTCCTTATTCTGTTTTTTGCAGCTGGGGTGGAGGCTGAAAACAAGATTATGCGAAAAAACTTGGAGGAAATCCGAGGTATGTCCCCTTTCGGCCAACATCACTGTGTTCTCCATTCTTTCTTTTTCTTGGCTCGACAAACATTCACTCCTCGGCTTTGCCGGGTCAACACACCATTTCAGCATCGCTTGAGGATAGTGTGCCCGTGCCTGATATGATGCCGCATTTTCTCGAACAAGCAGGACAGCATCAAGCCGAGCTGAAGAAGAAGGACGATGAGCTTGCCCTCCTCTGGATCAAGGATGGCGAGATAGCCAAACTCAAGGCCGAGATGGAGAAGATGAAGGCCCAACACAAAACCGAGCTCCAGAAAGTTGGCCAGAACTTCACCGAAGAGCGTGAGTGGTTCACCCTCCAGATCTCTAAGGACCAGGAGCTGCTCAAGGAATCCGAAGTCCGGCTTGGGTCGGCGCTTGCCTAGCTTGGACAACTTCGCCAGAGACGCGATAGTTGCATCAAGGAGTTGACCCCGATCCATCACCATATCTCATGTAAGTTTCTTTTCCTTGCCCGACGCAGTTTTCCGGGTTAACTCATATGCCTTTGCTTCAGCATCCTCCCTTTCCTTATTTTTAGATAACTTTCCGGAGGGTACTGCTATTGCCAGTGCTACCGTTGCCAAATTTCGCCAAGAGAGGGGTACTCCCATCACTTCTGATGGTGAGAGCGTCCCCTTAGACCTGTAGGACCTGTTGGTTAGCGTGTCAGCCCGGGTGGAAACTATCAAGAACTATGGAAAAGATCTCCTCGACATTGCGGTCCGGATCTTCAACGCATTCTGGCCAAGCGAGGACGCTCCAGAAAGGATCACACTTCTTGCGGACAAGCTAATGGAGATTGAGACTCAACTTAACCTCTGGAGGGAATCCGCCAGGCGTGCCGCGGCAGATACCCTTCTCCATCATATCCTTTCATGGTACGAGAAAATTGATCTGAGCCTCCTCACCTGTCGGCGCACCGGATCCAAATGGACCGATGATCCGGAGTGGGTAGCTCGGCGCCAGGCTTGCGCCTACAGCCTCATCGAATATTCTCCAGTCCATGACTGGGTTGAGGGGCCGAGCTTTCTGGAATCCGGCGAGGAGGAACAGATGGAGAACGTGGAGGATGGGTCAGGCGATGACGGAGAAGATGCTGCTTCATATATCGAAGACATTGATGATGACGCCGAACTTCCTCCTCCTGTTGCTCCTTAGGTGAAAAAAAAACTCGGAAATTTATCAGATCCCCGGTATGCCGGGTGCAATTGTATACTGAATACATAATATTTTGCTACTATGCTTGTATGCCGGATTAACTTGGGCGTAGTCCCCGAGTTTCATTTTCTTGTTCATCCAATTCTCCGGCTCGATCCGTGTCTACCTTGATTCGGTTTTAAGACTTACGAACCCGAGCCTCAAGAATCGTTTTAACAATACTGAGAAACTTTGAGGCTTGGCTCAAGATAATTCAACATAATAGCGTGAAAATAAACACGGAGTTAGTTCGAAAAAACAAACGTTAGCTGGAATAGGATCGTTTCCTTAGTAGTTTTTCATGTGCTACGCAATTCCAAACTTGTTCCCTTGCTCGCCATGAAGCCAATTCTTGTTGGACAACAGCAAGTCGAAGGGTTGGGTTTTTGGTGCTCCCACATTACTAATCCGGGTTAAGCGAAACGAGTCATTCTATCTAACACATAAAAAGTAACAAGAATCATTTATTAAGGCAGTCCCCGAGTTACTGCTCGAGGCTCCGCTATTTCATTGATAAGCCCATTGCCGACATACATACCGACATATGAGGATGACTCGGGTACATACACTTTTGGCTAAGTGTAGAAGGCGAAGTAGTGCTACATTCCACGGTCGCTTGGATTCCTCTCCGGACTGTCGCCTTGTTCCTTTCACGTGGCTTTGCATCTATGAGATAGTAAGAGTCATTGTGCAATGCTTTGCTCACGATAAATGGTCCTTCCATGAGGATAATTTATGCATGCCAGTGGTACGTTGTACCAACCGGAGCACCAGATCGCCTTCCCGGAAGACTCGGGGGCACACTTTTCGGCTATGATAGCGTCGGAGATTTTGCTGATATATGGCGGATCTGGACAGTGCCAGTTCTCTTGCTTCTTCCAGCAGATCAACATCATTTTGCCGGGCTTCTTGCACTTCGGCTTTTGTGTATTGGGTGACCCTAGGCGAATCATGCTCTATGTCGGCTGGTAATACAGCTTCTGCCCCATATACCAGAAAAACCGGCATGTAGCCTGTTGATCGATTCGGAGTTGTTCTTAAACTCCACAATACCGCTGGTAATTCTTCTATCCAGCACCCCGCTGATCTTTGCAGCGGCTCAATGAGCCGGGGTTTGATCCCGGATAGCACTAATCCGTTGGATCTTTCCACTTGTCCGTTCGATGTGGGGTGGGCTACCGAGGCTGCGTCGAGTCGGATTTTCTTGTCTCGGCAAAAGCGCACAAATGCTCCTTCCGCGAAATTCGTTCCATTGTCAGTTATAATGCTGTGTGGATAACCGTATCTCAAGATGATGTCTTTGAGAAATGTTACGGCCGTAGCTCCATCGCATTTTCTTATAGGCTTCACTTCGATCCATTTTGTAAACTTGTCCACCATGACCAGAATGTGCGTCATGTTCCCTTTTGCTGGTTTGAACGGACCAACCATATCCAAGCACCACACAGCAAATGGCCATGTAATTGGTATGGTTTTGAGTTCCGACATTGGCATATGTGTCTTGGTGGCGTATCTTTGGCAACCATTGCATTTTCTCGCCAGATATTCTGCTTGCTCCAAAGCGCTTGGCCAGTAAAATCCATGCCGGAATGCCTTTGCCACTAAGGCTCGGGATGAGGCGTGATGCCCGCATTCTCCTTGGTGTATATCTCGGAGGATGTCAAGTCCTTCTTCTGGATCAACACACCGCTGGAGGACATTGGTTATACTTTGTTTGTACAGCTCGGAATTGATGATTGTGTAAGCTTTGGCTCTCCTCTGAGTTTGCCTGGCTAGCACTTCCTCAGTGGGTAACGTTCCATCTTTCAAGAACTGGTATATAGGCAGTGCCCAAGTTGGTACTGCTCGCGCAGGGAACATCTCCTCATCAATTTCCATCCGATCCACCGGCATAACTTCAGCCGGGTCACGCTGAACAGTCCCTGGGTCTGGCGAGGTAGTCCCCGGGTTTGCCGAGGTAATCCCCGGGTTCGGCGTCCTACCTCCCACGTCAATGTCCATGGGCTCACCTCCGGGTTCCGTGTTTTCCGAGACATAAATTGAGTCGGTTCCTGGGGACGGCCTGAAAGATGGCTTTCTGAGGTGCTCCAATGCAACACCCGGTGGAATTGCCTATCAGGTCGAGCCGAGCTTCGACAACATGTCGGTAGCTTTGTTTTCCACGCGAGGTACATGATGAAATTCACATCCCTCAAAGTAACTCGAGATCTTCTGTACATGAAATCTGTATAGTGCCATGTTTGGATCCAGGGCGTCCCACACTCCGGAGACTTGCTGTACTACCAGATCCGAGTCGCCAAAGCAGATTATCCGACGTATGCCAATTTCCTTTGCCACTTTGAGACCATGCACAAGAGCCTCGTATTCAGCGACATTGTTCGATGCCGCGAAATGGATCTGCAATACGTACTTGAGCTGATCCTTTTTTGGCAAGGTAAGCACAACCCCGGCACCTAATCCAGTTTTGGTCTTCGATCCGTCAAAATGCATCCTCCAATAGTTTGGATCCACTGGCGGTGGTTCGTATTGTACCTCGGCCCAATCCACGAAAAAGTCCGCTACAGCCTCGGACTTGATCGCTTCTCTTCTGTCGTACTGGGGCGCGTATGGTGCTAGCTCAATTTCCCATTTTGCAATTCTTCCGTTCGCATCTTTGTTACCCATTATCTCGGATATGGGGGCTTCGCATATCACTTTGATGGGATGCTCCTCAAAGTAGTGCTTTAGCTTCCTTGTCGCCATATAAACTCCGTATGCCACCTTTTGAAAATGCGGGTAGTTCTATTTCGAGGCAGACAATACCTCGCTCAAGTAATACACCGGTCTCTGCACTGACTTACCCTCTTCATCTCGTTCCACTACAATCACTGCACTTACAACTCAGTTGGTTGCGGCTATGTAGAGCAACATTGGCTCCTTCGACAGCGGAGAAGCTAACACTGGTGCAGTGGCCAACATCTTTTTCAAGTGGGCAAAAGCTTCATCGGCTTGCGGCATCCACACGAATTTATCTGATTTTTTCATGAGTTGGTAGAGAGGTAGTGCCTTTTCCCCTAGCCGACATACAAACCGACTCAACGACGCCAGGCATCCAGTGAACTTCTGGACGTCATTGAGACACTTCGGCAGCTCCATTCGTTCGATGGCTCGGATCTTAGTTGGATTAACCTCGATACCTCGGCTAGAGACGAGAAATCCGAGTAATTTCCCAGCCGAGACACCGAAGGTACATTTCTCCGGGTTAAGCTTCATTCGGAATCTCCTCAAGTTCGCGAATGTTCGCCTTATGTCGTCAAGGAGCATTGCGCTTTCCTTGGTCTTGATAACCACATCGTCCACGTAAACTTGCACATTTTGACCTATTTGATCGTGCAAACATTTTTGCATACACCTTTGGTACGTTGCTCCCGCGTTTCGTAAACCAAACGGCATAGTGCGATAGCAATAAGCCCCGTACGGGGTAATAAAGGCAGTTTTTATTTGATCATCCGGGTTCAGGGGTATCTGGTGGAAACCAGAATAGGCGTCAATAAATGACAACAGTTCACATCCCGTGGTAGAGTCGATGACCTGATCTATCCTCGGCAGTGGAAATGGGTCTTTCGGACACGCCTTGTTCAGGTTCGTGTAATCGATACACATACGCCAAACCACTGCCACGTTCGGATCATCCTTCTTCTTTTCTACCAGCACCGGATTAGAGAGCCAATCTGGATATAGCACTTCCATGATAAATCCTGCTGCTAGCAACCGAGCTATCTCGTCACCAATGACCTTTCTCCTATCCTCGGCGAAGCGTCGGAGAGGCTGCTTCACCGGCCTTGCTCCGGGTCTTACATTCAAAGAGTGCTCGGCCAACTCCCTCGGAACACCTTGCAAGTCCTGTGTGGACCAAGCAAAAATATCCCGATTCTCACGGAGGAAGTTGACGAGCTCGCTTTCCTATTTGTCAGTTAACCCGGCCCCAATCGTCACGGTACGCTCCGGAAACACGTTATCCACCGGGATCTTCTTGGTGTCCTTCGCGGCTTGAAATGAAACGCTTCCATGCGGGTTGCTTAACGCCGGCATATACTGCTGCGCGGACTGAGCTAATGCCGCCACCTCTTGGATTTTTCTTTTCTCTTGGGCAATTACGAGTGACTCGGCTAGGTTAGACCCGGCTGAGGCGCACTCAATGGAACGTCGGAAGTCCCCAGCGATAGTAATTGCCCCACTTGGCCCGGGCAACTTCATCTTCAGATAACCAACGTGGCAACTTGCCATGAATTTGCTCAGTGCTGGTCTCCCGAGTAATGCATGATACGCGCTCTCCAGGTTTACCACTTCAAACTCCAGATTTTCGGTTCGGCAGTTATCCCTCGTACCGAATAGCACGTCGACCCGGACTTTGCCTATGGGTTCGCAGGATGTGTCGGGCACGATACCATGAAAAGTTGTTCTCGTAGCCTGGAGCATGTTCTCCGAGATGCCCAACTTGCGCATCGTATCCGCATACATGATGTTAATGCTACTGCCATTGTCGATCGGTACCTTGGAGAATCTCACATTAATATTTGGTCCAATGAACGTCGGATCTAACACCAGTGCATACGAGCTCGGACTTGGCATAAGCTTGGGATGATCTTTGACGCTCCAGGTAATTTCCTGGTCCGACCAAGACATATACCTCGTCACTGCAGGCATAACCGCGTTAACCTCCATATGTCGGTGCTGCAAGCTTTTCCTATCTGTTTCCTCTGTTGTGAACACACAATAGCTCTGGTGATGTTCCCTATACTCATTCCTTCCCTCATTTCCGGAATACCTCTGATCCGGTTGTTGCTGGTTTTCTACCTGATGCACTGCATCCCTTCTCTCACTGTTGTCATACCTCGGCGGAGGAGGAGGCAACATCGGTTATTCTGCGTTTGCACCGGAGAGCAATTGCTGCGGGGTAACTCTGCCGAGGTTGATCATTCCGGTGTGAGCATTCCCAAACCACCTTGTTCTATCTTGCGCATCCACTCACATTGTCTCGTCGTGTGACCCGCCGGGCTGTTCGGATTTGGCGTGTGAAACTTGCACGGCTGGTCCAACATTGACTCGTAGGTATACCTCGGACGATCTTTCTTCTCTTGCCATTGCTTCTTCTGCTCCGGAGTCCACATTTTCTTGCCATCGTTTCGAGGAGTCCATTGCCCTCCCGTTCTCTGGCGTTGGTTGCTCCCTGCCCCGGGCTGATCTTGATTCACGGCCGCAACTTGTTGTGAACCATACCTATGGTCCGGTCTATCATCTCTCCTTTTTCCCCTGTAATCGTTCCTCCGGGATGACCCGGATCCGTCCCTCGGATAGTACTCCTCATTTGACTCGTTCGACGCGATCCTGGGTTGATTCGGATCCCCAAAGCATAAGAATCATGATCCGGATCATCTACGCCAATGTGGACTGCATTTTCCTTTGCAATTTCATCCACAACTCGCTGCCATATCTACACCCTTGTGCGAACCATGCTATAGCCTGTGACTCTATGACTCCCTCACATGAGTTTCTCACGGTACACCACCGGGTCAAGAATTCATGGTCCGTTTCGTTAGATCTCTACTTGCACATTGCGTGGTCTCATGGTCTATTCGGTCTCTGGTATGTACTTGAGAAGTTGCTGATAAACATTTCTTCAAAATCTATCCAGCAATTGATGCTTTCGGGTGGCAAATTGTTCAGCCACACCCTAGCCGGACCTTCCAACATTTGGGGTACATATCATACAGCCCATCTCAAGTTGCCAGTCGCAATTTTCATAGTTGTTGCGTAGTTTATCAGCCAATCCTCCAGCTTTGTACTGCCGTCATACGTCTTCGTGCCCCTAGGTAACTGGAAATTGGGTACTGGCGGTTCCTTCATGATCCGGGGCACAAAGCATGCTGGACCCGGAGGACCTTGACATTCGATTTGTTCCGACCTATACAGGCGTTCCAGTTTCAATCTTGCGTCATCCGGCATCAAATCTCTGTTTCCCAATCTCGACCCTATCACATGATAGTCCGGTCTTGCGTATCCCGCATTCATCATCTCCGAGTCTCCATCGTTGTATCGGTCTTGCTCTCGTTGTGCTCCTCTCTGTTGCATATACGGCGGCACTTTGCTCTTGCACAGGTGCATTCATGCTTCTGATTGACCTGCTCCTGCCGGGTTTCGCTGTCCGGCGTTGCCGTTGGCAGCATTCCCTTGACCGGCATTGCCTTGGTCGTGGTTACCTCGGCTTATGCTTTGCCAATCGTCGTTTTTCTGCATCTCCTTTTCCTTTCCCGCACGGGTTGGGTCGTACGGAACGATCTGCTTGTTCCGTCTGGCCGAGGTCACTACCTCTTCCCTTCTAGGGCCACCATGAGGCGATGATGCGGCTCCAGCGGATTTCACCGGGTTACCTATCACCGAATGGACGATCTTAGAAGCTCCAACTCTCTCCAGGTTACCTCTCAATAGCTCCTCATTCTGCCTGTTCGCGATCCGAACCAGCTCATTAACCCGGTCTTGTTGTCTTTGGCGGGCTTCACCCGTCAGACCCTCTAGCTCGGACGCCGCGGCATCTGCTGCTCTGAGGTTCTTCGCCGGGGTACTATACTTCGGCAACCCCACAGACAGATAGTTTTCCGACCCTTCTGGTCCCTCACCACCTTCTCTGTTCATTTCGCTTATGAGATTTTTCCCTTTTACCCTCACTGCATCAACCTTGTTTGCTTTCGCATATTGGCGCAGCATCATGTTCAACGACTGCTGAGCCGCTGCTATTTTCTTTGTGCCCTCCAGTATCTTTCGCCGGGTCTCCTCTAGCTCGGCCTGTGCCTGAGCCGGATCTACCAGTGTTGTCACCGGGTTAGCCAAGCTATCCATAGCTTCCCTCAGCATGTTCTCAGGCCTCTCTAGCGGAGGACCCCTATCTTTCCTCGGTGCCTTGGGTGTTACCTCCGGGTTTGGTGTCGGATCCTTGCTCACGCCCGCACCTGGCGCGGTCATCATCACCTCTGCATGGTCCGGGGAGCGGGCGATACGCGCCCCGCGGGCCACGGTGAGGGGTGGTTCCCCCGCTTCTACGACGCGACGCGGATGAACGCAACACACGTCCACGGAAACATAGACCCTGTGCGCGCCGAGCTTGACGAAGACGCCGTTGCACGGAAGGGGGCGCGTGCCGAAGCAGCCAATGTTGTCGCTGACGTAGTCCAGCGCACCGAAGCGCTGAACGAGCCCGGAGATGATGCGTTCGCCGGTCCCAATGAAATTTCCCGTCCGGATCTTCACCCCTGCTAGCGCCGCTAGCCCCACGGTGGGCGCCAACTGTCGTGGTGGTGTCACGGCAGATGCCATGGATAGGCTGAAGGTGGGGACTAATATGCGCTAGGGGAATCCAGGGAGGGATAGTAGAGTGATTCTCTACACAGAAGCCTTGTATTGATGCTCAGTCTCCCAGATTACAAGTGCTCCTCGAGCCGTATGGACAAGAGGAGGAAGAAGAAACTCTCTTACTCTTGCCTACTAACTAGCCCGAGAACCCTAGATCTACTAGCGGTTTCCTTGCTATGTATCAGAAGAGACCTAACCTCCGAAAATCTAACCCCCTTACCAGAACCCTAACCCCCCCCTTATATAGAGGTGGTTCGGTCCTGGCCTAGGGCATACGTGGAGGCATATTTCCAGAATATGCCTCCTCCCAAAGTAGTAACCCGACAGGGATGCTTTTCCCCCGCGTCACTCTTGCTTTAACGACGTTGCCTCTGCGGCGCCTGCGTCAGCCGGCGTGAGCATCGTCACCCTTGTCAGCCACGATCCGGTGGTCCTGCCCTTGCTTTATTCGCTCATCCAGTACGCATCGGGCCTCCTTTTTGACCAGAGAGATTCCTTCCTTCTCCTAGAAGCCAAACGAGGATCCGGATCACAGTAGATCCGGCCACACCTGTTCCTTCATATGAGCTAGACAAGTGTCTCCGACTCACTCCTTGAGTCGGATGAGACAATGTTAGACGACCCCCTGGTCCGGGTTACTCCGTGATCCGGCCTGCCTTGAGGTGACTCGGCCAGCATCCGCTTTGACCTTACCGACCCTCGGCTAACTCGGCCCTTATACCCCGGAGTGACCCTACCCGGGGTTATCCCCCCAACACCTATGCAATATGCATTAGGCATGCTTGGTTATATAGCTTTGATTATACCAATCCCAAGTTTTACCTGCAAGCTTTATTCTCTTACTTTACCCAAGTTCTTTATTTTTAGTTAGTTCTTTGTGAGTATTGGAAGGATAGTATAGATACCATAAAGAGTATAAAACTAGGCCTAAGTAGTTATACTTAGATGTCATCAAAAGGCATCAAACTAGAGTTGGATAATTACACTTGATTAGCACCCCTCATTAGTGAATACCCTCCACTTTAGTGGCTAGTACTAAGCATAAATGTTGATCACTTTAGATGGAAATACTTGGTGAAAATTATTATGAAAACCTTGGAATGAGCATTCATTCTATTGAAATGTTTTGACATGTGTTATGGACACAAAAGGATTTGATGATGAAAATGTTGAGGCATGAGCCTTAGCCCTTTTATAAAAACTGATGGTTGGGTTCGGATACGATACCATTCCAATTTTACCATACAACCACAATACCTGAATTTGGTAGGGCTTAACTGGAAGTTTATATGCCTTAGTATGGGTTCCCTCGCGGAAAGAGGTTGAGCTGAGGCTACCTCGTGAGTGTGAATGTCCACCTATGTAGTGCCTAGGATGGCAGATGGCCATGGCTGTGAGGCCAAGCTCATAGGGGAGGTGCCTATACTAGAGTGTGTAATTGAAAGGTTATGATTGATTATCCGCATACTAAGTATGATGATTCAGGGTTATCCCTGACGGATGTATCGAATTTTGTGGTGAAAGTGTACCACCTCTGCAGAGTGTCAAACTATTCGAATAGCCGCGTCCGTGGTCATGCACAGTTGGAGTGTCCATACTGTTCCATCGTCAGATGTTTTCAAAATAACTTGTGAATTGAACTATGACTTTGACTTGACCACAACAGGGTTGTGAACATGAAAACTAGGTTCCCACTTAAGTGATTTAGAACATTAACTTAGTTTTCTTTACTTCTAAACTCAGTAGGAGATAAATCTGGCTTTTTGCAAACAAACCTAGAGCTTAAGATTCCCATTAGAACTACCTTACTTGTCAGTGATAGTTTGCGAGTACTTAAGTACTCATGGCTTTGTCCCTGGCTATTCCCGTGGCCAGACTATGAGGAGGACTACCAAGATGATGGACAGTAGGAGGTCTACGACAACTAGGATCATCCCCCATTGCCAGCATTGCCTGTGACCCTGAAGATGGAGCCCCTACTACGTTTATTTTTTGCTGCTTGATTTGTATTAAGACTGGATCATGAGATCCTTTATTTGTAAGACCTTTATTATGGTTTGTAATGGATGATGTACTACGGTACCAATTCTGTTATGTCTCGCAAAAATGGTAATCCTGGGATTGCAAGGTATGGCATAACAGGCATCTGGGATTAAAAATCCGGGTGTTGACAAGAGGATAGGGCCTTTGGAATTGTGTGCCCCCCCCCCCCCGTGTGTCCCCTCCTTATATAGGGGAAGGGATGGGCACCCTAGGGCAGGCGGCGGCTAGGAGGTGGAGGCGGCAGCGGTAGGGGTGGGGCCCACCCCACACTCCCAAACCCTAGGTCGGTCGGCCCTCCTTTCCTCTTTAGGACGGTGGCCCCCACATGGGACCTTCCTCTGGAAGTGGTCCAATAAGGTGGACTGCCCCTAAAAACTAAATTTAAATATTATTTTAATATTAATTCCATTAATTAAATTTAAATATTTATTCAGTTAATTAATCATAAATGCATATTATTTAATTCATCATGTCCTGAAACACCTTTCGGATCACTCCAAACATCCTCCGAACTCTCACAAAACACTTTTGGCTCTCTCTTTCTTTCGGTGATCCTGATGAATCCAAAAACATCTTAAGCGTCATCAAACCCTTAAGTGTTGTACCCTACGGTTCGGAAACATCATAGACATGATCAAGACGCTTCTCTAATCAATGATCATCAGCGGGATCTGGATACCTATAATAACCCTTGTGCATTCCATGATTTAATATGTCATTTGAACCATAAACATCGCTTCCAATTCCTTTTATTACGTTGATGCCTGACTTGTCTGAGATCTGATCATTGATATCACCATACTTTGTCCAATCTTGTTACCAACAAGTGATCCTTAACTCGTTTAGTGATATTGCATCCTCATGACCTAGTCATACGCTTCACAGCTTCTTGGATGTAATTTCACCGAGTGGGCCTGGTGTATCTTCCCGTCACATGGGATAACAAATCTTTATCTTGATACATACGCCTCAACCTATCCCTTTGGAATACATGATAGACATCTTTATAATCACCTTGTTATGATGTGATGGTTGATGCAGTTAAGGCAGCCTCGAGTGATAATAATTGGATATGATCTCGTAGTATAAGGAGTAGAATACTTTGTTTCCTAGTTATTGCAATGATGAACTTTGTTATTGGTCATGTTGCAATACTTATATTGGGTAAGCGTGTCCATCACATCATTTACTAATGATATGACCTCATTGCCAATTGACATAAATGCTCATGATCAGCAAACGCTGATCATCAGTTAACTAATGAACTAGTTGAATAGAGGCTATTAGTGACTTGGTTTATTTACATACCACATGCGCACCAATGTTTACAATTGATACAGTTATAGCATGGTATAAAACTATTATGAACTAATAAAATATGATAATAAACACCCTTTATTATTTACCTCTAGGACATATTTCCAATATTTGGTTCTTATGGCTTGTGTGGCTATTTGATTCTTATATCAAACCTTTTTATATTTGTGTGGTGTGATGGACAAATTTGTATTATTTAAGTTCTTGGATATCCTTATGTTATCATGTTTAATTATCTCTAGATATCCATGCATTTAACTTGTTTATGCCATGCTTGTTTCCTAAAGATATTGGGGGAGCTCCCCATATTCCTATTTGTTACACTTTTCATTCAAAAGCAAATTCAACCAAGTGCATACATTATGAGGGGTCTCATCTAATATTTTCCATGGGAACATTGTTTTTAAGCTTATCATAATATATTATTGTGACTCTAGCTTGGTTTGTCATTGTTTACCAAAAAGGGGGAGATTGTAAGGGCAAAATTCCCTTACACATTATTTTGGTTAATGTTGACATCGGAGCTATAGTGTGGACTAATGTCACCTACTAGTGTTTACACATGTCATAGTCCACAAGAGATGGTGAGAGGTGGTGTGAGACCCCCCCCCCCTTCGATAATCATGAGAAGAACCGGTGTTTTCATTACATTTCTCTCTTATTATCGATTGAGTCGATTAGGAAACACCGCACTGTTAAGAGGGGCGGTCTCGATGAGCTCTTTGGGATGCAAAACACCACATACACATCCTAATACCCACATAGCCACCACACCCACCTAAGTGGGCCATAGGTCAAAGATGGGAAAATAGCTCGAGAAGTGCTTGTGGGAAATTAGTGAGATTCCCGGTTACCACCGAAAGTTCCCAGTTAGGTTTTCGTCCCCCGGGTCTAGCGCCGGAAATTCCTGGCCAGGTTTCCTGCTCGCGGGGATTGGCGCCGGAATTTTTGGCCCAGAATCTGGCCCCGCCGAACTTACTGTCAATTCCATCGCAGGCTCCCTAAAACGGCTAGTTTTCCACCTAAAATAAAATACCCCTTTATTATCCACTAATAAGTTAGTTCAACCATTCATATTCATTCTTTGATCTCTCTCTCTCACTCTACTGTTGAAACACCAAAAGCTTGAGGATCACTCATTCTACCCAACCAAAGCCAAATCCCTTTTGTAGAAAGCAAGAGGAGGTCCCGATCTACATTCCTGCCAAGCCATATTTCATTTTCCCTTGATTTCATCGAGTTTTCTTGTTACTCTTGGGTTCGTGGGAAACCCTAGGTGACTAGGGTCGCCCAAAGACTTTCAGCTTGTGATTTTCCCCGTGGAAAGTTTGTGAGGGTTTGAAGATTACCTTAAAGTTACCACAAGTAAGTGAGCTATTCCTTCATCCGGATAGGCTCGGAGATAAGGTGCCATTCGTGGGTTGGGAAATACTTCGTGGGATCTCACACCTTTCCAAACATGATGTAGCTTCCCCCCAAAGAGGTGAACATGGGAATACATCTTCGTCTCTGCATGCTTCGATTATCTCTAAACCGAACCTCTTACTTGTATTGCTTATCTTGTGATAGCCTTCGTGATTGAAGTATCTTATATCGTCATCTAGTTTGCCTCACCTAATTTACATTTAGGCACACTTATATTCCACAGATCCTAAAACTTGCAAAAAAATATAAAGAAATTTGTAGAAACTTATTCACCTCCTCTTGGTTAACCATCTTACCCTTTTAGGTGGTCTGCAACACTAGCGACCACCACTACATGAAATCATCTTCGATGATGATAGGGGTTGCGGTAGATCAAATCCACAACATAACCTCATACCAAATTGCTCTAGAGAAAGGGAAGTCTGTAAGTATAGATGCCATCGTGCGAGCCGCTCAACCGTCCAAAATCTATCCGGGCAAGCCAGCCAAACGAAGAACTTCACCCCTAGGAGGTGGCCATGTCTTGTGGCCATGTCTTCTAGATTAACTTTCACGGTCCTGATATGATCGTCCCTAGGAAGAGAATCTCGTAGCATGAGTGTGAGGAGTACTGGACGTCAGCCGTCCATCGCCAGATCAACTTGTCTGGTCCATCCATGAATTGCACATCTCAGAGTCGGATCTAGAGCTGAATGTATTGCTATAGGGAAAGAGCACTCGACACTCCTAAGATGTCGATAATCGAGTTGTGCTCAACTAGCGCTTCTTGTACCGTTTGTTGCTTCCTAGGTCGTCTCGGGATAAGCACAAAAGGATATGTCGCTATCCCCGCGTTAGACTCCCTATCTAGCCGCATACCCTCCCAAAAGAGTATAGAGGTCCCATCACCTAGCAATATTCTTGTGGATGCGTCAAATTCCTGACGCTCCTCCTTGGAGAAATGTGTATCGAGCCTACGCCAAGGTCGCAAGGGGTCGGTACTCATCCTCTAGAGCCAACGGACCGGAAGGCATCGTGCGTGCAAGGTTGAGGATACCCAAGCCTTTGAAATGCAACGGTCGACTGACCTTAGCCTAGTTGGTATGGCAGTGGCTGCCATTACCGTCCGCTCTGTCCACCTAGAGAAAACTACACAATGATCAACCTCGAGAGCTTTCTTGTTTAGAGATAACACTACAAGCTGATGAGGTAGGACCGTGGCAAGCACCGATCTGACGAGAGCAAGGCAACCTGCTCTAGGCATCATGGAGGTCTTCTAGATGGGTAGTTTATCGACAAGAGGCTCGCGAACTGGAAATATATACAAATGTATATCAGTTTTGGGAGAAATTTGCAATTAGGTGCACGTGGTCAAACAGCATATGTTGCTCGCGTGCAATTCATGGACATACGTATCCGAGTATAGCGTATTCTATTGTAAATTTGTAATGTCAATAGGAGTTTTATTCCATTAGCAGATTAGCTTATCTGGGGATTACAAAGGTATTTATGCAGATCATGCAGAAAATTAGAGTGACAAATTGAAGGCTGATGAACTAAAAATGTAGGCAGGGCAAATCACGAGCAATAAAGTTCAAGTAAAATCATCAGTTCTAATGTTTCTACAGTATATAATGAAAAAAATAGTTGCCTTGCAGGGCCCTTCGGTAAATGACTAAATGTACAAATGATTTATTTCCAATACAACAAACAATCACAATATATGTACACCATACAATAGAATCTAAAAATCTGTAGTCGAATCATCTCTCAAAGAAGTTTTGGAAACTATCTGTGAACTGTCATGTTCATATCTAATGCACTCTCCTTGAAAAGCCCTTGGCCAATGAACTATTAATGCTGCACGTCCTATGTAAAACTGCAGGGCCAGCCTCCAAACTTCAGGAATCTTTTCCCTGGCTCCGGGAAGAATCCGCCTGCCCCCATAGCGTTTCTGCGTAGATCTTCTCCTCTTCTTTCTCTTCGGGAGAACAGTCAGAAAGCTCAACCACAAGCTCATCATCTTCATCTGATATATCCTCATCAGTCTCTTCCGATAAGTCATGGCTCTGCGGAATACAAGCTTCGGCCATGGCTTCTCGCATAGCCAGCGGCGTCGCAGGCCTATCGTTGTGCTTGTACCGTGGCGCAGGGATGACAAATGGAAGAGATATGCCATCGATCACATGCACCCTCTCATTGCTCTTCTTTGACACGCCTGGCGGCGGAGCAATCAGGATGATGCCCAGCTCATAGCTGCAAATTTGCAGCCTTGGCCCAGAAGGAACTGCTCTGGTCGTGTCGGCAGTATTCGCTTTTGACGAAGGGTGCAACGGTTGTCCCTCTGACTCTCTTGGTATTCTGTCAAGTCTTTCATATTTAGCAAATACTATAGATTTACTGTTGTAATGCATTTTTGACCTCAAAGCTGGAATAGCTCAGTTGGCCAGAGCGTGTGGCTGTTAACCACAAGGTCGGAGGTTCAAGCCCTCCTTCTAGCGTAATTATTTGACATTTCACTTTTTGTCTCCTAAATTGGTCCCTCTTGTAAATTATCAATACCCTCCTTTCCTCACAAAAGGATTTATCTTCTATTATGAATATTCAATGGATTCTATTCTAATTTGAGCAAATCTCTCCTATGAGAATTAGTTTTCATAACTGTGATATGGTTCCAATTAATATTGATTCTAATGATGCTCAAATTAATGCTCACTCTTTGAGTTCTGGATTACGAAAAATCCCTTTGAGATATCTTCGGGTTCCTTTGCATTATAGCAAGCTTAGAAAAATAAGATTTGCAACCAGTTAGTGATAAAATGATTGAGAGGGTTGGTGGCTGGATACATTATAGCAAGCTTAGAAAAGAAGATTTGCAACCAGTTAGTGATAAAATGATTGAGAGGGTTGGTGGCTGGATAGGAAAACTACTGTCTAGATACATCCAATTCTAGACAAACCCAAGTCACTTATTTTAGGACGGATGGAGTATTAATTCTCAGATGCCACATTGCTTATGGATGACTATGAGGGACATCAAAAGTACCATCTAGCTAGTTGGGGTTTGGTGTCTCAGAAAAAATAGTTTGGGGCTTACCTATTCCCAGTTTTGCTGACATGAACTCATGTTTACTGGTTTCCTGGATTAAAAGATATCACCTAAATGATAATAAAATTTCGAAGCAAATCATTGGCTACAAGTATAGGACCAGTAATCCTAACTTGTTTTCTTGCTCTGCAACTGGCGTTTCCCTTTTTTGGAAAGGTGTGTTATGGGCTGCGAAGCTGCCAAAATGGGGTGCCAGTGAAAAGTAGGCAATAGTAAAAAGTTTAGTTTTTTGGGAGGATCATTGGCTTAGCCCTTCTAGCTTAGCTACTATTATTGGGAGATATATGTTACTCCCAATACCTACTATGGATCAGAGGGAGTATCATAAATAAACATAATGTCGACATTGCTGACATATGGGACGGGGAGCAGCTAAACCTTTAGAAGGGGCCTAATCAGGAGCTTATGCTTCAATGGTTTGAGATTTTACAAATTGCACAATCCCTTCATCTTAGTTAAGAGGAAGCTGCAATTTTGTGGAAATTTGAGTCTAAGGGCATTTACAGTGTTAGCTACTTGTATGCAATTGTTAATTTTCGGAGAGTTATACCTGTGCATGCTTAATGGCATAACTCAGCAAGTCAGCATACCTGCTAGCCAATTAAATTCATCAGCCCAGAGATCGGAATAAGATGGTCTTCCTGACCTGCCATCAACATACATAGAATGCAGCAGAATGTCTAAATGATGAGAGGATGGAGATTTGATTTTCAGAAATAATGCATGAGTAACTGCTATTGACCATAGATGATAGATCACGGTCATTATTTGTGGCATCCCGCTAAAACCACTATTAGAAAATCGCGGTGTTTTTGTGCATTGCATCATCATGATCGCATGCTCATGTCATCATGCCACATTGCATTTGAGCGTCGTCATCATCATGCATATTTTTGCCTAAAACTATTTTTCGAAAAGCCTATCTTTGTTTTCTAAATATCCCCTGTATTTATTCAAATCAAAACTCCGGTCTCTTCCGGATATTTTGTTTGTCTAAAAAGATATTTACAAAAGGCTTTTAAAAATAAAATAAAATAATAGTCTAATAAAATAAAAACGTTTTTAGTAGGGGAGCCAGCCGGCCAAGCCCAAAGGGCCCAGCCAGCCGGCCTACTACCCCGCAAAAACCTAACCCTAACACTCACCCCCACCCCGCCGCCACTCCCTCATCCCGCCGCCAGCACCTAGCGGTGCACCACAACGCGCTCACCCGCCTGACACGCTCTCGCACCCAGCCTCGAACTGCCCCCTCCCTCCCACCTCACGTCCCATTGCACAAGACCGCACTGACCACCTGCCTGATGGGTTCGTAGCATGGAAAACAAAAAATTTCTAGCGCAACAACGAACAAAACCCAGATCTAATCTAGATAAAAGCCAAGATCTAATCTACTAGACATGAGCAACGAGATAGATCGGTACTAACCCTCGTAGAACCGAAAGCGTTAACGAGATTAGATCTCGTGGATGATGTAGTCGATCACTTGCCGATCTCAAGATCGAGTAGATGATCCTCCCGGCGCCGCGTTCCGGCAGCGCTTCATGACGGTCCTGCGTCTTGAGTCGAAGCAGACCTTCCTCTCCCCGTTCCAGCGAGCAGCGGAGGTAGTAGATCTTCTCCATGCAATCCCAGCAGCACGACGGCGTGGTGGTGGTGGTGGTGGAGAGAATTCTGCAGGGCTTCGCCTAAGCCGGAGCAGATGGAAGGAGGAAGAGAGAGGCGGCTAGGGTTTTGAGTGGGAAGGGCAGGAGGGTGGCCTCACCCTCTATATATAGAGGGAGGGTGTGGCCTATGGTTCCCACCCCTAGGCCCACCTCTTAGGGCCGGCGCACTAGGGAGCTTGTGGGGAGAGTCCTTCCCCCCCAAGTTTCCCCTTTAAACTCCCCTTATCTTATCTTATCTTATCTCGGTTTTCAAATAAACTCCAAGATATCTTCTAGAACCTTTCGGAACATTCCGAAACCTTCTAGAATCCCCATACAAACACTCTGGAACATTTCCTAACTTAGAAAATGATCCCCATTATATGAATCTTATTCTCCGGACAGTTCCGGATCTCCTCGTGATGTCCCGGATCCAATCCGAGACTCCGAACAACATTCGGTCTCCAACGCACATTCAATATCTACTTAAAACAACTTCGAACCTTAAGTGTGTCACCCTACGGTTCGTGAATATGCAGACATGATGAAGACACCTCTCCGATCAATAACCATCAGCGGGATCTGGAGATCCATAACGGCTCCCACATACTCAACGATGACTTCGTGATCGATAGAACCATTAACATACGAAACCAATTCCCTTTGTCACGCGATACTCTATTTATCCGAGGTTTGATCATCGGTATCTCCATACCTAGTTCTGCCTCGTTACTGATAAATACTCTTTACTCGTTCCGTGTTATGCCATCCCTTGTGACCTAGTCACATGCTTGCAAGCTAACTAGATGACATTCCACCGAGAGGGCCCAGAGCATATCTATCCGTCATATGGATGGAAAAATCCCAATCTTGGTCCATGCGCTTCAACACATACTTTCAGAATACCTAATGACACCTTTATAACCACCCAGTTACGAAGTGGTGTTTGATGTCATCAAAGTACCCATCCGGTGATGGTGATTAATACAACCTCAGGGTCGAAGGATTAGGTTACTATGTATCGAAAGCTTATAGCAATGTGAACATAATGACTTGATCTAATGCTACGCTTACTATGGGTGTGTGTGTGTCCATTACATCATTCTCCTAATGATACAACCTTGTTATTAATGACATGCAATGTCCATGATCAGGAAACCATGATCATCAATTAATCAACAAGCTAGTTTAACAAGAGGCTTACTAGGGACCCTTTTATGTTTACAAAACACACATGTATTAGTGTTTCCTTATAATACAATTACAGCATGGGATGCAAACATTCATCATAAACACAAAGATATAATAATAACTACTTTTATTATTGCCTCTTGGGCATATCTCCAACACTGTCGCACTCCTCCACCCCTGGCCACACCCCGGGATTCCCCCAGCCCCACATGGGCACGCCACCCCATCCCACCTGCCGCCAAACCCGGTCCCACCACCCTGGCCATCTCTCTTCCCCACCTACCAACCGCGTGCTGCCTGCCTAATCCTCACCCCACCTACCACCGACCGACGCCCGCACCTACCCCGCTCCCACCAACCGCCGGCGAGCTCCTCCGCCGTCCCCGTCGCCCAAGCTCCGCCGACGCTCTTCCGCTCGGCCCTAGCGCCGTCTCTCCGGCCCGGTAGCGCTGCCGTGGGCCCCCGCCTCGCCGACCTTCCCCACCTCGACCCGCCGCCTCGGAGCCTCGGCCTCCACCCGCGCCAGCCGCGCCCCTCCCGTAACCGGCGCCACCTCAACCCCAGCAGCGGCCGCCTCGGCGCTCTCCAGACCCCGCCGCCGCCTGGCTCCCCTCCATATCGTCGGCCTCGCCTTCCCGCCGGCTCGTCCGACCTCCTCGCCTCCTCCTGGCATCCTCGCATGGCGCCGCCGCCCACGAGCCCCCGCCCGCTGCGCCCAGCGCCGCCGCCTTCTACGCTGCTCCCTCAGGCCGCCACACCGTCTTCCTCATGGCCGGCGAGCCCCGCGCCGACCGCCGACGTGGCCGCTGCCGCCAGTGTTTTCTTCACTGCGCCTTCGCCGTTGCCGGACTTCCCTGGCTCAAGGCCGCCCTGCTGACCCCATCGCTCGCACCGCCGCTTTTCCCCACATGCCGCTGCTTCTCGCCACATCGCCGCCTCCCTTCCTTCTGCCGCCCGCCTGCAGCGTCTGCCCTGCCCCATTGCCGCCAAGTTCGGTCATCATCATCCTCGTGTTCAGGCTCTCTGCCACGCGTGACAGCATCGTCCCCGTGACTGCCTTCTTGATGGATCCTACAATCCTACTGGCACGGTAATCAAGTCCCGTTGGAGTGCTACTGGGTGAGAAGTACAGGGTGTTTGGTACTGATGTGAAGATGTGGTATGTCGGTACAGCGACAACCGTGATGTGTGATGCCCATGTGATGATATATGATACAGGTGGGTGATGTTCGGCTATTCCAACACCGACGAGTACCGTCTAATGTCAAGTTCTTCCGAAGACTAATCCCCGGAGCCGAAACCGAGTACGACGCCGACTATGAAGACGCCGACCCCGTGTTCTCCCTCTCGGACCATCAAGCACTCCTACACGGATTGGAAGACCGTTCCCGCTGACCCCGTCGAACCCTGAGACCGAACCCCATCGACCCTCGGTGAACCCAAGATCGTCGATACCCTAATGTGATTCCCTGTCCGAGACCCCTATTTTATAATATGGCATATACCTGTCGCATCATTAAATCATCATGCTTGCATACATGTCATCTGGTGGGTTGGGTTAAATAGTCGATTCACCAAAATTAAATATGGAGATTATATATGGGATATCTTTGTCTTATTCCGGATCCATTTAAATTGGTGTAGCGAACCGATGCCATGTTTCGCCCTGTTAATACAACATTTAAATTGCAGGGTAGCTAAATAACTTGAACCATATAATTAATTATCGGGACCCCGGTTCCGCTTAATATTGCCTAATTGCACCGCATCTGCATCATAGCATAATCATGCCGGATCTTTTGCCGTAGTATTAAATATTGTACCCGGTGTTTCTTCTAATGTTTGCTTCTTCGCGGATTAGGCCGATGAGTGGATGCGAGTGTCGACAAGTTCTCCAGATATGAACCTTCGGCAGTGCTTCCCAGGCGAGCATCTCTCCCCCTTTCTACCTATTTTGCGTTTATAGTCTTTATTTCCTCCTGTTGATCTATTGCTATCTGTGTCGCGATGCTTTAGTTTCCGTGCACCATTTATACCCCTTGCAGCCTCTATATTGCCATGGACACATCCTATTGCCTGTTGTTTGATAGATAGTCGGCCCTGCAAGTCGTAGTTGCTTGCTTATGTGTTGCTTCGCGTCGTTGTCGTACCACCGTTGACGGCAAGTTGGCACATGATAAACTGTGGAGATGCTTAATGGTGGAGATGATCATGACTTTAAACACAACTATTAAATTGCTAGATATAACTAATGCAGAGGCATCGGTGGGCAATAGATGTTATTTGGTTCTTCCACGCTCACTTGTGTCCCGTAGGACCCCGAGTACTTGATGCATGTTCCTTGATTTTTCGCACTATCCACATCCGGGAGGCCTTATGGACCCTCCTGAGCCAGAGCTTGATTCATTTCTATTTCTTGGGGCCACAAGTAGTTTGGGGCTTTATTACTATTTTGTACTTATGCCATGCTTTACTGCTTTATTTAAGATTGTGCGTGGAGCACCTGTACTGTTTTGGATCGTGGAATGTTTTCATGTATCGACAAGCCCACCACACTTTCGGGTTCCCGGTCGTTACAGACCATTGACACAAACCACGGGTTCATCTCGAGCCGCCAACTTCGCTATGGTAGCTTAGTGGGGTGGCCCCCTGAAATATTTTATGAATCCTGTGATTGCTTTGTCGTGAAAGCCTCGTTGGGTTTTGAGTTGGTTTTTCCGAGGTTGATCGAGTGTGTGTTGCTATTTGTGCACCCCTGCGGGGTAAAACTTTCTGAAAGCCGTGTGCGCGGTTATGGACGACTTGGAGCATGATTCGATCATAGACAAGCATAACTAAAGTAGTGTTATAAATTTGACTTAATATGTGACTAGTAATTCAGCTTCACTACAATGGAATGGATAATAAAAATGCCAACAACTGGTGGAACTGTGGTGACCTGTGTCATACTATACCTGCCTAGTAAGTATTACAACTCCAATGGAATGTGATAAAAGTGCCAACAACTGCTGGGTTTTGGGATTCCTCACGACAATTATATCTGACTAGTAAATGTACCAACTACCACGGAATGGTTAATTAAAACTGCCCACTACTTATGCTTCAGGATGACTCATGCTATCTATATCTGATTAGTAAGAGCTTCAATTATAATGGAATGAATAACACTATCAACTGTGTGAGTTCCTCGGTTTGACTTCCTTGTTTGGTCTCGAGGGGGAATACCAGGATGGGTATGATTGGTGTTAGTATAAGGTTGGTTCCGAATAGGTCTTTCTTATCTCTCTCTAATAGTCGCCAGTTGTATCGAGTCTCTATAGGTTGTTTAGTGCATCTTTGTCTTGCCGCTCATCCACCATACCTATGTAGGCGAGTCGAATTCTAGCCTCGCTGTCTTGGCCTCGATCGACGCTCCTCTTTTTCCTTTGCCCTTTGTCGGCACCCCTTTTGTTTTAGCAGGTTTGAGATCGACGTCGTTAGCAGGGTTACCCTTCCGGCTTGGCCTGGGCAGGGTTATGGACGCCATTGGTTATTCTTCAGGGCTCTTAGCCCCATTTGCATCTTGTCCATAGTCGGACGCTTTACCGTTTGCAAGGTGATTTGGATCTTTGTATTGTATATATGTATTCTTGACTCTTGGAGTCGTGCTGTATATATATATATATATGTTCTGTGGGTCCCATCGAGGACTGTTGTGTAATTGTATTACTTCGTCTTCCACCCGCACGAAAGTGCCTGGTGGGCGTCCTTGAATCATTTCTATGCGGGTTTGGCGGAACGGGCTAAAACTTGCATAGGGCCGATTCGAGGGTGTTACAGAGTGGTATCAGAGCCCAGCAGTTACGATACCCCACTGGTCCAGCCTGTAGGATAACCTTGTTAACGGCCGAAGTAAAGTGTCAAAACTATTTTGGAAAATCGGTTGGATAGATCTGATTAGGTCTGCTTTTACTCCTTACCCTCTGCTATTCTCCTCTTACCTCTGCGTGTTTTGGATCTGTTCTCTTATCTTTTCTTCGAGTCCAGGAATTCTCGTGGTTAGGTTTCCGTCGTACCTTCAGGGTTTCGCTTCCTTCTTTGGTAATGGTGCTTCTACATCCGGTCTTCGTGCTATCTGAGTAATCCTTCATCTATTTGACTTCTCTCTGTTCCTTCTTGTGCCTTTCGGTGTTTTCCGAGACGACGTCATCATCTACGCCAGATCTGATGCAGAGCCTGCATCACTCCTTTGTTCTGAACTCGATTGTCGAGATCTTCAGTCTGATTCCGAGAATGGTCGCACACTTTTCTACTGATTGTGCGGAGTAATAGTTTGGGTGCGTGATGGATTGGCCCCCATGTCGACTACTCACTCTATTTGCTCGTGTACATTGAAGTGGATGAGAATGCATCGTTTCTCTCCTTCTATCGAAGTTAGAGGTGGCTTTGTTTGTTGATACCTCTACCTTCGCCCTTTGTTCCTGGAGTGTTCTCTCGACGATCACGGACAATGACCACTTGTTAGTGGTGTCGCGAGGATCTACCCGAAGCGAGAAGATTCTGATCGTCGGCCTTCTTCCCGATACCATGAGGCGGATCTCGAGGGCGAGATCCCTTGTTAGTGGTGTCGAATTGTGGCATCCCGCTAAAACCACTACTAGAAAATCGCGGTGTTTTTGTGCATTGCATCATCATGACCGCATGCTCATGTCATCATGCCACATTGCATTTGAGCGTCGTCATCATCATGCATATTTTTGCCTAAAACTATTTTTCGAAAAGCCTATCTTTGTTTTCTAAATATCCCCTGTATTTATTCAAATCAAAACTCCGGTCTCTTCCGGATATTTTGTTTGTCTAAAAGATATTTCCAAAAGGCTTTTAAAATAAAATAAAATAATAGTCTAATAAAATAAAAACGTTTTTAGTAGGGGAGGCAGCCGGCCAGGCCCAAAGGGCCCAGCCAGCCGGCCTACTACCCCGCAAAAACCTAACCCTAACACTCACCCCCACCACGCCGCCACTCCATCATCCCGCCTGGCACTCCAATGGCACCGCCCGCGCTGACCGCTCACGCTCACACCCCTCTCCCGCCCCACCTCTCTCCCACTCGGTCCCACTGCCACAGACGCAGCCGCCCACCTGCCGCACTCCTCCACCCCTGGCCACACCCCGGGATTCCCCCAGCCCCACCTAGGCACGCCACCCCATCCCACCTGTCGCCAAACCCGGTCCCACCACCCTGGCCATCTCTCTTCCCTACCTACCAACCGCGTGCTTCCTGCCTAATCCTCACCCCACCTACCACCGACCGACGCCCACACCTACCCCGCTCCCACCAACCGCCGGCGAGCTCCTCCGTCGTCCTCGCCGTCCAAGCTCCGCCGACGCTCTTCTGCTCGGCCCTAGCGCCGTCTCTCCGGCCCGGCAGCATCGCCGTGGGCCCTCGCCTCGCCGACCTTCCCCACCTCGACCCGCCGCCTCGGAGCCTCGGCATCCGCCCGCGTGAGCCACGCCCCTCCCGTAACCGGCGCCACCTCAACCCCAGCAACGGCCGCCTCGGCGCTCTCCAGACCCCGCCGCTGCCCGGCTCCCCTCCATGTCGTCGGCCTCGCCTTCCCGCCGGCTCGGCCGACCTCCTCTCCTCCTCCTGGCGTCCCCGCATGGCGCCGCCGCCAGCTCCCCCGTGCCCGCCTCCTCCTCTCTCCTCCGCGCCTCCACGCGCCTCCCGAGGCCGCCGTCGTCTTCCTCACGGCCGGCGAGCCTCGCAGTGACCGACCGCCAGCGTGGCTGCCGCCAGATTTTTCCTTCACCGCGCCCCTTCGTCGTCGTCGCTCTGGACTTCCCCGTCCGCGCTCGGCCCCGTCGACCCCGTTGTCTGCACCGCCGCGTGCCTTCCCCCACAGCGCTGCCGGCTTCCCCTCCTCTGCCTGCGACCTCGTCTGCAACCACCCGCCGCCAGCGGCCGAGCCGCCTGTCGTCCCGCGTGGTTCCTCGTCTGCGCCCGGCCACCGCCGGGTCCGCCTCTGCTCCAACATCCGCCTCCGCCTCGGGCCCTCTGCTCCGGCAAGCTGGCCGCGTCCCCTGCCCCATTGCCAGCAAGCTCCCTCCGTCGGTCATCATCATCCTCGTGTCCAGGCTCTCTGCCACGCGTGACAGCATCGTCCCCGTGACTGCCTTCCCGATGGATCCTATAATCCTGCTGGCACGGTAATCAAGTCCCGTTGGAGTGCTACTGGGTGAGAAGTACAGTGGTGTTTGGTACCGATGTGAAGATTGGTATGTCGGTATAGCGGCAACTGTGATGTGTGATGCCCATGTGATGATATATGATACGGGTGGGTGATGTTCGGCTATTCCAACACCGACGAGTACCGTCTAATGTCAAGTTCTTCCAAAGACCGATCCCCGGAGCTGAAACCGAGTACGACGCCGACTATGAAGACGCCGACCCCGTGTTCTCCCTCTCGGACCATCAAGCACTCCTACACGGATCAGAAGACCGAACCCTAGGCACACCAAGATCTCCGCTCGGTATCCGAGGACGCCGAGACCCTGGACGACAAGTTCTCCTTCCCGAAAGCGTTGACGCCGGTGCGACAAGATCGTCCCCCGAAGCCAGGAACTCCGAAGACAGTTCCCGCTGACCCCGTCGAACCCTGAGACCGAACCCCATGGACCCTCGGTGAACCCAAGATCGCCGATACCCTAATGTGATTCCCTGTCCGAGACCCCTATTTTTATAATATGGCATATACTTGTCGCATCATTAAATCATCATGCTTGCATACATGTCATCTGGTGGGTTGGGTTAAATAGTCGATTCACCTAAATTAAATATGGATATTATATGCGGGATATCTTTGTCTTATTCCGGATCCATTTAAATTGGTGTAGCGAACCGATGCCATGTTTCGCCCTGTTAATACAACATTTAAATTGCGGGGTAGCTAAATAACTTGAACCATATAATTAATTATCGGGACCCCGGTTCCGCTTAATATTGCCTAATTGCACCGCATCTGCATCATAGCATAATCATGCCGGATCTTTTGCCGTAGTATTAAATATTGTACCCGGTGTTTCTTCTAATGTTTGCTTCTTCGTGGATTAGGCCGATGAGTGGATGCGAGTGTCGACAAGTTCTCTGGATATGAACCTTCGGCAGTGTTTCCCAGGCGAGCATCTCTCCCCCTTTCTACCTATTTTGCGTTTATAGTCTTTATTTCCTCCTGTTGATCTATTGCTATCTATGTCGCGATGCTTTAGTTTCCGTGCACCATTTATACCCCTTGCAGCCTCTATATTGCCACGGACACATCCTATTGTCGGTTGTTTGATAGATAGTTGGCCCTGCAAGTCATAGTTGCTTGCTTATGTGTTGCTTCGCGTATTTGTCGTACCACCGTTGACGGCAAGTTGGCACATGATAAACGGTGGAGATGCTTAATGGTGGAGATGATCATGACTTTAAACATAACTATTAAATTGCTAGATATAACTAATGCAGAGGCATCGGTGGGCAATAAATGTTATTTGGTTCTTCCACGCTCACTTGTGTCCCGTAGGACCCCGAGTACTTGATACATGTTCCTTGATTTTTCGCACTATCCACATCCGGGAGGCCTTATGGACCCCCCTGAGCTAGAGCTTGATTCATTTCTATTTCTTGGGGCCACAAGTAGTTTGGGGCTTTATTACTATTCTGTACTTATGCCATGCTTTACTGATTTATTTAAGATTGTGCGTGGAGCACCTGTACTGTTTTGGATCGTGGAATGTTTTCGCGGTATCGACAAGCCCAGTCACACTTTCGGGTTCCCAATCGTTTACAGCCATTGACATAAACCCTGGGTCCGTCTCGAAGCCGGCCAACTTCGTTGCGGGTAGCTTAGTGGGGTGGCCCCCTGAAATATTTTATGAATCCTGTGATTGCTTTGTCGTTAAAGTCTCGTTGGGTTTTGAGTTGGTTTTTCCGAGGTTGATCGAGTGTGTGTTGCTATTTGTGCACCCCTGCAGGGTAAAACTTTCTGAAAGCCGTGTCCGCGGTTATGGACGACTTGGAACACAGTATCTCGATCATAGACAAGCATAACTAAAGTAGTGTTATAAATTTGACTTAATATGTGACTAGTAATTCAGCTTCACTACAATGGAATGGATAATAAAAATGCCAACAACTGGTGGAACTGTGGTGACCTGTGTCATACTATACCTGCCTAGTAAGTATTACAACTCCAATGGAATGTGATAAAAGTGCCAACAACTGCTGGGTTTTGGGATTCCTCAGGACAATTATATCTGACTAGTAAATGTACCAACTACCACGGAATGGTTAATTAAAACTGCCCACTACTTATGCTTCAGGATGACTCATGCTATCTATATCTGATTAGTAAGAGTTTCAACTATAATGGAATGAATAAAACTGTCAACTGTGTGAGTTCCTCGGTTTGACTTCCTCGTTTGGTCTCGAGGGGGAATACCAGGATGGGTATGATTGGTGTTAGTATAAGGTTGGTTCCGAATAGTTCTTTCTTATCTCTCTCTAGTAGTCGCCAGTTGTATCGAGTCTCTATAGGTTGTTTAGTGCATGCTGCGCTGCCGCTTCAGTCCACCATACCTATGTAGGCGAGAGCCGCCGAATTCTAGCCTCGCTGTATCTTGGCCTCAAGATCGACGCTTCTTTTTCCTTTGCCCTTTGTCGGCACCCCTTTTGTTTTAGCAGGTTTGAGATCGACGTTAGGTGGTTACCCTTCTGGCTTGGCCTGGGCAGGGTTATGGACGCCATTGGTTATTCTTCAGGGCTCTTAGCCCCATTTGCATCTTGTCCGTAGTCGGACGCTTTACCGTTTGCAAGGTGATTTGGATCTTTGTATTGTATATCTGTATTCTTGACTCTTGGAGTCGTGTTGTATATATATATCTGTTCTGTAGATCCCATCGAGGACTGTTGTGTAATGGTATTACTTCGTTTTTCACCCGCACGAAAGTGCCTGGTGAGCGTCCTTGAATCATTTCTATGCGGGTTTGGCGGAACGGGCTAAAACTTGCATAGGGCCGATTCGAGGGTGTTACATTATTTTAATACCCTTATGCCTTAATGTTTCTAATCATCCCCTCAATGATCTTATAAATGTACTCCCTTCATTATCTACCTGACATAAGTTAGAAGAATCCAGGTTCTGCTGAGCTGGGAAGATTCAGATGCATGTGAGTCTTGAATTTGGTCTCTAGAAAAGGAACTTGGCATGCACTACATGGACAAATCACTCGAGGGGCTTTGCAAGACCTTTACAAAGTTAACAGGGTGAGGATGAGCTGGTCGATCCAATTTAGTAAAACAAGCGTTTGACTGAAGAAATGAGAAACCTAAACTAAAATATTTTTAAGACAAATAAGAAGAATGACGACAACTAGTCGTAAAATGTACATGACTTTACATGGAAATGGTATATATACATATGTTCATACATACAATGGGGACAAAGATGTACCTGCTCAGGCTCACAACCTCGATGCCTTTAGCCACAGCTGCTCTGCAAATAGCAGATCCAACAAATCCACTTCCTCCCAATACAACAATCTGCAAGCATTTGGAGACAATTTCAGCAAACCTGGTCCTACCGATGGAAAAGGAGCACTACTTAACAAAGCCGAACAATGTAGAGCACCAACTGCTCAGTTACATGCCTTCTCTGTTTTCACGTCGGCGACGACATCGATTGGCGCAGAGTAGTCTTCCCTAACACCGGGCGCCGCAATCCTGCACTTGGTGCGCAGCCTGGTGACCAACAGAAACCGTGTCACTGCCACAAATACTAGCACGAAATCGCAATTTTTTGCAGTAATTGCTCAAGGTCAATCAAGGAGAGCATACACCAACACCAGTCTAGAGAAAACAAAGTGAGGCTGAAGGATACACACGCACGCACGTACACACACAGGTTGTGGAGTCTAAGAGAAAACAAAGTGAGGCTGAAGGATACACGCACACACACTAGAGAGAAAATGCTCTCACGATGGACACAAGGAGCTGAAGCAATGTTTCTGTTTATTACTTCTCTTGCTACTCGGTGTCTTTAGAATACATGTCCTTCTATAGGACCAGCCAGCTACTATTACATAGTGTGAACATTGGACTTAGAGTCCAGCCACAATAGCTATTTGGCATGCAATTTAAACGTGCAATGACTTCTATCTTGACTACTAGCTGCTATACTATCCAGCTGAAATTATTGACTTGCCTAGTGGTGCAAAGTCCCACATTCACACCCCATGCACGTTCTTCACATATGCATGTGCATGGGATTAACTAACAGTCTTGTTTAAGCTAACATTCGCCCCCTCAAGCCTGTTTGACACTATGCCAAATCCACGACGCCAATCTTTTGTCTCATCTCCACGAATTTGACCCTCCCTAGCGCCTCGGTGAAGATGTCTGCGAGTTGACCATCGGTGCCAACGTGCGCAACATCGATCTTGCCTTCTTCGATGCACTCACGAATATAGTGGAACTTCGTGTCAATATGTTTGCTCCGATCATGATGCACCGGGTTCTTGCTCAGCGCGATCGCTGACTTGTTGTCCACCATGAGCTTCATCTTGGTTGGAATGGTTCCGAGCAGCTCGGCAACAAGCCTGCTCAACCAGACCCCCTGACATGCTGCAGTAGCTGCGGCGACGTACTCTGCCTCGCACGAGGAGAGTGCCACCACCTTCTGCTTGTGTGATGCCCAGGTGACCGCACTTGACCCAAAAAAAAAGATAATCCCGGTAGTGCTCTTGCGGTCGTCGACGTCCCCGGCGAGGTCGCTATCGCTGTACCCCACTAGCATCGGCACTGTTATGTCTCCCTTTTTGTATTTGCAACCGTAGTTCGTCGTACCACGAATGTACCTCAGAAGCTGCTTCACTGTAGCCAAATGCTGCTCGGCCGGTGACTCCATGAATCGGCTAAGAATGCCGAATATGTAGGATATGTCCGGCCTCATGTTCACCAAGTAGCGGAGGATGCCGATGATGTTCATGTACTGTGTCGCGTCTACCGCGGCGTCGGCATTCTTCTTCCCAAGTTTGAGTCTACACTCCATCGGTGTGTGACATGAGTTGCAGCCACTCATGCCTGCCATCTCGAGGATTTTTCCAGCATAACTGCTCTGCCCGATGGTGATCTCACCATCAGCTTGCTTGACCTCAGTCCCCAGGTAGTAGCTAAGGAGACCAAGGTCGCTCATGCAAAACAACCTCTTCATCTCGGTTTTAAACTCGTTAATGTCGATGACGCTAGAACCGGTGATGATGAGGTCGTCAATGTAAACCCTAACGAGAAGGTAGTCTTCACATGTGGTTCGCTTGTAGACTGCATGCTCCATTGGGCAGCACTTGAATCCAAGTGACATGAGTGACATGTCAAGCTTGGCATACCATGCTCGTGGCGCCTGCCGGAGTCCGTACAACGCTTCCGGAGGCGTAGCACATGTCCCTCCTTGTTCTTCTTCTCACAGCCTGCAGGCTGATGCACGTACACCTCCTCGGCGAGGTCACTATTGAGAAATGCTGACTTGACGTCCATATGATGGACTTGCCACCCGTTGTGCGCGGCGAGCGCCAGCAAACAGGCGCACCGTCTCCATTCGCGCCACTGGCGCGAACACCTCATCGAAGTCCACCCCCTGTCGCTGTGCATAGCCTTTTCTCGATGAGACGGGCTTTGTGCTTGACAATGTTGCCGGTGGGGTCGCGCTTGACCTTGAAGACCCACTTGAGACCAATGGCTCATTGACCGACCGGGAGGTCGTGAGCTCCCAAGTCTTGTTCTCGAGGATCTACGCCATCTCGATGTCCATGGCTTGCTTCCAACAAGCCTCACCAAGTGCCTACTGCACACTGGCTGGCTCGTCTGCAGCTAACAAGCACAAGACATTGTACTCTGTCTCGACTTCTGTAGTGTTGTTGTATAGGTCGTCGAGTCACCGGTAATGACGCGGTCCTGACTCGGAGTCGAGGTTGGTGTCCTGCTCGAGCGGTGTCGCCCAACCTTCATTTGTTGTAGTGGCTGCTGCAGGTGTATGTGGCTCCGACAATGCCGCCGGTGTAGCCACTTCAAGCGGTGTCCCGGGGTTGCCGTGTGCACCCTTGGTGGTGACCGCATCGTTATGCCACTTTGAATGTGGATGGAGTAGAAAGTGTACCTAGAGACTCCATTGATGTGTCTCCTTGGTTCCACTCCCATGAGAGGTGTTCCTCGAACACCACATCCCTGGAGATGTGCAGCTTCTTAGCTGCGGGATCATACAGCCTGTAGCAGTATGAGCCCTCCTCATAGCCAATCATTACCATCGGCGTTGAGCGGTCCGAGAGTTTGTTCAACCCGGACCCGATATTCTTCACATGTGTCGTACATCCAAAGATACGGAAGTGATGCACATGCGGCTTCTTGTCATGCCATGCTTTATATGGGGTTTTACCATCCACGCTCCTGGTTGGTGCCCGGTTCAGGATGTACACCGCCGTCCTTACCGCCTCGCCCTAGAACATGGAAGGCATGCCCATGCTTTTCAGCAGACACCTCGCCATTTCAACGACGGTTTGATTTCGTCGTTCGACGACACCGGTTTTTTGTGGTGAGTAAGGTGCCGTGGTGAAGTGCTTGATGTCGTTCTCATCACAGAACGCCTTGAACTCGCCAGAGTTGAACTCGCCTCCTCGATCAGAACGAAAGGCAAGAAGTTTGCACTTCTTCTCTGTCTCCGCACTGCCTTGATTTTGTGGAAATGAGTGAAAGCTTCATCCTTGCTCTTGAGCACCTCTAGCCACATGTACCGGCTGAAGTCATCAACGACAAGCAAAAAATATTTGTTCCCACTTGGTGTCGTTGGTGTTATCGGCCCACGCAAGTCAGTGTGCACGAGCTCGAGCCTCTCCTTGGCTCGGTATGAGGATGCTTGGGGAAATGGCCTTCGATGCTGCTTACCAAGCGTACATCCATCACAGACTTGTTCGACCATGTCGATGATGGGCACGCCTTGCACCATCTGCTTGCGTGTCATGTCCCGGAGTGCGCGGAAGTGGAGGTGGCCATAGCGAGCATGCCACAACCATGCTTTGTCGTCGAGCTTGGCCAGCATGCACACTGGCTTCGTCAAGTTCAGGCTAACCGTGTAAAGCCGATTCTTGCTGCGTGACACACGTGCCAGTAGCTTTCGTGCATGGTCGTATATGTGAAACTCACCATTCTCGATCAATGCCTTGCACCCCGCTTCATCCATCTGTCCGAGTGAGATAATACTACTTCTCAAATCGGGGATGTAGTATACATCGGTGAGAACGCGATGCTCGCTGTTCTGGCACTTGAAGAGAATGGAGCCGCGGCCATGGATGTTGACAAGCGACCCGTCTCGAAACTTCACAGTGTCATGGACGCTCTCGTCCAGCACCGTGAACGCCTCCTTGGTGCCAGTCATGTGACTGCTCGCACCCGTGTCGAGATACCAGACACCATCAGTCGTCCGCTTGGGGAAGACCTTCTCCGCATTTAGGAACACGGCCTCCTCGCCATGCCATGCGCGCGCCTCGTACAGGAACACAATTTCGTCGGCGTGCTCCACGAGTGCTTTGTCGATATCTCCAATGTGTGCCAGCATTGGTGCAGGCACACCATCTTCCTCGCCTACCCCCAGGTTGGCGTGCTCTCAGCGTTCTTGATCGTGCTTCTTCTTGCGACACTCTTTGGCCCAGTGCCCGGGGATGCCGCAGTAATGACATTCTCCTTTCTTTTTATTGTTGCCTCGGACACTGGCGCTCGACATGGGTTTGGCCCCGGGTGTCGTCTTGGGTTTGTATATAGCCTACCCCTTGCCGCCACCAGTGGATGTGTATCCACCATGCTCTTGGCTGCGCTGGCGCGCCGCCCACTCCTCCTCCATGAGAAGTAGGCGCCCAGCCGTTGTAGAGTGCGAAGGATCATCATCGAGGTCATAGCGCTCCTCCACAGCTACGAGCCTGCCGCAGAGCTCCTCGATGCTCATGTTCTTGGTGTCGCACAAAGACTCGATGGCCATTGCCATTTGCCGGTAGCGTCGTGGCACAACACGTAAGAACTTGAGCACCGCCTTGTGCTCGGAGACTGGATCATCTAGGAGCTCGAGATCATTGACGATGCCGGTGAGCCGCATAGAGAATGCCTCCACCGACTCACCGTCGTGGAACTTGAGTGCCTCGAACTCAGCGCGCCGCGTTTGTGCCTTGGCCTCGCGCACCCGGCCGACGCCCATCCGCATCGTCTTCACGGCGTCCCACGCTATCATGGCGGAGTCCTTGACTGCGAGCGTGCGCAGCATCTCCGGCGGCACATTCCGCAGGATGA
The DNA here is from genome assembly GCA_023614405.1 of Avena insularis. Classification (NCBI taxonomy): domain Eukaryota; kingdom Viridiplantae; phylum Streptophyta; class Magnoliopsida; order Poales; family Poaceae; genus Avena; species Avena insularis. Next base: position 462,170,781 of record CM042684.1, read on the forward strand.
CACCTAGCGCACGCCGGTCATCGCGCTCGCTTCCGACTCCCGTGTTGACCACGGTCCATAGGCCTTGCCCCTGTAGCTGGATGCGCATGACGAGCGCCCAGTCTACATAGTTGGTGCGAGCATGACGAGCGCCCAGTCTACATAGTTGGTGCGAGTGAGCACCAGCGCCGGTCCTGGCGCGTCATGCTCATGGATGACCCTCTCCACCACACGCCCCTCAGCAGCACCGTCGCTGACGTTGAGCTGCTTCAGAGGTCGAGACAGGGGGTCCTCCTCCATCTTCTTCATGCCCGACACGTCCGTCTTCTCGCTTGCGCCGTTACCTGCCATCGCCGCCGCGGATCGAACACCGCACGAGTACCAGCCTTGGATCGAACACCAAGTGGCTCTGATACCAGCTGTTGTTGCTAAGACAGATTACACACGCACGTACACACACAGGTTGTGGAGTCTAAGAGAAAACAAAGTGAGGCTGAAGGATACACGCACACACACTAGAGAGAAAATGCTCTCACGATGGACACAAGGAGCTGAAGCAGTGTTTCTGTTTATTACTTCTCTTGCTACTCGGTGTCTTTAGAAGAGACTACTACATGTCTTTTTATAGGACCAGCTAGCTACTAGTATTACATAGTGTGAACATTGGACTTGGAGTCCAGCCACCATAGCTATTTGGCATGCAATTTAAACGTACAATGACTTCTATCCTGACTACTAGTACCTAGTGGTGCAAAGTCCCACATTCACACCCCATGCACGTTCTTCACGTATGCATGTGCATGGGATTAAGGCTTGTTTAAGCTAACATCCTGCACTTGGTGCGCAGCCTGGTGACCAACAGAAACCGTGTCACTGCCACAAATACTAGCACGAAATCGCAATTTTTTGCAGTAATTGCTCAAGGTCAATCAAGGAGAGCATACACCAACACCAGTCTAGAGGGGGAGGAAGACAGAGACGGGAGAGAGAAACCTAGAGAACTGGGTCAGGGAGGAGGCGGCAGGAGACGTGCGGAGCGTCACTGCTGCTGCTGACACGGCCGCGCACTGGCGCGGCGGAAGGGACGGACTCGCAACTGGAGCCACTGACACGGCCACGGTCGACATGAACAGAACAACCGTCATCAACTCGTGAAGTCCAAACATCCAGACTGGAACATCACAGCAAAATGTTTCAGTCATACCTAACATACAGATTGCAACATAAAATGTCAGAACTCCGCAAAATGTTAAGTCTCAGAGGTACCACAATGATGCGTCCACATGTCCCATAATATGATTATTATAAAATAAATTCAAACATGGGTGGTTCAATTCTCACAACCTCAGCTTGAAGTGTGTTCACATCTCGCAAAATATGACTACAACATAAAGTTTCGACAAAAGCTGGCAAGGGGTACTACACGCTGTAAAGTTCAAGTAAAATGGTCACTTCCCAATGTTTCTTCAATAAATCATGAAAAATAGTTGCCTCGCAGGCTCCGTCGGTAAATGTACAAATGATTTTATTTTTTCAATACAACAAAGAATGACAATACATGTACACCACACAATATAATCTAAAATATGTAACTGAATCATCTTCAATCCTTCAAAGAAATAATCCTGGAAATGCAGACGGCTGTACGCCTCATTATGCCTGTACTTTGACATGAGATCGATGCCAATAATTTGCTCTTGTTCAAAGAAGTTTTGGAACCTATCTGTGAACTGTCATGTTCATATGTACTGCACTCTCCTTGAAAAGCCCTTGGCCAATGAACTGCCAATGCTACACTTTCTATGTAAAACTGCAGGGCCAGCCTCCAAACTTCAGGAATCTTTTCCCTGGCTCTGGGAAGAATCCACCTGCCCCCATAGCGTTTCTGCGTAGATTTTCTCCTCTTCTTTCTCTTCAGGAGAACAGTCAGAAAGCTCAACCACAAGCTCGTCATCTTCATCTGCTATATCCTCATCAGTCTCTTCCGACAAGTCGTTGCTCTGCGGAATACAAGCTTCGGCCATGGCTTCTCGCATAGCCAGCGGCGTCGCAGGCCTATCGTTGTGCTTGTACCGTGGCGCAGGGATGACAAATGGAAGAGATATGTCACCGATCACATGCACCCTTCCATTGCTCTTCTTTGACACGCCTGGCGGCGGAGCAATCAGGATGATGCCCAGCTCATAGTTGCAAATGTGCAGCCTTGGCCCAGAAGGAACTGCTCTGGTCGCGTCGGTAGTATTCGCTTTGGATGGAGGGCGCAACGGTTGTCCCCAGGCAGCTGGGCTGAAATTGTGAGACCCACAGTAAGTCCAGCCAAATGAATGGCCACCTTTTCGAGACCGAAATCGCCTCTGAACAACCTGGCATAGAGTATGTTGTCAGTATTGTAGCTGAGGTTTCATTAGTTGCTAGCAAAATCTGTATTGGGGATGACAATTAAAGTTAGCATAAATTTCCGATAAGCTGTATATTCCAAAATGTTGAGGGCAAGAGAATTGTCATCAATGTGAATTCCTCGCCACTCTTATCCTTTGAATCAGTTTGTATTAGAATAATGCCTATGATCAACATATGCTATCCACACCTCAGCGTTAACTAGAAGGCAATGAACATTTATTGCTATGATATTCCAAGAAAAAGAGCATACCTTAACATGCATAGGATGTCCTATCCTGTCATGTGGATGTGGGACTGCATCATGAAGTATGCCAGTAGATCTCAATCTTTGCCACGTTTTCTGTCAAAATGGAGTATATGAGATGGGTACAAATAAAATCTTAGTAATAACCCATGCCTTCTTTCTTTGACAAATAGACTATTGCCACTGCAATATTTTGGACAGAATATGGTGATTGGAAGAAAACTCTTCCCACTGTTATACAAGGAACAACTCTAAATCATCGCTATCCATATTCACTTGCTTCTCTAACTAGAGATGCCCTTTGCTTATTGCATTGTGCACAACTTCGTAATTCATTGAACTATTTTATCTCAGTTTAATATGCAACTTCATCCTGAAGAAAGTTGTTGGGGTACAACTGTACAAGGACTTCAAACATAATGTGAAATGTGTTATGATCTCTCTTACTGGTAAAGTATACGCATAACTGAAATTCAGAAAAGAGAAATCTACCTCACGTAGAGAAAGCAAAAATCTAGACAACTGAATTCCACAAGCAGCGCTTTTCACCCTCTCGATTGTCGGAAATAGCAGACTGATTGATGGTTTCTTTAGCTCATGGCCTGCTGTCCAGCAACCCCACTAGGAAGATCAAGGGACATTGGAAATGATTTATGTACATGAAGAATGGGTAAGAAAATTCTAATTTTACTAAGATAGTGTAAGATTCAAGAAGCAGTTCAATATTACCTCTGGATCAGATTCTTCAGAGTTCACGTCGTGATTGGATCGTTTACCAGTTGCTGAAGCAAAGTGTGCAATGAACTGTGAATTGATAGACGTCCCAATGGATGAAGCACCTACAATATAGTTAATAATTAAGTGTGTTTAGTTAGAGACCCAGATTAAGATGATTGATTTCCAATAACAAAAAATTGATGGTATTACTCACTGTACATAAAATCAGTCTCCAGTGTTTCAGGCCACTTGAAGCGTGATAACACCTGTTCAGATCAAGGTAGATCACAGTTTTAAGATATTTGGCTAGGATCACAAAATATAACAGGTGGTAAGGTTTACTTTAGACAGTCATTAAACAACTTACAAAACATAATACCAAACCTTGTCAAACACAGAGGCGAAGAGTGCAAAACCCTATATTTTAAAACTAAGAGCTTATGGCATTTAATGTGCGTGGTGCAGAGCAGGATGAGAAAAAGATACTGGAAACATAACACTGTTGCATCTGGCCTACACTATCTGTAATTCACATGACATTATGGAGTAATTTACCATATACTGGGTGAATGAGATAAAACGGTAATTCATGTTATGCCAATGATAGTTGAAAGCAGTAAAAATTGCAAGGTAATATGAAACCAAAGATTGGGAGACTTCCACAGAAATGGTGGTGATAAAAAATAATGTGAACTATGCCCAATCACTGGCTAGTGCTATGGAGCTACGAATTTCAAGTATATCAGAGTAAGTGTGCCACTAATTCAACATGTACTATGGAACAGTAATTTCTATTATCAAACTTTTGTTCAGTTTAGCACCTCTTCTAACCGCCAAAGCCCAAGGCTCTTTTTCAAGGATGCTACTAGTGAGCACAATGAAGGAAGATGCTCATCACGGATCAGCGCTGAAATTCGAGAAAACTCTGGACCCTACATTTCATAGACAGAGTTTAAGATCAGCATGAGTTTCTGAAAGTACTGCAAAGATATGAAAAGGCATCTAAGACCTTCCTGCAATACCTTTGATACATACAGAAGCAACTGCACCTTTGTGTTTGTTGCTCCAAATGCAGCTTCCAGGGCTTCTCTGGGGTAGACAAATCCAGAAAATTTGACAAAACCCATGTCGCTAAGGGGAGATACCCATTTTGCGACCTCTCTAGGCAAGAAACCAAGTTGGACTGAATCTGCTTCAGGGCATTGGATATGGTTATTGATTAGAAAAGGAAGCAAATATATCCACTACAGGAAAGAAACAAAATATCTTGTTTTGCACATGAACCATGAAATACAAACCACGTCAGGATGAGTACACATTTTGAGATTTGCATACCTTCCTCAGAAAATTTATCCAGATCAGCAATAAGAACGCTCACAGCATTAGCATCTGCAGGTATATTTGCATTCCTTTTCAATATCACTTCTGTAGTTCCGTGCATGTTCTCATGGCATTTTCCAAGAAATACGGACAATGATTTCAGTTGTGAGCCGGCATCAGATGGCATGTGAAAGCGATGGGATAAACCAACTACAGATGTTTGGACAGAACCAAGAAACATTCTACGTGCAGATCTTGTGTGTAAAATCCTATTTTCCTGCACAAATAATAAATAGTTGATAATAGGGGAAATAGGGCATTATAGGCCAAACCTATTTCAATGAAGAATTAGAAGCTAGAGCAATGCCCAGTTCTTGGCTTAGGAATAAAGTTCATTTAGGACAAGTGTATCTACTTCAGAGTGAATACAAATTATAGATAATATATTGTTTAGTAGAAGAAATTTTTATATGTTTAACTATACTTGCTAAGGACTTCAGTAAACAAAGATATATATCATGTATGGTACCGGTAAAATTAGACTTACCGAAAGGCAATAATTGGACTCCAGATAGCATGGACTTGGCATATACAATCCTGGTACTGAAGCAACAAGGTATCCACCAGCTCCTTCAAAATCATACTTAGCTATCTCATTTATCCAATATGCTTGGGAAGGGACTTCTTTGATAAGAGATCCTATGAATGAAGCTAACTGAGCAGCAAAATCGGATTTTAGGTCCTCAACTGCACTAAACAGAGCTGAATAATCCGGGGATGTCCTACGGGGGAAGTCTTGCCACCACACTGTGTTTGTTATAAGATGCCACTGCACATAGTATAGTTTACTCAGTAAGAACATAGCAACACAAATCACCAACAAATCTATAGGTAGCACTGGGAACAAATGGAAGGATGAAATCATAAGCCATTATAGCCTGAGGCATAACACTGACCTGTCTAGGTACTAAATTAGCTGAAGAAATAATAACACGCATACTGTCTTCTCTCTGCAACACTAAGAGCTTTGGATGGTGGCATGCAACTCCTTGTTTCTTTCTATCCTTTCCAAATGCTATTTCTTCCGGGAATCGAGGGTAACTTTAAGGGCAAATATACATCAACATCAGTATTCATCCTCCAAGAAAGTTATGCTTATCATGTTTGATCTACCATAAAGCCCAGCTAATGCTGCAAAGTATGGTATTGTGTCTGACTTGACTATATTGATATAGATTAAAAGCTCGGAAGCACGAGACAATTAGATTAAAAGCATCCCAGGTTGCTACTTACACTAACAGTAGATTAGGATGGTTTTCAAAAGGGGATGCAACTCTACTTTCACGGCTTGCACTCCAGCATCTCTCCTTGTTGTGGCATGCTATTGTTACTGGCAGGAGCTGAGGAATCTTACAATATTCTAGGAACCTGCGAAGTAAGAACCATATCAAAATTAGCATTTCTATGAAGAATCCAATCATGTCCCACACCATGACGAGGGGGGAAACTGCAGCAGAGAGAGGGCATACCAGGAAACATCAGAGGTGAATGTCGCAACAAATACTCGCAACAAACTACCAATAGGATGGAGGAGCTCTGGAAGTGTCACTCCACTTTCTTTCCCCGTTCGCATTTCAGGCCTGACGCCAAAGAGGCGGTTCAGGAAGAATGTGCTCCCATCTGAGTACTGCCCTTCAGTATGATGCTGCTCTACATTGCTGTTGCTGCATCCTTTGTGCTCCATACTGTCATTGCTGTATCCTTCGCTTCTTTGAGACAACTCAACAGTATCATCTTTCTCTGAGACAATATTTTCTTTCCCAACATCATTTTGATGCTCCAACCTATCCTGTTCAAGGTTGCATCCTTCTTGCCCCAAATTCTTCTCGGGGACAGGGTCAATTGGACTCTCCGGGCACAAGGAAACGCTCTCTTCCCTCACCTTTTTCACCCGAACATGTTCACGATATGAATCCCTCAGGAATGAAAGGGGATCCTGGCTCTCCGAGATCGCCCTTAGCCGCTTCCGGAGAGACTCAGCCCTCAGGACAATAACCTCCTCGCAGGACCCCGCTGCCTTCCCACCTACTCCACAGGAGATGAATTTCTCCGCCACAAATCCGTACCTGCCACCGAGGAGAAGCAGTGAGACCTCGTCGCCCACGGCCAGATCAACCGGGCCGCCGTCGCCGCCTTGGAGAGGCAGGCCGTTGATGGACACGGCGTCGGCGCTGGAGAAGCAGTGGGTGAGGCGGAGGAAGCAGTCGGAAGTGCTTAGGAGAAGATCCCGGCGGCGGTGGCGGCGTGCAGGGGAGGCGAGCAGGCGGAGGCGGTGGCCGCGGCGGCGGGAGAAGGAGAGAGAGTAGAGGCGGTCGGAGCGGAGCAGGAGGAGTGGAGCGGCGGGGCCGAGGATGCGGAGGTGGAAGTAGCCTAGGCGGCCGGAAGTAGAGGGGTCGCCATGGTGGTTCTTGGGTGGCGGCTCCACCGCCATGAGGCGGGAGTTGGGACCGGGAAGGGGAGAGGAGCCGGGGGGGCCGGGAAGGCGAGCCGTGTGGATTTATGTTCTATACCTTTTTCCCGCCATTTATTTCACAGGAGTACTTATAAGATTATTTCCAAAATATATGCCCTCCAACAAATACGCTGGAGAAGTGTGTGCCGCTAGTGAAGGGAAGAAAGAGGGACTTAATTGTAATGAAGAACGTGCACTGGTACGTGCACAAGAACTCAGGGAGTTGTGGGCAAGAACGCCAAGCGACTCCTTTGGCTCCTTGCAAGGGAAGAAACTCCTCCTTCCACTGGAAGATTGCCAGGTTCAGTCAACATTGCCATGACCCATGATGAACCAGGCAAAATTCTAGAAAAGCGCCAAGATTGTGCAGACAATCTTTGGACAACCCTTCCAGATCCGCTGCGTGCAAATAAACAGTACTGAGCAAACTAAAACATATTTTTTGTCTGTATAATCAAGCAGCTGTGTGTGTGTGCCACATTACACATGTTACATTCTGAACTCAGACATACATTTGATAGATAGAATGATCTATGTATTATTGGCCAGCCAAAGGAATGTTGTGAGCGTGGTGCGCTCATAAGAAATTCTTTTATTTTTCCAAACCTGGCCAGAAGTTTTGACATTCAGTCAAACTACCACGGCTGCCCGGGTTGGTCTAGAACTCAGGACCTAGGCTTGCACTTCTTCAGGAACTGAGCTACACGTCATTATTCACAATAGGTGTGAGTAGATGCTGCAATAGTCTGTGTGATGTACTTCAATTACCAGGCTATAATCTTCTGTTTGTCAGAAATAAGATGAGCTGATGCGCCTTATAGCAGGCTACTTGTGCCACACAGCATATCTGTTTCCAGATGCCGCTAGCTTCCACTCCTCGTCCTCGCTTGGGCACCAGGTGCCTTCTCCAATCTTCATGCACAACTTGTCATCGATTACCACGGAGTACAGATTTGAGCTTGCCTCCAAAATCTTGACAGTTGACCGACTGTGTATGTCTTGGCATTTCCTGATCTCCATCTGAGTACAAAATATTTAAAGCTTAGAGCAAAACAGCGACTCTGGACGAGTGTTTTGAGAAAACTGGTATGAGCTGAATACCAGTTTTGCTATTTCGCTATGGAAAGAATCTCCCCAGTCATAGAAATGATCGTAGAACACTGTGGGGATTCCCGGGTGGGTAAGTATATAAGCATATCCCTGAAAGACCATTAGTTTATGCACGTGTTCAGTAAACAGTTAGATCACCACACAGAACATCAGGCTTGTTCTAAAGCAAATGATAAGTGTCTGCTGATCAATGCCTCATTGTTATAATAAATGCCAGATGTAACATGGTCAGATCTTGAAACAGACTAACCGTATATTCCTGCCAAGTCGATATAATACTGATGACAGCGGTGTGTGTTCAAATATTAACAAACTAGCAGCTAAAGGTTCTCTTGCTGTTCTTGGTGTGATGAAAAAAATTCTGTTACCCATGGTCACTATTTAACTGCATCGGTGTTTTATAAAATCATCATATCTCGGTGGTAATTATTTGTGTAGATTGGCTGCGTAGAACATGCAATTGACTTCCAACGAAACAAGCTGTATGGATATAAAGAAGTACAAACAAATGTAGCATTACAAAAGTCCTCATAGCATACCTCCATAACATGATCAGATGGAAAAGGCCAATGCCCCTGAAATAACAGAACTTCCGATTAGCTTTGCTTGCTAGCATGTTGTGAACATTCCAAGCAAATATTAACCTGGAAAAGTTAACCTTGAGCACACGAGGGGAAAAATCATGGAAATGGTAATACCTGAGTTGACCCCGTGTCATGATTGTCAATAAATGTAACTGCTCTTGAAGGCCACCACCCCATCACACCAGGCGGCTTTTCTTCAGTGTCACGCAAACGCCACAACTCTCCTTTCACAGCTTCCTGCTTAGGCAACACTAAACTATTCAACCTAATCACCAAAGCTACTTATTTCCCCCTAAAGAACGATGGTCCATTTCTAACCTGAAGAATACCCTTTGTGGTGAAATCGAACGCAGCACAAAGTCCTCCAGTGCTATCAATCCAATTGATAATTCTCTGCCTATGCTCATCTGAAAAAGAATATGATGATGTTGCGTTTATATCTTTATGTGGTTTCATCTGTATGGCATATGCATGGAGACAATCTAATGTTGTTCCATAACTGCCTTGCATAGTAGTAAATTAAGCACTCCAATTCAAGAACGGTTCAGAGAGGGCAGAGCAAGTGAAGAGGAAACCGAGACAGTGGCTTGTAATTCAAAAATTAATTAATTTCAATTGAAAGAAATAATTGGTTATTGCAGTAATATGCATGGAGCATGGTTGTCAATAAAGGGATTGGCCTTAAGAGTACTTTTGCTAGAAATTGCATCATTCTGGCAATAGTAATCACTAATCAGTATGGATGCCATTACAAACCTCTTACCCTGATTGTAGCTCAGGCGGTTATCAGTGGGACTGTATTCACAGCTGTCCCAGTATTCACCTACTGCAAAAAGAGGCTTTGATTCCTCAATGTATTCTTTCACATACTCTGAAGCATAACTGCACTAAAAAGAAAAATGTGAAAAATCAGCAAATTAAAGATGCAAAGTAGTGGCAACAGTAGTCAATCCCTTTCTGTCACAGTATGTTTCTAGTCAATTGACTATTTACCCTTTTGTGAAATCAAAGCGAAAATCTTGAAAACCAATGGTTTCGCGAATCCAGATCAGCCATTCAATAATATCCTTCCTTACAAATGGCTGGGTATGATCTATGTTGGGAACCCCATCAAAGTTATCGCCAGTACTTTTGTTCCCCTGGTAAAGAAGTTGCACCAAAGGTGAGTAATGCTTGACAATAAACTTATCAATCAAGCCAAAGTTATTAATCAATAAGTCATACTTATTAATCAATATATGTCTAATTAGAAGTCCAGGTAATGATTTACCCTGGTTATTGTGTTTGTACAGGGTCTTTTTTTTCTTTTGTTGTCTTTGTTTGTAGTTGTGTTTTGTACAGTGGCCATGTCGTGGCGTTCTTCTTAACACAATGATGTGCAAGGTAGTTTTTGCATAATCTAGGGGTAGGGCAAGTAAAAATGGTTACCTTCCCGCCAGAACAGGATGTAACAGCATGTTCATCCCAAGGTATTGGGATACCATCATAACGATTATACATTCCATTGGATCCTTGAGTAGTCCCAACTCGATGGTTAATAACTATATCAGCCATAGCCCTTATATTGTGGTCATTCATGTTCTGAATCAAGGAATTTAGCTGCTGGAGAGAACCGTAACAAGAGTCAAGGTTGTACAGATCCTGTGGCAGATAGCCTGTGGAAAAACACGTCAGACCTGTTTTTCTGCTGCTATGGTTTGGATAGTAATGGTGAACTTGAGACTTGCTTACCTTCTTGAGATAATGATTGCGTTGGTGGAGGGAGCCATGCTGCTGTAAACCCAGATTTAGCAATGTCGGCAACTCTGCCCTCCAAATTACTCCACCAGTTGTGTTTATGGGATTCCCAGTTAAAAGCCTGCAACACAACTCATATCAAGAGATATGAAGAAAACTCATTTCCTTTATGTGATCACAGAAGGCAACACTCATGTTGGCATTGCCAACACATGAGCCACCTTAGAATGACCACGAGACCAACTACTATTGACTGGAGCTTCTTCCTTATTTGCACTCTACAAAGGGGGGCTAAATAACTCAAAATGAAAAGAAAATAGTTTGCTAGAGTACCCTGATACTTCAGCGAATATCCATACCAATAGTCCAAACCAATTAGATACTTCCCAATAATTATCGGTAAGTGCGAAAATAATTTCTATTGTATGGCAGATTGCAAAACATTCTTATTGGCTACGGTTTCACAGCAGGCGAGCACATATCCTGATATCCATCAGTTGGACATATAGCATGATAGCAAATACGTGCGCGCAGACACATTCTCACCTGGAGTAGGATTTCCCTTCCGTTTTTAATGATCCCAACTGTCAAAGGAAATGCAACAAAGCAACCACGCTCCTATCAGATGCTCAACCAAATAACCAGAACAAGATACTGCAATAAGACGCGAGGCTTTTCTGTCTTCATTACCTTTTGGAGCTGCCTCTTCTTGGACAACACCATCCGAAACCTGCACAATAACGTCATACCAGGGGCATCAGAACAAGCTCAGTCGTCAGACACGAACAAAGCACACAACCTCAAGAAATAACTGCACATTAGTGCGCACTCACCACCTGCCCCATTCAAAATCCTGGCCTCGCCAATGTACAGCCTAAGGAGCGAAGGGCTCTACGATGCCTTCGCAATATCACCTAGGTTGCTGAGCTGGTCAGGTGGTGGATCTGTCGTGGGGTTTGGGGTGTTCTATTTAAATGTGGAACTGAACCCAAATTTTTCTGAAAAATAAATTCCTATTGGTGCAAACGGAACCGCGACAAAAGGGATGGATTGGAGTATCCGGCACCTTACGAGATATGTGGATTGGACTGCTCGCTGCGAAAATCTCAGACCAATCTAAGCAGGTTAGGGGTCCGTAACCAACATGAGAAATTGGCTAGCCCGAATATCTTTCGGCGGCGGCCTGGAGTTTAGGGGATGGATCTCCACGCCGCGGCTGCTAGGTAGGGTGGGAAAGGACGACCGCGAGGACCGGACGACGTCACAGAGATATCTCTCGGCGGAGGCTTTGTTCATGCGGAGGAGTGATGGGGGGATGAAGAAAGGGTGCTCCCAGTTGAATTTTTTTCTTTTTTCTTTTTGATTGACATGCTCTGCCCAGTTGATGAGATTGGTGACAGGTCAATGGAGGGCTATCAACCGGCCAGTGGGGCGTGTTTGGTGTCAGGTATCCAATTTAGAGCTCGCTGTGACTATGCCCTCCAAACAGTAGCCCGCTTTATAAATAAAGGCAAACACGACCAAACCAATACAAATTGATGAGAAGAACTCTTTACAAAACAGATAAAAAATAAACAAAAAGTTACAAGAAGAGCCAAAACTTTCCACCGAAGGCACCGAAACCAGAACGAGGAGCATCGGAGCTCCACGACAACGCCCCAAAGAGGGTAACGACGTCTGTGTCGCCATCGTCGAGACCACAAGGTCAAGGGTTTTCACTGGAGTCCTACCGCGGCGAAGGTAACCACAACGATGCCCCCAAGAGGGTTATGACACCCGCAAGCATCGTCGTTGTTGGCGTCAAAACGATAATTTTTTGTCTGGAAAAACTTTCGACCGCCTGATATCTCGGACGGCTATGCCCCATGGGGTTTGTCCCGGTGAAAACAATCTCTGAACCGTCTTCTTTATTTTGTTTGGTTGTTAGGATCTCACTCAGTTGTATGTGGTCAGCAAATATCTCTCATTTGTTTGTAAGGTTGCACAACATCATTTTTTATCTCACTTATGCAAAGCAAAGATGTTTGGTTGCCCACACGAGGGCGTAAAAGGTTACCATGATTCAAAATAATGAGCTTACCATGTCAAAGTGCACGAGCAGATATGCATGAATGAGTTCACGGTGTGAATCTACCACCATATTAAAAGTGGGTGTCAAGCTACAACTAACATAAATTACACATGACGCGTCACGTATTTCCTTGATCCTCTTCACCTTGTCCTTGTTAGCCTCATTAGTTTTGAGCATGTTAAACAGCATGTACTCAACCTTCTTCTTTTTCTCCTTCATACCCATCTTGTTCTCATCCTATTCCCGCGGTCTGGCCTTCAGTATCTCGGCTTGAGATTTCTGCACGGTCTTGATCATGCCCACTTCATTCCTCAAAGCTTCAGTCATATGCTTATACTTTTCCATCGATTTCTCCTCAGCTTTTGGATTATCGTCCTTCATCCGGGATAGGTTCTCCTCCAGCCTCATTTTCTCAGTTTCTCCCATAAATTTCCTCACCTTAGCTAACAAACTTGTGTGCTTATTATTAATCATGTTCTTATCATCAACTAACTCCTTCACCAATTTTGCATTCTCAATCCTCTCGTCGATTCTTGCACTATTATTGTCATGATACGTTCCCTAGAGTTTTGACGACACATTTTTCGTTGCTTGTGGCCATTCCTTGTCAAACCAACAGTTCATGGATTCCTGCAAACGAGAATATCCTACTCGCAGCTTGAAAGGAATTGGGGAAATTAGACGATGTGGATGTGATAAAATATCACCGAGGAACTTACATCCTACACTTGACAGAGACAAAATGTGCGACATGTGTTGCTTCTTTCAAATGCAACACATTTGATAGGCTCAATCTTGTAGACGTGGCACACCTCGGGACAATCTAAACCGCGAACTGTGGAATATTGGATGTAGGGAGTATAGTCAATGTCCGTGAGGTTCTAAATGGCTATGAAATTGCAACAAATTTGTGTTCAAACTATGGAAAAATAAGATAATCCCAAATCGGAAGCAAACCTTAATACTAGAAAGGAATTGGGGAAATTACACGACGTGGAGGGGTGATTACTTATAGACATCACAAGATGTGGAGGAGAACTCGACGGATAGGAATTAGTAGTGTTGTCGTGGCCGCCGCCTCCGGGATATGAGTGCGTCGTCAATCTGCTCTCCAACCCAAAAATGCAGCTCAGGAGGAGGCAAAAATGGAGGGTAATAGAGGAAGGGTTTCAGCGGGAGGTGATGAAATCCTTCATGTGCCACATTTTCCCTTTTCACTGTGGCACGCGCATTCTCCTGCCATCTCCAGGCGTGGCCAAGCTCGTGTAGGGAATCTCCCCTTTTATACCTGGGGGTGCACGACGAGGGTGGCTTGCTAGAAACGGCTGAATCAAAAGTTCCTAGCGGGTCTATCCCGAGGGTTCTTTAAATCTTGTGCGGGCCACAACATGGATGCTGGACAGGTATCTGATCGTCCCAACTTCTGCTCTATGAGACCTGGATGGACTTCTCACAGCCTACCAAACATGCTCTAGGTGGCTAGGCGCACAACTCAACACCCGCCCATCTGGGGCGCATTTGGTAGGCTAGGCCTATTTTGAGGCTCTCTGGGGCAAGTTCCTAGGGGGCTTGTCCAGGTAGAAACGTGAAAAAATTAGCCCAAAAATGATGTACGCGGTTTGTTTGGTAGCCCGTGTGGTGGTTAGTGGTCTTTGGAGGCGTTCCAAGTTGCGCGTTTGGTTGTGTCCATGTTGTATTTTTTCGTGAGAGGGACAAACAACGTGGCATTAAAAATAATAGAATCTTACCCTCCCAGCGATGAGAATGGGTCTAGCCCTGGATAAACTGCCGGTTCAAGCATTCCACGAGGATCTGGCTCGGGGTGCATTAAAATTCACGTTCGTAGCGCGCATGTTGTATTCTTGGACCCTGTTTGTTTAGTAGCCCATAGAAAAAGAATCTTTCTCCATACAGTAGAACCTACCTATTGCGTCCAACCCACTAAACAAGCCATTGGTTAATGGCATGGAAAAATGGTTTCTCATTGTATTCTCGAGTAATAATTTGATCTTGACGTGATCATATAGGGACGGGTGGGCTTGTTCATGTAGGAAAGTGTCGAAAACAAGATAATTATCTTTTTTCTATAATCAGGTTTGTGTGTCTGCTATATTACGACAGAGAGAGTTTTGTTTTACAATTCATCCGCCCTACAAAAGTTCGCTCAGTGATCCACCACACATCGAGGAAGCTACTCGATTACTTCCACTCTTTACATGTAGGATAATTATCGAATAACTTCCTATGTGATATTTGTTTTCGTCTTTCATGGTCGATTAGAATGATGTTTTTCACTGATTAGAATGTTTTTTATGCTCAGAACGAATCTATCGATCATTTGTTTCTCAAATGTTATGTTTCAAGGTTTGTCTAGAACCTCATACAATGTGCTTTTGACTTACCTATACCAACTGATCTCTTGCATTGTGTGTGTTTTCTAGCTAACTTTCCTCCTTACCGTAAAAAAACTTATAGATGTTGGTATTGTAGCTATTTTTTAGACAACTTTGAAAACCCAAAACCAAGCTTGTTTCCGAGGGATGTCTCCAAGCGATCAGATATCTCGTGTACATTACTTATATCGGTTTGTTAATGGTTGGACGGGATTGTAAAAGTAAAAGGAACACAAGGCTCTCTGTCGAGGATCCAAATAACTCGTGGAGGTGGTGATCAAAGTGTTCCAGAAAGCGAGAGGATGGGCGCCGACGGGTATGAGGATTGCCTGTCAGTGCTGGAGAAATAAGATGGCAATGTGTCGTACTTTGTATGATTTCACATCATGTATCTTGTGCCCAAAACATATAAAGCACATGTGTAGGGTCGTCTTAGGCTCTAGAAACATGGTTGCTTGTAATTCTACTGAAGGTACACATCTGATCTGTAAAGGATGGTGAACTTGATCGTAAAAGGGTTACACTAGGAAGTTCCACCCAACCTAGATGATTGGAGTTCTCACAACATTGAGTGCCTTAGAATAAGAGAAGCGCGGTTAGACATCGAAGTGGAATTTATTGTATTGTCGGTAAGATTTACATTGACATAAGAAGTATATGATTACTTCAAAGGTAAAATATACAATGTTATGGATGGGGAAGTACATATTCCCACAGAGTGTGTTCATAATGCTCATGACAATAAAAATGTTATCTTTTAATTGACTAATCGGATGTCATGACAGAAGGAAAAAAATGGCACTCTGTCGCCAAAGCATAAATATTTATACCGCAAGGTTATCATGTGATGATAAAAGAAGAATGTCAAATTAGGTGACATTAACAAATTGCAAATACATGAGGATCTATATAGTACAATCCATAGAAAAAACCTCTTCCATGAGCAAGCATGATCAAAACACCATAAGTATTATGGTGTAATGATTTGGAGCTAGTTTGTTTATACTCTAGTGCAAGTGAAAGACTGTTGAAAATATTCCCTAGAGGAAAATAATAATATAGATTATTTTCATATTTCATTAAGTTCATAATAGGTTTTATATCATGCTATAACTATATTGATAGGAACGTCAATACACGTGTGATATGTAAAGCACCAGAGTCCCTAGTAATCCTCTAGACACTAGTTCATTGGTCAATCGATGATCGACGTTTCCAAATCATGGACATTTATGTTAATTGACAATGGGTCACTTCATTAGGTGAACGAAAGTGATGGACATACCCGACACAGGAACTGTAACACGATCAAATCACGAAGTTCACCATTATAATGACTGGAAAACGTAGTAACCAATTCCTTAAACCGTGAGACCATATCTAATCATTGTCACCCGAGAGTGCCTTGATTGCATCAAACGTCACTCGATGAAATGGTGATCATAAAGGTGTCTTCAGGTATTCAGAGGGGCATGTACAGGCGTATGTGTCAAGACCAGGATTTTTTCTTCCACATGATGGAGAGATACTCTAGGCCCACTCGGAGACATGACATCCATAAAGATGCAGCGTGTGACTTTGTCACGGGGATGTCATAGCTCGTAACGAGTAAATTTATACTTGTCGGTAACGATATTGAACACGACATGTCCATGTCGTTGATCAGGTCTCAGACAAGTAAAGTATCAAAGTAACAAAGGAAATAGGACTCTATGTTTAATGGTTCACCGACAAAGTTTCTCGTGGATTAATGCACATGGGTCATTATGGGCATCCAGGTTCCGCTGATGATCATTGGTCCGAGAGGGGTCTCGACCATGTCTGGAGTGTTCCCGAACTGTTAGGATATCACGCTTAAGGGTTTGACAATGCTCGGAGATCGTTTTAGTATCATAGGAATCATCGAAGAAGAGAGAAAGGAAACTCGGAAGGGTTCCGGGAAAGTCTGACGGGTGTTCGAAGTTGTCTGTAAGGAGTTCCGGTGCAACAGGGATTAAATACTATGTAAATATGTGTTAATTACTGAATTATACATTTATTTATAATTTAAATATGATTAATGGGGCAACCCACTTAAATGGGCCTCTAGAGAGGCACAAGAGAGGACGCCACCCTAGGGATGGCCAAGGAGGGGTCGTCGGCCACATGTGGGCCTCCTACCATGTGGGCCCATGTGGGGGCTAGTCGGCGTGTATCCCCACCTCCTCCCTTTGATTAGTCCCACCCCGGGACTTTGAAGGAGGGAGTACCTCCCCTCCCCCTATATAAAGGAGGGCATATTGGAGGGATTTAAACATACCAATTGATCCCAAACTCTGAGGCGTCCCCTCCAAGTGCCCTCCTCTCTCCCTTTCTCTCTTGTGAGTGCGGCCCTGATGTCTACGCACTTCTATTCTTGTAGACAATTGTTGGGCCTCCAAGTGCAGAGGTTTGTAGAACAGCAGCAAGTTTTCCCTTAAGTGGATCACCCAAGGTTTATCGAACTCAGGGAGGAAGTGGTCAAAGGTATCCCCTCTCAAGCAACCCTGCAATCAAGATACAAGAAGTCTCTTGTGTCCCCAACACACCCAATACACTTGTCAGGTGTATAGGTGCACTAGTTCGACGAAGAGATAGTGAAATACAAGTGGTATGGATAATTATAAGTGGTAACGGTGATAGAAAATAGCTTGATGGCGTGGAAAAGACTAAAGTAAAACTGAAATAAAGATAGAAGCAAGCAAACATGTAACAGATCTAATAGCAAACGGTGTTTCAATGCTTAGAAACAAGGCCTAGGGATCATACTTTCACTAGTGAACACTCTCATATAAATATCTTCTCTTCACGATACTATGCTGAACTACTCTCCGGTTGGACACTCTAATCGACGGTAGAGCTATAACAGCACACCTCAAAGTTCATCTTTCCCATCTAGAAAACCCCACACTGTCACCTTGAGTACTAGATGAGTCCAACAAACACCACAATTTCATAAAGACATCCAACTCCAAATATAACTCATAACAAGTATTTGTAATCTCTAGCCTAAGTGCCACCATGGTGTGTACGCTGTCACTTTCACACACATGGGGAGAGCAGAGATCTATTAAAGCACTTGAGTAGCAAGGTATATCTATAGATTACAAGCTCATGATCTCAATAAGATCATGCATAGAGAGAAAGATGAACACATAGCTACCGGTAGAACCCTTAGCCTCGAGAGAGAACTACTCCCTCCTCATCATGGGAATCAGCAATGGTGATGGAGATGGCGGTGGAGATCGATGGAGATGGCTCCGGGGGCACTTCCTCGTCCTACAGGGTGCGAACAGACATACTTTGTCCCCGAATCTCCCCTTCAGTGGCGGCGGCGCTGCGGAACTTTTCGTGGACTTCTGATTGATGATCTAGGGTTTTGGTATCGGGAGGCTCTTATAGGCGAAGGAGGCAAGGTCGGTGGCCAGCCAGGGGGCCTGTCTATGATATAATTATGATTTGTGTTTTATCTCTCTCTAGATGGTATGTGTAGTCAACCGCATATCTTTTCCCCTCGGGACTAAAGGGAGGGAGAAATCCTTTAGACGTGTTTTGGAAGAGTACCCGGAATGGCCCCTGAAGGGTTCGCAGCATAGAAAACAAAAATTTCCTATGGTGAGAACTATACGCCAAGATCTATCTACTAGATACAAGCAACGGGTGGATATACATCCATGGAGAACTTACCCTCGAAGACAACAAAGTTTTGTTAACAAGTAGGAACTTGTGGATGATGTAGTCGTACGCTTGCCGATCTCAAGATCGTGTGGAAGTCCTAGCGCCGCAAACCAGCAGCGCATCCGCACTCGCACACACGTTCAGGTCACCGAACAACCTCTGCCTCCTCGCTCCAGCGATGCAGCGGAAGCAGCAACTCCTTCTAGACAAAATACCACCGGGAACATGTATATCGCTAATCTGAGACCATGGGGGAATAATTCTAGAGGGGGAGAGAGATCCTTCACGAGGAGGTGTCAGGAAGAAGGGTGAGAGGAGTGGCCTTTTATAGGAGGAGGGGGGTACCCCCTCCCCATGGCCGGCACCCCATGGGGGGTGACCACTCACCTCCCCCATTCATGTGGTGGTAACTCCCTCCACATTAAAATGCCCCTTCACATTCTCTTTTAAAGTCTCCACTTTAAATGCATTAAATTTCTCCAAATTTAATGTTCTCTTATTTAATAAAACTCTTTTATTAAATTTATTCAGAATTTTGTTAATTACTTTAATTAACAAACATTCACATAAAACCCCTTGCAACATTTTAATATTACATGCAGAACCAATTTCAGCAATTTCACCCGAAACAGTTTCGGTGTCTATTGAAATAATTCCAGCGCTTTGCAATTCATTCGTCTGAAACACATTTTCTCCAAATGGTCTTGGTGTCCCTTAAGTGTGTCACCCTACAGTTCGTGAATAATGTAGACATGATCGAGACCCCTCTCAGATCAATAATCAGAAGCGGGACCTGGAGATCCATACTGACTCCTACGCATTCTACGATGACTTCTGTGATCGCGAGAACCTTTAACATTAGTAACTACTGACTCGTGTACTAATGATCTTGTTGGGGAACCCCAAGAGGAAGGTATGATGAGCACAACAGTAAGTTTCCCCCAGTTATGAAACCAAGGTTATCAATCCAGTAGGAGCAAGGAAACACCTCAAAGGTGTTGCTAGCTGGACTTTGGCAGGGCGCACTACCGGTGCCAGCAGCAACGTGGAGACCTGCACAACACAACCACATAACTCTATCCCCAACTTACGATGAGGTTGTCAATCTCACCGGTTTTGCTGAAAACAAAGGATTAAACGTATCGAGTGGAAGAAAGTAGTAGTTTGGAGAAAGTAAACAGAAAGCAGTAAACAGTTGATTGTAGATTTATGGTAAAAGAAAGGATTGGGGTCGATAGTTCACTAGTGGTGGCTCTCCTTAATATAGATGACATGTTGGGTGAACAAATTACAGCGGGGCAATTGACAAACATCGAGAAAGCATACAAGCATATACTAATCATCTTGACTCCTTTGAGATTCGATTGGGCATTACAACATTATACATAGACCGTAATCCAACTGCATCTATGACTAATAATCCACCTTCAGGTTATCATCCAAACCCCTTCCAGTATTAAGTTGCAAGCAACGGATAATTGCATTACGCATTGTGTGTAAAGTAAACAATACGATTGTTCTATGAACAAAGGCTTGTTGTTTTCTCCCTAGTAGCAACATCACATCTAGTACCTTAGAGATTTCTGTCACTTCCCCAGATTACTAGAGGCATGAACCCACTATCGAGCATACATACTAACTCTTGGAGTTGCTAGCATCTACTTGGCCAAGATAGCTACTAACAACGGAAAGCATGCAAGATCACAAATAACAAAGACATGATAGAATCAATAATCACTCTGAAATAGCATCTCAATATCCATTGGATCCCCGCAAACACAACATGTAGGAATTACAAATAGATGATCTTGATCATGAACGAAGCTCACAAGATCTAAACATGATAGCACAAAGTAGGAGAACCAGCCATCTAGCTACTACATGGACCCGTAGTCCAGAGATGAACTATTCACGCATCACACCGGAGGCTTGCATGGTGATGAAGAAGGCCTCCGGGGTGAATTCTCCCCTCTGGCAGGGTGCCGAGAAGAGCTTCAGATCCCTCCCAATCTAGGGATGGAGATGACGGTGGCTATAGACTCTTTCGTGGAATTTTTGATCAGGTGCTTAGGGTTTCTGTATCGGAGGCAATATATAGGCGAAAGGAGAGGCCGAGGGGGTTCCTCGGGCAGACTCACCTGGCGCTGAGCCTGGCCGTCTTGACCAGGTGGTGTGTGGTCGGGCCCAGCCTCTCCGTCTCATATTCGCTCTGGTGTCCCTCGGTGAAAAATCGACTTTGGCTTTTGTCCGTCCAATTTCGAGAATATTCATTTTCGACTTTCCGAACCAAAAACAAGAAACAAAAGCAACCGTAATCGTGGCTCTTGTTAATAGGTTAGTCCAAGAAATCATATGAAAAGTACTCCAAAGTGTGAACAAAACATAAGAAAGTAGATAAAACCAAGCATGGAACATCAAAAATTATGGATACGTTAGCAACGTATCGACATCCCCAAGCTTAACTCCTGCTCGTCCTCGAGTAGGTAAGTGATAAAAAGAAAGAATAATTTTTAAGGTGACATGCACCATCATAAACTTGATCAAAGTATTTGTAAAACAGTGATAGCTGGGATCATAGTACTTCAATCATAACATGAAAGACAAAGTTCTAGCAATAAGACAAAGCAACTATGTTGCAACATGAAAAGGCACAAACAAAAGATTCATGAATAACAATGCTTTGCAAGACGTTTGTTTGTTTCACATAAAGAAAACATAGCATAGTAGTATTCAGCTAGTCCCTTATAGAGTAGAAAACATAAATGCATAGGACACCTTCAAAGTTCATAAGAGTGACTAGATACAAATAGTTTAAAACAAGCAATATCAAACTATGCATCAATTAACAAGTCTTGGGACGATGCACATAGAACTAAGAATGGCCACTATGCTCTCAAAGTAGGTGCATAAAGATAGAAGGTGGAGACTCAACATAAAAGTAAAAGAAAGGCCTTCATAGAAGGAAGTAGGGATTCAAGTTTCATAAAGAGCTTCCAAAAATCATGGTACTTATTAGCTTCCAGCTCTCATTGCCCCTATCATAAGCATCTTGAAGGTGATTAAGGTTAAAGTGACACAACTAAGAGGATATGCTTGACAAGTTATAAGCCAAAATCTCATGCCCCTTACTTACGAAGACCGAACCTCATGCTACTCAAATTTAGTCACAAGTAAGCTCTTGTCATTGTAAGTACATATGTATCATAGAGAACTGCCAATGGGGTACCTCTTGCACATGATACATGAGCTATCCCATAATCAAAATGATAAGGGAAGCAAACAATGAGCATCTCAGCGATCTTTTTATTTGCTATTTGCATAGGGTTTTATTGAGGATGCTTCATAGAGTGCTCATTATGGTTATGCTGCAAGTTTCCACCATGATTAGGCATAGCTTAGGCTAGCGGCCCAGACGTTTCTCTAACACAAATACAAACTCCATGATCTTACAAGTTCGCCTTTTATTTCACACCGTCGGGATCCATAAGCAAAAGAACATGATATCAACGGGGTACAAAGTACAAGTGCAACGTTGAAAGCATTCCCCATGATACATGGTTCTGCTAACTTCAACTTATAAAGCGCAAGCATACACGCAACAAAGATGGACGCAATGGTTCAAGTTTATTAAATGCAAAAAATTAAAGTGTGCCATCAAGTTCATGAGAGCTTTAATCACTAGTTTTCTCATAACAAGTTTAATTTGGAAGGTAGACAAAAACATGAATATACTTGGAATAGCATATGCTAATAGGTAGGTATGGTGGACTCTTTGGAATAACTTGGTTCAGGAGTTGGATGCATGAGTGGAACTCATACTTGGTTATGGAGGCTAGCAAAAGACTAGGAGCGACCAACTAAGAGAGAAATAATGGCCATAATCATGCAGAGCGACAAAACATCATTAACCAAAGCATAAAGTGATACTACAAGTTGAAAACTAAAGGATCATACATGCTTATGGTGACTGGGGATAGTCATAACATGGTGTGAGCATGCACCAAGTCAACCCAAATAAAGCATCAAAGGAGAATACCACAATACTATGCTTTAATATGCCAAAACAACGCATGATTCTTCCAAGGCACATTAAGCAATCTCAATTGTTTATAACAAGTCATGCCACAACAAAGAATACTATGCATAAAGCTAAAACAATATCAAGCATGACATGGCAAAGCATGGGCCACAGTCAAAAACAAGCTCTCTTTACCACTTAAGCATGAACTTTCCTACTCTTTTCCAATCCAAACCAAACTATTTGAAAACCAATGTAAGAAAGAGGGGGTCCAACCAATTTATTCAGAAAACTAAGCAAACAAAGCAAACAAAAAACCAAAACGAAAAATGAAGATGCTCCAAGAACAACACAACTATGCATGAAACAATAAAACTGAAGTGTTTGGAAGAAACCTGGAATTTTTATTGATGAAGAAGGGGATGCCTTGGGCATCCCCAAGCTTTGACGCTTGTAATTCTTGGATATTTCTTGGGGTGACACGCGTGGCATCCCCAAGCTTGAGCTTTAGTCCATCCTTCATATCATTACTCATTCCTTCCATACACCTGAAATTTTTCCTTCATACAAAACTTCACACAATCTTTATTAGCAACATTAGTGCATTCAAGATAATAAGTCTTTAGGTTCAGTTCCAACACCAATAAAACTTCCATTAAAACACAAGATACTGTAGCACTTCCCTCAAAAAGCTCAATTCCCCAAAAGAACTCAAAAGGGAACCAACAAGAAGCAAATGCAAATAAAGGCAGAAATCTGTCAAAATTGACCAGCAGGTGAAGACGAATTTTTTCGAAGACCTTCTATTGCTCAAATCGAAAAGTGTTGATCTAACAAAAGTTAGATAACAACCTGGGGCAGAAGCACAAAAACTCACGCCTCAAAAGGATGTATAGAGAATTTACAAGAATTTTTACGGTGAAGCACAGAAATCTGTTTTGGGGTAGTAACTTTCCCCATCATTACTTCTCTCTCATTAGAGGTTACTCTTGGCACAAAAAGAAAATAAAAAGGATAAGGAGCGGTTAATACTGAAGTTATTACTGAAGTAATAACTTCCAAGACTCATCTAAAACTTTTGGGTTATCTCCCAATAAGTACTTTTCTTTAACGCCTTTAAGTTAGTCATAAGAAGCAAGAAAAAGAATCAAGTATTCTCAGATGAAGAAGCATTAAAACGAAATTTCTTGCCCTTACCTCTCTTACTTTTATTCTTAACCTTGGGGAACATATGATTGTTAGGTGGATAAGCAAAGTGCATGGTGCCCTTTTCCACATCTATTATTGCTCCAAGGAGTTTCAATAAGGATCTTCCAAGTGTGATTTGTCCTTTTCCTACACATTTAGTAACAAGATAATCAGTAGAAACCATTTTCCCTAGGATCTTTGTAAACACTCCTTTAGCTATCCCAATGGGTAATATTGTGGCATTATTAGCAAGAAAATTTTCTTCTCCTCCTTCAGAAAGCCCCCAAAGATTCAATGATTCATAGATATCTTTGGGCGTAAGACAAAATTCAGACATGATGTCACAGCGAGCATGAAAAGTTTCATTATTTATACCAATCTTTACGGTGGGAAGCCATTTTGAGGGTTCATAATTTATTGGAACATAGTTATGATGCTCCCTAAGTGTATTATAGCAATCTTTCAAACTAGCAGTGCTGGTCTCAAGAGTATTCAATCTAGAAAATATGTTTATGAAGGAAGAATCAGATTTGCTAGGCAAGTTGTAAGTAAAGACCAACTTCTTTATGGCATTAACAACATCATCCTCATTGCATTGGAGGAAATCTCCTCCCACTACAGCATCCAAAGCATATCTATAGCAAAGAGCAATTCCAAGGTAAAAACTGCTAAGGAAGAAGCTTTGAGTCATTTAGGTTTAGTTTTTTCATGTAGATTAGAGATTCTAGACCAAGCTTCTTTGAAACTTTCTTCAACTCCTTGTTTGAAAGTGAAAATCATTTCCTCAGGTGACATAGTGATTGGAGAAAAACTAGACATAATGGCAACTTAAGATAGGAACTAATTTTTTTTGTGTTTTTAATAAAGAAAGCAAAGTAGAACTATTTTTGTGTGTGTTTTTGATAAAGAAACAAGCAAAAAAAGCAAAAAGGAAACTAAGCAAAACAAAAACAACAAAGTAAAGAGATTGGTTATGAGGGACTCCCCTTGTGAAGATGTCCTTGACTCCCCGACAACGGCGCCAGAAAATCACTTACTGACTCGTGTACTAACGAGCTCGTTGGGGAACCCCAAGAAGAAGGTATGATGAGCACAACAGTAAGTTTCCCTCAGTTATGAAACAAGGGTTAACAATCCAGTAGGAGCAAGGTAACACCTCAAGGTGTTGCTAGCTGGACTTTGCCAGGACGCACTACCGGTGCCAGCAGCAACGTGGAGACCCACACAACACAACCAAAAAACTCTGTCCCCAACTTACGATGAGGTTATCAATCTCACCGGTTTTGCTGAAAACAAAGGATTAAACGTATCGAGTGGAAGAAAGTAGTAGTTTGGAGAAAGTAAACAGAAAGCAGTAAACAGTTGATTGTAGATTTATGGTAAAAGAAAGGACCGGGGTCCATAGTTCACTAGTGGTGGCTCTCCTTAAGATAGATGACATGTTGGGTGAACAAATTACAGCGGGGCAATTGACAAACATCGAGAAAGCATACAAGCATATACTAATCATCTTGACTCCTTTGAGATTCGATTGGGCATTACAACATTATACATAGACCGTAATCCAACTGCATCTATGACTAATAATCCACCTTCAGGTTATCATCCAAACCCCCTCTAGTATTAAGTTGCAAGCAACGGATAATTGCATTACGCATTGCATGTAAAGTAAACAATACGATTGTTCTATGAACAAAGGATTGTTGTTTTCTCCCTAGTAGAACAACACATCTAGTACCTTAGAGATTTCTGTCACTTCCCTAGATTACTAGAGGCATGAACCCACTATCGAGCATAAATACTAACTCTTGGAGTTGCTAGAATCTACTTGGCCAAGATAGCTACTAACAACGGAAAACATGCAAGATCACAAATAACAAAGACATGATAGAATCAATAATCAATCTGAAATAGCATCTCAATATCCATCGGATCCCCGCAAACACAACATGTAGGAATTACAAATAGATTGTCTTGATCATGAACGGAGCTCACAAGATCTAAACATGATAGCACAAAGGAGGAGAACCAGCCATCTAGCTACTACATGGACCCGTAGTCCAGAGATGAACTACTCACGCATCACACCGGAGGCTTGCATGGTGATGAAGAAGGCCTCCAGGGTGAATTCTCCCCTCCGGCAGGGTGCCGGGAAGAGCTTCAGATCCCTCCCGATCTAGGGATGGAGATGACGGCGGCTACAGACTCTTTCGTGGAATTTTGATCGGGTGCTTAGGGTTTCTATATCGGAGGCAATATATAGGCGAAAGGAGAGGCTGAGGGGGTGCCTGGGGTGGCCAGACCACCCCTGGCGCGGGTCATGCCTGGCCGCGTGGCCAGGTGGTGTGGCCGGCCCCCAGCCCCTCTCCGTCTCGTATTCTGGCTCCTGGTGTCCCTCGGTGAAAAACTGACTTTAGCTTTTGTCCCGTCCAATTCCGAGAATATTCATTTTCTGACTTTCCTGGAACCAAAATAGCAAAAGCAGTACTGCATCGTGGCTCTTGTTAATAGGTTAGTCCAAGAAATCATATGAAAAGTACTCCAAAGTGTGGACGAAACATAAGAAAGTAGATAAAACCAAGCATGGAACATCAAAAATTATGGATACGTTAGCAACGTATCAGTAACTAAATCCCTTTGTCTCGCGATATATTACATGTCCGAGATTCGATCATCGGTATCTCCATACCTAGTTTGATCTCGTTACCGACATGTACTCTTTTCTCGTTCCCGTGATATAACATTCTAGTGATCTTATCACTTGCTTGCAAGCTAACCAATGTGATATCACCGAGAGGGCCCAGAGTATATCTATCCGTCATCGGGATGGACAAATCCCACTCTTGATCCATGAGCTTCTACATAACACTTTCGTAGCACTGAACCCATCTTTATAATCACCCTTTCACGGTGTGACGTTTGATGTTATCAAGATACTCTTCCAGTGTTAGTGATTAACATGATCTCACGCTCTAAGGACTAGGATTACTTTGTTAGATGTTATAGCAATATAAACACAATGACTTTGATCGTAATGCTATACTTTGGATGAATGTTCATCACATCATTCCACTAATAACCTGACCTCGTTATTAACAACATCCAATGTCCATGATCATGAAACCTTGATCATCTTGTTAATCAACGAGCTAGTTTATAAGAGAGGCATAACTAGGAACTTTCCTTTTGTTTATTAAACACACATGTATTAACGTTTCCAAATTAATACAATTATAGCATGTAAAATAAACATCTATCATATACTTGGAATATGTATAATAACAACTTTATTATTGCCTCTTAGGACATATTCCCTTCAGTCTCCCACTTGCACTAGAGACAATAATCTAGTTACATGGTGATAAATCTAACACCCATGGAGTTCTGGTGTTGATCATGTTTTGATCTAGGGAGAGTTTTAGTCAATGGATCTGCTACATTGAGATCTGTATGTACTTTACAAATCTTTATATCTCCATCCTTGACATGCTCACGAATGGAGTGAAACCGACGCTTAATATGTTTGGAATTCTTGTGAGACCTTGGTTCCTTTGCATTGACTATGGCTCCATTGTTGTCACAATAGATCACCACTGGATCCAACGCACTAGGAACCACACCCAGTTCGGTAATGAACTCCTTCATCCAAACTGCTTCATCTGCTACTTCTGAAGCAGCAATATATTCCGCCTCCGTTGTTGACCTTGTTACCATGGGTTGTTTGGAGCTCCTCCAACTAACTGTTGCTCCGTTCATGATAAATACGTATCCGGATGGAGACTTAGAGTCGTCCGGATCAGTGTCAAAGCTAGCTCGACATAACAATTAGCGACCAACTCTTCTTCACCTCCGTATACAAGAAACATTTCCTTAGTTCTTCTCAAGTACTTAAGGATATTCTTGACCGCTATCCCGTGTTCCAAACCTGGATCAGATTGGTACCTACTAGTCAAACTAATAGCATGTGCCACATACGGTCTTGTACATAGCATGGCGTACATTATAGAGCCTATGGCTGAAGCATAGGGGATCTTATTCATTATCTCTCTTTCTTCCACCATAGCCGGACTTTGAGTCTTACTCAATGTCTTGCCTTGCAACATAGGTAAGAACCCCTTCTTACTTTCGTCCATTTTAAACTTCTTTAAAATCTTGTCAAGGTATGTACTTTGCGATATCCCTATTAGGCGTCTTGATCTATCTCTATAGATCTTTATGCCTAATATATATGACGTTTCACCAAGGTCTTTCATAGAACATTTCCTGTCTAGATAACTTTTAACACTGTTTAAAAGATCTATATCATTTCCAATCAATAATATGTCAACCACATATAATATCAGAAATGACACATTGCTCCCACTCACTTTCTTGTAAATACAAGCCTCTCCATAAGTTTGGACAAATCCAAACTCTTTGATCACCTCATCAAAGCGGAGATTCCAACTCTGTGATGCTTGCTTCAGTCCATAGATGGATCGCTGAAGCTTGCACACCTTATTAGCATCCTTAGGATCGACAAAAACCTTTGGTTGTATCATATACAACTTTTCTTCAATATTACCATTGAGGAATGCAGTTTTGACATCCATCTGCCATATTTCATAATCGAAATATGCAGCAATTGCTAACATAATCCTAACTAATTTTAGCATCACTACGGGAGAGAATGTCTCATCATAGTCAACTCCTTGAATTTGTCAAAACCCTTTTGTGACAAGTTGAGCTTTATAGACAACTACATTACCATCAGCATCAGTTTTTCTTTTGAAAATCCATTTATTCTCAACGGCCTTTCGATCGTGAGGTAAGTCCACCAAGGTCCAAACCTGGTTTTCGTACATGGATTCCATCTCGGATTTCATGGCTTCTAGCTATTTGTTGGAATCCGGGCTCATCATCGCTTCTTCATACATCACAGGGTCATCTATTTCATCAACCATGAAATTTACAACAGGATTCCCGTACAGTTCAGGTGCTGCACATGTCCTGTTTGACCTGCGAGGTTTAGTTGTGTCCTCTTTCGGAGTTTCATGATCATTATCATTAGTTCCTTATTCATTTGGTGAAGTCAACTCCGGGACAACTTCTGGTGCTGCGCCACTCGCCATTTCATGAAGAGAAGGTTCAATAACCTCTTCGAGTTCTACCTTTCGACTACTCACACCTTTCGCGAGAAACTCTTTCTCTGGAAAGGATCCATTCTTGGCAACGAAAACCTTACCCTCGGATCTGTGATAGAAGGAATACCCAATTGTTTCTTTAGGGTATCCTATGAAGATGCATTTTTCCTCTTTGGGTTCGAGTTTATCCGATTGAAGTTTCTTCACATAAACATCGCATCCCCAAACTTTAAGGAATGATAGCTTAGGTTTGTTTCCAAACCATAATTCATACAGTGTCGTTTCAACGGATTTAGACGGTGTCCGATTTAAAGTGAATGCAGTGGTTTCCAGTGCATAACCCCAAAATGATAGTGGCAAGTCAGTCAGAGACATCATAGATCGAACCATATCCAATAGAGTACGATAACGACGTTCTGACACACCATTACGTTGTGGTGTTCCGGCAGGCGTGAGTTGTGAAACTATTGCACACTCTTTCATGTGTGTGCTAAACTCGTAACTTAGATACTCACCTCCACGGTCGGACCGCGGAAATTTGATCTTTTTATTATGATGATTTTCCACTTCATTCTGAAATTCCTTAAACTTTTCAAAGGTTTTAGACTTATGTTTCATCAAATAGATATACCCGTATCTACTCAAATCATCCGTGAAAGTAACAAAATAACGATATCCACCTCGCACCGACACACTCATTGGACCGCATACATCAGTATGTATGATTTCCAATAAATCTGTCGCTCGTTCCATTGAACCGGAAAACGGCGTTCTAGTCATCTTGCCCATAAGGCATGTCTCACATGTATCAAATGATTCAAAATCAAATGATTCCAAAAGTCCATCAGAATGGAGTGTCTTCATGCATTTAACACCAATATGACCTAGACGGTAGTGCCACATATATGCAGATATATCATTATTAAGTTTAATTCTTTTAGCATCAACATTATGGATGTACGTATGAGTACTATCGAGATTCAACAGAAATAAACCATTCATCACGGGTCCATGACCATAAATATATTATCCGTATAAATCGAACAACCATTGTTTTCGGATTTAAACGAATGACCACATCGCATCAAACAAGATCCAGATATAATGTTCATGCTCAGTGCAGGCACCAAATAACAATTATTTAGGTTTATAACTAATCCCGATGGTAGGTGGAGAGGCAGCATTCCGATGGCGATCACATCAACTCATAATCCATTGCCGACACGCATCTTGACCTCACCCCTTGCTAGCGGTCGCTTGTTCCGCAACCCCTTATTCGAGTTACATATGTTAGCAACCGATCTGGTATCAAATACCTAGGTGCTACTACGAGTACTAGTCAAGTACACATCAATAACATGTATATCATATATACCTTTGTTTGCCATGCCGGCTTTCTTGTCCGCCAAAAACTTGGGGCAGTTGCGCTTCCAATGGCCAGTCCCCTTACAATAGTAGCACTCGGTATCAGACTTAGGGCCAGCCCGGGATTTCTTTTCAGGCGTAGCAATAGATTTGCCCCCCTTCTTTCCCTTCTCTTTACCCTTCTTGTCTTTCTTGAAACCGGTGGTTCTATTGACCATCAACACTTGATGTTCTTTCCTAATCTCCACTTCTGCAGTTTTAAGCATTGATAGAAGCTCGGGGAGAGTATTCTTCATGCCTTGCATGTTACAATTCATCACGAAGCTCTTGTAGCTAGGTGGCAGAGATTGGAGAACATGATGTATGCCTAAGTCAATGGGAATCGTTATTCCCAAGGACACAAGCTTATCGGCGTACCCAGACATTTTGAGTACGTGCTCACTTACGGAGTTGTTCTCTTCCATCATGCAGCTAAAGAACTTTTCTGAAGCATTATAACTCTCTATGGTAGCATGGGTATCAAAAATCATTTTCAATTCACCCATGGTATCAAAAGCATTGCCATTTTTGAAATGCTTTCGAAGTTCTGGCTCTAGCCCATACAGTATGCCATAATGAACTAAGTTGTGGTCCTCCTGACGAGTCACATAGACATTCTTTTCCTCGTTAGGGGCATCAGGAGCTGGTGGGGGGCCTAGCGGAGCTTCTAGCATGTATTGCTTTTGTGCAGCAAAGAGGAGAATCCTCAAATTCATAGCCCAGTTGGTGAAGTTGCTACCATTCGCAGCAAGTTTCTCTTTCTCCATGAACACATTGAAATTAAAAGCAGGTGGTGCCATCTACAATAGAATTTGTAAAGTTTATTTAGACTAAGTTTATGATATATTGAGTTCAACTAAACTCCCACTCAAAAACAACATCCCTCTTGTCTTTTTGGTGATTACATGAACCAAATCCACTACACCAAGTCCGATCATCATGTGAGTCGGTGTAGCTTCAAAGGCAAGCATCTATATGGGTATCATATCAACTATATGACTCATGCTTAACCTTTCGGTCCGTGTTCCAAGGCCATGTCTGTACATGCTAGGCTCGCCAAGTAAGAACCTTAGTACTTGCGTGTGTAAAACTGTCTTACACCTGAAATATGATCGTGGATTCAAGTACATCCGATCATCACGTGATGTCTTGAAGTGGCGAAACATAAACGGTGCATACTTAAGGAAGATCACATTTTTATCTTGATATTTAAATGAGGGATCATCTTATAATGCTACTAAAACGCCAAACTAGCAATATAAGATGCGAACATCATATGTGTAAAGTGAAATGATATGGTTCCTGCATTTGATCACTATCATATGGATCGTGGTATGATCTCTATCATTCCTTTGTGTGTAAGGCCAAGGTCTATGGAACTTACACGTTAAGTGTGTTGTAAGTGTATCAACTATACATCAACTCACAACATTACCATATCATGACACAAGCCCAACAATGATCTAAACTAGAAGCCTCTAATTTATTAATTGCAAGTTTTACATGGCTTAGGGATTTCGAAGATAGAACCGTTCTTACCTACAAACATGGAACCACAATGATGATAACCAAATTATTAGCAACTCGTTGTAAATCAGATATTGACTATAGTAGGAGAGATGACACCCTTGACCACTTATGCAAAACTAGTTGCATGTCAGTCGTGGAACCGGTCTCATGTGCGATGACATGTAAGGTTGGTCCGGGACGCTTCATCCCACTATGCCACCAATATCCAAAGTACATATAAGAAGCAATAACATGATCATCACTGCCCACGTACTCTTATGTGTTCTACCCGTGCAAAGCACCTACGCATAGATCAGGCTCTGATACCACTGAAGGGTTCGCAACATAGAAAACAAAAAAACTCCTACGATGAGAATTATACGCCAAGATCTATCAACTAGATACAAGCAACGAGTGGATATACATCCATGGAGAACTTACCCTCGAAGACAACAAAGTTTTGTTAACGAGTAGGAACTTGTGGATGATGTAGTCGTACGCTTGCCGATCTCAAGATCGTGTGGAAGTCCTAGCGTCGCAAACCAGCAGCACATCCACACATGCACACATGTTCAGGCCACCGAACAACCTCCACCTCCTCGCTCTAGCGATGCAGTGGAAGTAGCAACTCCTTCCAGATGAAATGCCACCGGGAACATGTATCTCACTAATCCGAGACCATGGGGGAATAATTCTAGAGGGGGAGAGAGACCCTTCACGAGGAGGTGTCAGGAAGAAGGGTGAGAGGGGTGGCCTTTTATAGGAGGAGGGGGTACCCCTCCCCATGGCTAGCGCCCCATGGGGGGTGACCACTCATCTCCCCCATTCATGTGGTGGTAACTCCCTCCACATTAAAATGCCCCTTCACATTCTCTTTTAAAGTCTCCACTTTAAATGCATTAAATTTCTCCAAATTTTAATGTTATCTCATTTAATAAAACTCTTTTATTAAATTTATTCAGAATTTTGTTAATTACTTTAATTAACAAACATTCACATAAAACCCCCTATAACATTTCAATATTACATGCAGAACCAATTTCAGCAATTTCACTTGAAACAATTTTGGTGTCTATTGAAATAATTCCACCGCTTTGCAATTCATTCATCTAAAACACATTTGCTCTAAATGGTGTTGGTGTCCCTTAAGTGTGTCACCCTACAGTTCGTGAATAATGCAGACATGATCGAGACCCCTCTCAGATCAATAATCAAAAGCGGGACCTGGAGATCCATACTGACTCCTACACATTCTACGATGACTTCTGTGATCATGAGAACCTTTAACATTAGTAACTAAATCCCTTTGTCTCGCGATATATTACATGTCCGAGATTCGATCATCGGTATCTCCATACCTAGTTTGATCTTGTTACTGACATGTACTCTTTTCTTGTTCCCGTGATATAACATTCTAGTGATCTTATCACTTGCTTGCAAGCTAACCAATGTGATATCACCGAGAGGGCCCAGAGTATATCTATCCATCATCGGGATGGACAAATCCCACTCTTGATTTATGAGCTTCTACATAACACTTTCGTAGCACTAACCCATCTTTATAATCACCCTTTCACGGTGTGACGTTTGATGTTATCAAGATACTCTTCCAGTGTTAGTGATTAACATGATCTCATGGTCTAAGGACTAGGATTACTTCGTTAGATGTTATAGCAATATAAACACAATGACTTTGATCGTAATGCTATACTTCGGATGAATGTTCATCACATCATTCCACTAATGATCTGACCTCGTTATTAACAACATCCATTGTCCATGATCAGGAAACCTTGATCATCTTGTTAATCAACGAGCTAGTTTATAAGAGAGGCATAACTAAGAACTTTCCCAAACTCTAACCTTCTATACTTAGTATAGAATTTGTGTTTCGATTCTTTCCCAAGGTAAAAACTGCTAAAGTAAGAAGGGCAATTACAAATTTCAAGAACCGCCCTGGTGAAGGTTTGGTAAGGGCCTACAAAAGGTACAAGTCTCTACTTAATAAATGTCCCCATCATGATTTACCTGAATGGTACATTTTGCATATTTTCTATGGAGGACTTAATCAAGAAATTAAGCATGAGCTTGACACAAATTCAGGAGGTTCTTTCATGGAGTTAACTATAATTAAAGCTTCAAAACTTTTAAAACAAATTCGTTGTAATAGAGAAACATGGGGATTTGATTTAGGAGGCGAAGGAGGTATAGAAATTGAATATGATTATCTCAATGCTTATAAAGACTCTGATAAAGTAAAAGAAATTGCTAATGAACTATAACTTGATGATGATATTATTTTGCAAATCCTTCAGTCTTTTATAGAACATATTGAAGCTCCTAAGAAAGACTAGCTTCATTTTACTCCACCACCTAAGCCAGTTGTAGAAGATGATCCAGTAATCACGGCCCCTATTAATCCATTAAAGGTGCTATCCCCGTATGTTGAACCCTTTCCTTTCCCAAGGACGGTGAGAAAACATATGATGGCTCAGCAACTGAAGGATCAACACAAGGAAGAAGAAATATTTCTCAAGGAGTTGGAAGAGGAGACACAAAGAAAGAAAACTGAAGAAGCACGCGTACAAGAGGCAGAGGCATCAATGAAGGGAGATATTTTAACCATGTTTGCACACTGCAATGTAATTGAGCTAGATACTAAAGCTTCACAATTCATCGAAGGAAAGGTAAAATCTAAAGAACTTGGTAAGCCCATTCTCCCTTGCACTTTCGGAGGAACTTCCTATTATGACCTTTGTGACATCAGTACAGCTATTAACGTTATCCCTTTTAATTTCTATTTAAAAATTCAAAATGAATTAACTCTAGCTGAATTAGAAGATACAAATATGACTATAATGCTTGCAGATAAAACACTCAGAGTCCCCATGGGAATAATTAGAAATGTTCCAATTTGTGTTGGACCATACAAATATCTCATTGATTTTGTGCTTATTGATATGCCTACTGATGTTTATTGTCCCATCATTTTTGGAAGAACTTTTCTAAATACCGCAGGAGCAAACATAGATTGCAAGAGACAAACTGTGTCCCTCAAGTTTGGTGAAGAGAAGATGGATTTTCATTTCTCCAAATTTGACCATAAGTCGGCTATTGAAGAATTGGATGATGATGAGTACGAACGTGAGGATGAAGGTAATATCATAAATTTAGCCTCAATAGTCATCGATACTCCTGACTATGATTTAGCAAGAAGTTTAGTCAATAATAATAATATCCTCCAGGACATAGAAAAAGCTGAAATGGATGATTATCTTGACCTCACTCCTGAGGTGGACACTGAGATTAGTCAAAAATATCAAGAACCCATAAGGAAAGGAGATGAGGCTCTACCTCCTCCAATCCTTAAAACTTTACCAAAGGAACTGAAATATAGGTTTCTTGGT
Source organism: Avena insularis (assembly GCA_023614405.1). NCBI lineage: Eukaryota > Viridiplantae > Streptophyta > Magnoliopsida > Poales > Poaceae > Avena > Avena insularis. The sequence goes on from CM042684.1 coordinate 462,206,193, forward strand.
GAGACCAATAAGTTTCCTATTATTATAAGTGCTAACCTTGTAGAGAAAGAACATGAAAATTTAATGAAGGTTCTCCGCATGCATCGAAATGCTCTTGGGTATTCGATGAGTGACTTTAAGGGGATTAGTCCTTTGATAGCCACCCATAGAATATTGATGGAAGAAGGAGCTCAGCGAGTCGTAGACTTTCAGTGACTCTTAAACCTCACATGAAAGAGGAGGTAAGAAAAGAAATAATATGTTGGTTGGATACAAGCGTCATCTTTCATGTAGAAGATAGTGAATGGGTAAGTCTTGTTCATTGTGTTCCTAAGAAAGGTGGGTTTACGGTTGTCGAAAACGAACATAATGAAATGGTACCTACTAGAACTACTGTTGGTCACAAGATGTGCATTTACTATAGAAAACTTAATAACGAAACTTGGAAGGACCACTACCCTTTATCGTTTATAGATCAAACTTTAGAAAGGCTTGCTATGCACTATGATTTTTGTTACTTAGACGGCTATTCCATTTTCCCCCAAATTGTTGTTCACCCTGATGACCAACTTAAGACTACTTTTATTTGTCCTTATGGCCTTTATGCGTATCGCCGCATGCCTTTTGGTCTTTGCAATGCTCCTGCCACTTTTCAAAGATGTATGACTACCATATTTGCTTATTATGTTGAAAGTATTATGAAAGTATTCATGCATGACTTCTCTGTTTATGGAACTTCCTTTAATCATTGTCTCCATAATCTTCATAAAGTTTTGTAGAGATGTGAGGACACTAACTTAGTCTTGAACTGGGAAAAATGCCATTTTATGGTTCAAGAAGGCATAGTGCTTGGCCACAAAGTCTCAGGTAAGGGCATAGAAGTCGATAAAGCAAAAATTGAAGCAATAGAAAGGTTACCCCCTCCCCGAGACATAAAAGGTATAAGAAGATTCTTAGGTCATGTAGGATTTTATAGAAGGTTCATTAAGAATTTTTAAAAAATTGCTAGACCTTTAAATAACCTTCTTCAAAAGGATGTTCGTTTTAATTTTTATGAAAAGTGTCTTACTTCTTTCAACATATTAAAACAAGCTCTCCTTAAAGCTCCTATTATAAAACCACCTAATTGGAAGAAAGCTTTTGAGTTGTTTTGCGAGGCTAGTCATGAAGTTGTAGGAGCAATTATTTGTCAGTATGATGGTGATGATATTAATATCATTCATCATGCTAGTCGCACCTTAAATGGGGCCCAAAAGAACTACCCTATGGTAGAAAAAGAATTCTTCGTGGTGGTTTTCTCCTGTGATAAGTTTAGATCTTATACCATCGACTCCAAAGTAAGAGTGCACACTAATCGTGTTGGCTTAAAGGGAATCCTAGAAAGGACTAATGTTAAGCCAAGAATAATTCGTTGGACTTTAATTTTGCAAGAATTTGATTTACAGATTTTACAGGGAAAGGAAGAGATGGAGGAAACATTCATGGACACTCGAGAAATTGCTCATCCTAAGGAGGTATCATCCGTGTATATGCCTGTGGGAACCACACTACCGAAAAGTAAGTTCTCTATTTATTTTTACAATGGTTTTGGTGATTTTCTACAACTAACTTTATTCGAAGAGAGGAAGAAAAAGATACTCAAATGAATTCATGTTTCCTCGATGATCAAAACTTATGAAATCCTGAATATATCTTTGTTCTAGATGATTTTCTGCTGTTTCTTTTTGCATTTCTGAATTCCTTTTGTTTTTCTGAGTTTATTGCCGGTCTTACGAGATCGGTATGGGCAGGCGGTACGGCCGAATCTGCTCGTACCGTTGGTCGTTAAGCCTGTTGGTGCCTTGATTTTGTTTTTGCATAATTGGTACAACCACACCGTACGGGCGTAGCCCCCCGTATGGCTGGTCGTTATCTGTTCTGTGCCCTTCAACTGGTTTTTGATTTATGCCAAAAAAGAGGAACTAGAGCCGCAAAGTTAGTACGGACGGGCAGTACGGGCAGACCCCGCCCATACCACTTAGTCGGTTGACTATTACCGACTTCAATGGACGTGTTTTTGGAAGCGACCCGGTACGGGCGCGCCGTAGGAGAATATCATTTTGCGGCCCGAAAGTTGGGGTGGACAGGCAACGCGGTACCCAAGTTGATTTTTATCACCGCGATTCGAAAAGTTGGGGCGCCAATTGCTGAGAGGGGTCTTTCGAGTGAATGGTAGCCAAACCAAATATTTTCAAATCGCGCCCGTTAAGTCAGGATATTCCGTTACACTAGTTCCTGCTGTACCCCTCCTTCGCCGGTCACTCTTCTTAGCCACCCTACACGTGTCGTAGGGGAAAATCCATTACTGTACTTTCCTAACTCTCGACACTGAATCTTGCTGTGGCAGCGACGGCGGTCCCTTTTCTTCCCTTCCCCGACCCTAAATCTACCGGTGGCGGAGGACCTTTTTTCTCCCTCCCCCGACACTGAATCCGGCGGCAGCGGCCCGGCATGTCTTGCAAGGCGAAGGTTGTAGCTACGTCGCCGACTGAAAAGGGTCCATCGGGGCCCAAGTCTGGGGCTCAACGCGTAGCTACGGCGAGGTCTTCAGCCCCGGTTAGCAAGGAGGCCAGCAAGGATTCTGCTCCCAAGGTACCTACGAGCAGCAGGTTGAAGAGAAAAGCAAGGCCGGCGACGGATTGTTCGGCTCCGATGGGCGGATGCAGCACTCAGATCTCGAAGAAAAAAACCCGAGAGAAGAGCGAGAGGTAAATTTTTCTTATCTGTGCCTTATCTTGCAAGTAGATTAGTTACGGCATAATAGAATCGAATGAACTGAAATGTTCCCCTTTTAATCAAATTAGGCACAATTTTAATACAAGTGACCTATATGAGTTCATAGTTCATGTTCGGCAGTACACTGCAAAGCTTGATTTTGGTTGCGAGAGGGTTGTGTTCGGGTAATATGTGCATCTGCTTGTGAATTGCAAAAAGGTTGTGTCTGTTTCGCAGCTGGTAGATATGCTTGCCGCTAGAATTCCCTGGGATTCTAGACAGAGGACAAAATTGGTGTGGCGAAACATGAATGATACCTATCAGCAAATTGAGCACTCCCATGAGCTTCAGATGGTTTGGGAGTATTGTGCAGCTGATCGTAAGGTGAAAGTTGAAACGATGATTGATGATATGTATGCAGATGCTGGAGATCTTGCTGCCAGAGCTTCTGCTCCTAGAGAATATGGACCAATAGATGCTGATCTGGATAAGTTTAGTATACGTATAGAGGTGGATTCATACATGGCAAAACTTGATGAGGGAGTTAATAAGCCAGTTTCGTCATGTACTATGGAGATCACTGTCGATTCCAAAAACATAACTCTTGATGAAATGAGAGAGATGATCGGTAAGGAAATCAGTATTGGCCCTAAGCAGATGGCAAAAATCCGGTGGTGGCATCATAAGAAGCAGTAATTCATAGATGTTTTGGATCTGAAGATCTTATCTGATTATGCGTGAAAGAAGCAAACCAGGAAGGTGTTCTTCCTTGGTACCATTTCTGATGTTGTTGAACAGGTTATAGTGGATGTAGATGCCCCTGTAGTGGCTGAACAGAATGAGGTGGTCGACGTTGATGAGATCTGATGAGAGCTGCTACCCTGGGCTTGTCATATGGACCGCGGGGTTCCCCTGCCTGTATTTGTAATATTGACTGTTGTTGCATTTAGAGCGTGCTTCTATGATTATGTTTGTTGAGAGATTGCGATATAATGTTGTGCGAGCTGTTGAGATTTTCGGACATGTCACTCACTGAAACCATCGTTGTTGTAATAAGACATAAGTACATTGTAGTTGACATGATTATGTTTCTTAAGATGACGTACCGTACTTGTTTCAGTTATTATGTTTGTTGGGACATTGTAATGTAATGTTTTGTGAAACCATGACTGGACTAGTAATGCATAAATACATTATAGTTAACATGATTATGTTTCTTGAGATGATGTACTATACTTGTTTCTGATATTTTGTTTGTTGAGAGACTATAATGTAATGTTTTGCGAAACCATGACAGGCCAAGTGATGTGTAAGTACCTTGTAGTCGACATGATTTTGTTTCTTGAGTTGATGTAATATACTTGTTTCTGTGATTACGTTTGTTGAGAAATTGTAATGTGATGTTTTGTGAAACCATGTTGTGGTTATGTTTGTTGGGAGATTATAATGTAATGTTTTGTGAAACCATGACTGAAGAAGTGATGCATAAGTACCTTGTAGTTGACATGATTTTGTTTCTTTGGATGATGTAATATACTGGTATGTTTTCGTTAGGCAATGAAATTGGGATGGAGGGAGTGCAGGTTTAATATTTGAAATGAGAATGTGTGAAGAGAATCCATATCAGGCAGGAGACAGTAATCCAGGGAAAGGGCATGGTATCCATTAAACTATTGTAACATGCCAATCTAGTCATCATTGCAGCGGTAGAAGGGCTGCTCTCTCTCTCCCTCCCTCTCTCTCTCTCTCTCTCTCTCTCTCTCTCGCTGACGCCGTCACCGTCGCCGTCGCCGTTGCCGTCGCATTCGCCATGTTGTCCTTGAATGGCGAGGACGACCAGTCGAGCAGTGACAGCCTTCTCTCCGACATCGAGTATTCCTTCCACGATGTGAGTTCCTCTGTTTTCTCGGGCTAGGGTTGGGCAATGGTAAATCACTTGATCTGAGCCCGACCAGATGTGCATGCAATCATGTTCGATTTCAGCTTTGCGTTTACCTATAGGTACCAAGGACGATCTATGACTCCGAATGGGAGGGCCTAGATCTCGATGGAGAAGTGCCATGTGACCATGGGCTAAAACTGAGGAGATATGTTGCATTGAAAGCGATAACACTGGGAGAAGGTTTTTGGGCTGTACAAATCAGGTTTGTTTACATTATGTGCAACTGTGACATGAAGTAAAATGTATCGTGCATGTTCATAACACTATAGTGTGTGTGTTTTTAGGTTGGCCCGGTGTGTAAAGCAGTAGAGTGGGTGGATCTTGAGTGGCCAGATGCACTTAAGAAATGTTTGGCACGATTATGGGAGATGTATGAGTTGGAAAGGTCGGGGAGATTTACTGATGTAAGTGATGCAGATGAAAAAAATTATGAGCTGTCGGTACGAAATAAGGAGCTGGAACAAGAAATCGAGAATTTGCAGTCAAAGCTAACTGACGGAATCGATGGGATCTTGGTTGTTGGAACTGCAAAGAAGCTTCAGGATAGTCATAGGTTGCTGATTCATAATGCAGAAAAGGAGAGGATCATTTCGGGAAGACAAGAAGAAGCTAGAGTCTTGCATTGCGGATCTGTTGAAGGCGAAGAAGGCGTGCGAGGGTGAACAAGGACAGACTATAGAGGATAAAGGAAATTCGAGATGAATAATTTATGTTGTACCAATGCCTGAAACTAGTTAATTGTAAGACTTGCAGTTGCGCTTTCCGAACTAAGCTAAACTCAATCCTCGAGCAAACTAATTTCAGACGAACACACATATCGTGCATAGAGTTAAGTTCACGCTTACAAAATCACCACTGCAGAGGATACACCAGGCAGTTCAGTACTAAATAGACATATGTTGTGTTCAAGCGAGCCTGGCCCGGAGCTACCTGTTTTCCTCCCTAAGAATTGCCAGCTCCTTCAGTACTATGTCGTGCTTCAGCTGTAGGTTCTAGTGCTCCGTCACGGATTGGAGAATTTTGTCCGTAGCCATACGATTTTCCTTCAAGATCCCTTTCATGATCTCCGTCTGCTTCCTAGCCGAGGCGCGACCTTCACTGTGTAGCTTCGCCCAGTCGGTGTTTAACTCCTTTAATTTCTGGCACTTGTCAGAAAGGACCGCGAATTCAGCGCGCAGTTGGTCAAAGGCCAGTTTCTGGGAATTCTGCTTCTCCCTTTGGATTGCTATCTTGTCATTTAGCAGTCGCCGAGGTCTGGTCGATCTTTCGCCTCTTTCCCTACAACAAAAATACATGGTATGGTTTGTTTAGTTCACCAGGACAAGCTGGTTAGTTTCCATAATTAACTGAGTCGACTAGTGGCACTGTCATAATTTCAAGGAAGAAGCAATCTAGGACTAATCAACATTTTATGAATCGACTAGTGGCACTGTCATAATTTCAATTTCGAAGACAAATAAGATTTATCAGCAATTTAGTGTGTTGTGGGTTTTTCCTAATATCACCAAATAGTAGTGGGAGAGTGGCAAACTCATAATGCAGAAACCTATGTCCAGATACATATGGAAAGAGAACATGGTGTCCATTCATGAACATGAACACCAACACATGTCCAGATAGATAAGGAGTTGGCCTAGGATTCTTATTGCACCCTATAATGGGAAGCAGACATGGGCATTGCTCCATGAACCCTAAACATTACAAAAGTAGAGGAGGACGAACTGGTATTCGTGTCCCCGCTAACGGGAATCAGACTTGGGCATTGCTCTGGTACGCCTACAGACATGCCCTTAGCTCCTCGTTCTCTTTCCGAACACCCTCGAGTACGGTGATCCCTCTGCTCATGTCCGCCTTCATCTCCTTGACTGCATCTAGGCAACGGTTCCTGTCATGGTAGGCTCGGATGGTAGCCTTGGTTTCCTCGACGCGTCCTCTGAGTGCCTCGCTGACTTTGTCCTGCAGGAGAATGCACCTTTCCACGAGATTCTTCTTCTCCTCCGTGAGCTCGTTGATTATCTTGATGGTTTGTTCTTGCCTGATCAAGTTACGGTCGAGCACTTTCTGTAGCCTAACGATGTCACGTGCAAAATCTAGCGAGATCTCCTTCTGCACAGATAATTGCTTGCGTATGCTCTCATTAGCTTGGGTGAGGGAGCGTGCAAGCTCATGTTGGTTGGAAATCTTGGAACTGATCGTGGCCACCTTCTCACGGTACTCGGCCTTCGATCGCTGCATCGTTCATGTTAATTGAAATAGGAATTCTACAATTACACTCCAGGTCCCAGGTGAATACTAACACAGATCAAAAAAATCCCCGTTGAATCTATTGGACGCAGTGTTAAAAAATGGACCTGGAGATCTATTCATGACCACGATAAACTAATCCTAATCACAAAAAATCCATAGTGAATCTATGAACAACGGTATTAAGGAAAGACCAAGAGATCCAGTCATATTCATGAAAACAAATACAACTCGCAAAAGAAGAAGAAAAACCAATGCGGGGCGGACAACATCTAAGAAATCCACATCATAACTCGGAGAAATAACAGCGTGGAGATTTGCTACCTCGCTGAGACATGGAACGGGGCCGAACGGGTCCTGCAACGCCTCCGTCGTGGTGGATTCGGGATCCATGGCCGACCTGTAATACGTAGAAGAGGAAGAGCCAGAAGAAGAAAAACAAGAAGAAGCTGATTAAGATCATGATGGAGAGGGAGATGGAGAAGAAGTAGAATAAGGAGACCGTACTGGGAGGAGCCCTCGCCTGCTAGAACATTCGACGCCATTGTCGGGGGAGATTGGGCCTCGATGAGAGGGTGGGCTTGAGCGACCGGTAGAGCAAGAAGTGCCTCGCGGCGATTTCTCTCCCTTTTCTCCACGAGGATCGTCGACCGGCCTCTCCCCCTCCTCAGTGGAGCCATGGCTTGCAGGGCGAGTGTGGCGGAGGCAGGAGGAAGGAGATAGTGATTATTAGTGTGGGAGAAGAGTAAAGATTACAAGCCGTGGTCCAATAGTACTAGTACTAATATATAAGACCACCGTGTATGGTCTACCTTCTCAAAGAAGCCAGGGAGGCAGGGGTAGGGAATCGATGGGACTTGTCTTTATTGTGATGGACACTTTAATGGTCTTCGGCGCCGCCCAAAATACAGTATATAATAAGGGGAGTGCGAGCCGGGTGGTCGTCACGGGAACCGGTGCGCACATCCTGCGTGCGTGTGTCACATGTTGATGGGGCAATGACATGCGCAACTGCTGCACGATCACGTCGGCACGTCCAACTTCGTCGAACTCCACGTGACAGGCACGCACGGGATATTTACGAGTCTAGAATACACTATGCCACTTTAGTTGTGATCAAATTATGTTCAGTACACGAGATATTACTTTTTTTTGATAATCGACAAATGCACGCGTGGACATGACACACGAAACCGCCGCTCGTCCTTGATCATATCGGCACCCCACTCTGTGTACCCGCCATCGACCATTCAGAGCAACTACCTCGAGCACGATGCCCCCTCGTCGTGGCAATGGCAGGTCCAAGCCGTCCACTGACCGTCCTGCGTCCCCGGCTCTTTCTTTGCATCGTCGCGCTTTCGCGAAGTCGCTTTTGAGGCAACACGTCGTGTCGACCATGCCAGATCCATCGACATCGGCTTTCGATCGACACGCAGGAGGGCGTGGGGTACCGCAGCGTCGACGGCGCAAAGTAGCAGCCAGGGCGCGTGTTGCGCGGCAGTACGGACAAGAAGAGGAACGAGAAGACCAAGAAGAAGAGAGATAGCTATTTGGGCGAGTCCGACTCGGCCAACGAGGAGGCGTTCATCGATCGGTTGGGCGAGGCGGAGGAGTGACATGGACCCATGGGACTACGAAGAGGAGGAGGATGACTTCGACGAGGAGATAGCACGCTTATTCGAGGAAGGGGGCGGGGTAGAGTCGTCAGAGGAGGGCACCGATAGCGGCGATGGCGGGGACCATGGCGTTGACGAAGACGAGGACGAACCGGAAGACGAAGACGATGGCTTCTTCGAAATATGATCATTTTGTTTATTTATTTTAGTTAGATAGATGGATTTTCACTTGTTTATGGGGGTTTAGTATCGGTGGCACGGATACAGAGGTGTCACGGATTGACCATGCATAAAAAAGTGGAGAAGGAGGTTATCACGCCTGTTGGATCACATGGGATCAACGGTTGGTGGAGACGATCCGCGTGACATCTCTGTCAGCCAATCAGGGCATAGCACCCAGAGTGAGCACATGTTTGGGATCTCCACACGTTTGGGCTTTTGTGAGATTTGTGACACAGAGAGAGGGAAAATATATTTTCACAATCCGCCTATGGATCCACCCATACCATTCAAATGTCATTGTATTTGTGCTCTTTTCACAATCCACCCATGGATCCACCAATGTCATTTTGCATGTGTGTTCTTTTTAGTAACAACAACTAGAGTCATTTTGCATGTGTGATCTCTTCACATACCACCTATGGATCCACCAGTGTCATTGCATGTGTGTTCTTTTTAGTATCAACAACCAGAGTCATTGAAATGTGTGTTCTTCTCACATACCACCTATGGATCCACCAGTGTCATTGCATGTGTGTTCATTTCATAATCCACCTATGGATCCACCAGTGTCATTGCATGTGTGTTCTTTTTAGTAACAACAACCAGATTCATTTTGCATGTGTGTTCTTCTCACATACCACCTATGGATCCACCAGTGTCATTGCATGTGTGTTCTTTTCACTAACAACAACCAGAGTCATTGCATGTGTGTTCTTTTCACATACCACATATGGATCCACCAGTGTCATTGAAATGCGTGTTCTCTACAGAGACCACACATGGATCCACCAGTGTCATTGCATGTGTGTTCTTTTTAGTAACAACACCAGTCATTTTGCATGTGTGTTCTTTTCACATACCACCTATGGATCCACCAGTGTCATTGCATGTGTGTTCTCTTCACAATCCACCTATGGATCCACCAGTGTCATTGCATGTGTTCTTTTTAGTAACAACAACCAGTGTCATTGCATGTGTGCTCTTTTTAGAGACCACACATGGATCCACCAATGTCATTGCATGTGTGTTCTTTTTACTAACACCAACAAGAGTCATTGAAATGTGTGCTCTCTTCAGAGACCACACATGGATCCACCAGTGTCATTGCATGTGTGTTCTTTTCACTAACAACAACTAGAGTCATTGCATGTGTGTTATTTTCACATACCACATATGGATCACCAGTGTCATTGCATGTGTGTTCTCTTCACATACCACCTATGGATCCACCAGTGTCATTGCATGTGTGTTCTTTTTAGTAACAACAACCAGAGTCATTTTGCATGTGTGTTCTTTTCACATACCACCTATGGATCCACCAGTGTCATTGCATGTGTGTTCTTTTCACAATCCACCCATGGACCCACCAGTGTCATTTTGCGTGTGTGTTCTTTTTAGTAACAACAACCAGAGTCATTTTGCATGTGTGATCTCTTCACATATCACCTATGGATCCACCAGTGTCATTGCATGTGTGTTCTTTTTAGTAACAACAACCAGAGTCATTTTGCATGTGTGTTCTTCTCACATACCACCTATGGATCCACCAGTGTCATTGCATGTGTGTTTATTTCATAATCCACCTATGGATCCACCAGTGTCATTGCATGTGTGTTCTTTTTAGTAACAACAATCAGAGTCATTTTGCATGTGTGTTCTTCTCACATACCACCTATGGATCCACCAGTGTCATTGCATGTGTGTTCTTTTCACTAAGAACAACCAGAGTCATTGCATGTGTGTTCTTTTCACATACCACATATGGATCCAAAAGTGTCAGTGAAATGCGTGTTCTCTACAGAGACCACACATGGATCCACCAGTGTCATTGCATGTGTGTTCTTTATAGTAACAACAACCAGTCATTTTGCATGTGTGTTCTTTTCACATACCACCTATGGATCCACCAGTGTCATTGCATGTGTGTTCTTTTCACATACCACCTATGGATCCACCAGTGTCATTGCATGTGTGTTCTCTTCAGAATCCACCTATGGATCCACCCGTGTCATTGCATGTGTGTTATTTTTAGTAACAACGACCAGTGTCATTGCATGTGTGCTCTCTTCAGAGACCACACATTGATCCACAAGTGTCATTGCATGTGTGTTCTTTTTACTAACAACAACAAGAGTCATTGAAATTTGTGCTCTTTTCACATACCACCTATGGATGCACCTGTGTCATTGCATGTGTGTTCATTTCACTAACAACAACCAGAGTCATTGCATGTGTGTTCTTTTCACATACCACATATGGATCACCAATGTCATTGCATGTGTGTTCTCTTCACATACCACCTATGGATCCACCAGTGTCATTGCATGTGTGTTCTTTTTAGTAACAACAACCAGAGTCATTTTGCATGTGTGTTCTTTTTACATACCACCTATGGATCCACCAGTGTCATTGCATGTGTGCTCTTTTCACAATCCACCCATGGATCCACCAGTGTCATTTTGCATGTGTGGTCTTTTTAGTAACAACAACCAGAGTCATTTTGCATGTGTGATCTCTTCACATACCACCTATGGATCCACCAGTGTCATTGCATGTGTGTTCTTTTTAGTAACAACAACGAGATTCATTGAAATGTGTGTTCTTCTGACATACCACCTATGGATCCACGAGTGTCATTGCATGTGTGTTCTTTTTAGTAACAACAACCAGAGTCATTTTGCATGTGTGTTCTTCTCACATACCACCTATGGATCCACCAGTGTCATTGCATGTGTGTTCTTTTTAGTAACAACAACGAGAGTCATTGAAATGTGTGTTCTTCTGACATACCACCTATGGATCCACTAGTGTCATTGCATGTGTGTTCATTTTAGTAACAACAAGCAGAGTCATTTTGCATGTGTGTTCTTCTCACATACCACCTATGGATCCACCAGTGTCATTGCATGTGTGTTCTTTTTAGTAACAACAATCAGTGTCATTTTGCATGTGTGTTCTTGTCACATACCACCTATGGATCCACTAGTGTCATTGCATGTGTGTTCTTTTCACTAACAATAACTAGAGTCATTGCATGTGTGTTATTTTCACATACCACATATAGATCACCAGTGTCATTGCATGTGTGTTCTCTTCACATACCACCTATGGATCCACCAGTGTCATTGCATGTGTGTTCTTTTTAGTAACAACAACCAGAGTCATTTTGCATGTGTGTTCTTCTCACATACCACCTATGGATCCACCAGTGTCATTGCATGTGCGTTCTTTTCACTAACAACAACCAGAGTCATTGCATGTGTGTTCTTTTCACATACCACATATGGATCCACCAGTGTCATTGAAATGCGTGTTCTCTACAGAGACCACACATGGATCCACCAGTGTCATTGCATGTGTGTTCTTTTAAGTAACAACAATCAGAGTCATTTTGCATGTGTGTTCTTTTCACATACCACCTATGGATCCACCAGTGTAATTGCATGTGTGTTCTCTTCACAATCCACCTATGGATCCACCAGTGTCATTGCATGTGTTCTTTTAGTAACAACAACTAGTGTCATTGCATGTGTGCTCTCCTCAGAGACCACACATGGATCCACCAGTGTCATTGCATGTGTGTTGTTTTTACTAACAACAACAAGAGTCATTGAAATGTGTGCTCTCTTCAGAGACCACACATGGATCCACCAGTGTCATTGCATGTGTGTTCTTTTCACTAACAACCAGAGTCATTGCATGTGTGTTCTTTTCACATACCACATATGGATCACCAGTGTCATTGCATGTGTGTTCTCTTCACATACCACCTATGGATCCACCAGTGTCATTGCATGTGTGTTCTTTTTAGTAACAACAACCAGAGTCATTTTGCATGTGTGTTCTTTTCACATACCACCTATGGATCCACCAGTGTCATTGCATGTGTGTTCTTTTCACAATCCACCCATGGATCCACCAGTGTCATTTTGCATGTGTGTTCTTTTTAGTAACAACAACCAGAGTCATTTTGCATGTGTGATCTCTTCACATACCACCTATGGATCCACCAGTGTCATTGCATGCGTGTTCTTTTTAGTAACAACAACCAGAGTCATTGAAATGTGTGGTCTTCTCACAAACCACCTATGGACCCACCAGTGTCATTGCATGTGTGTTCATTTCATAATCCACCTATGGATCCACTAGTGTCATTGCATGTGTGTTCTTTTTAGTACCAACAATCAGAGTCATTGAAATGTGTGTTCTTCTCACGTACCACCTATGGATCCACCAGTGTCATTACATGTGTGTTCTTTTCACTAACAACAACCAGAGTCATTGCATGTGTGTTCTTTTCACATACCACATATGGATCCACCAGTGTCATTGAAATGTGTGTTCTCTACAGAGACCACACATGGATCCACCAGTGTCATTGCATGTGTGTTCTTTTTAGTAACAACAACCGGTCATTTTGCATGTGTGTTCTTTTCACATACCACCTATGGATCCACCAGTGTCATTGCATGTGTGTTCTCTTCACAATCCACCTATGGATCCACCAGTGTCATTGCATGTGTGTTCTTTTTAGTAACAATAACCAGTGTCATTGCATGTGTGCTCTCTTCAGAGACCACACATGGATCCACCAGTGTCATTGCATGTGTGTTCTTTTTATTAACAACAACAAGAGTCATTGAAATGTGTGCTCTCTTCAGAGACCACACATGGATCCACCAGTGTCATTTCATGTCTGTTCTTTTCACTAACAACAACCAGAGTCATTGTATGTGTGTTCTCTTCACAATCCACCTATGGATCCACCAGTGTCATTGCATGTGTGTTCTTTTAAGTAACAACAATCAGAGTCATTTTGCATGTGTGTTCTTTTCACATACCACCTATGGATCCACCAGTGTCATTGCATGTGTGTTCTCTTCACAATCCACCTATGGATCCACCAGTGTCATTGCATGTGTTCTTTTAGTAACAACAACTAGTGTCATTGCCTGTGTGCTCTCTTCAGAGACCACACATGGATCCACCAGTGTCATTGCATGTGTGTGGTTTTTACTAACAACAACAAGAGTCATTGAAATGTGTGCTCTCTTTAGAGACCACACATGGATCCACCAGTGTCATTGCATGTGTGTTCTTTTCACTAACAACAACCAGAGTCATTGCGTGTGTGTTCTTTTCACATACCACATATGGATCACCAGTGTCATTGCATGTGTGTTCTCTTCACATACCACCTATGGATCCACCAGTGTCATTGCATGTGTGTTCTTTTTAGTAACAACAACTAGAGTCATTTTGCATGTGTGTTCTTTTCACATACCACCTATGGATCCACTAGTGTCATTGCATGTGTGTTCTTTTCACAATCCACCCATGGATCCACCAGTGTCATTGCATGTGTGTTCTTTTTAGTAACAACAACCAGAGTCATTTTGCATGTGTGATCTCTTCACATACCACCTATGGATCCACTAGTGTCATTGCATGCATGTTCTTTTTAGTAACAACAACCAGAGGCATTTTGCATGTGTGTTCTTTTCACATACCACCTATGGATCCACAGTATCATTGCATGGGTGTTCTCTTCACAATCCACCTATGGATCCACCAGTGTCATTGCATGTGTGTTCTTTTTAGTAACAACAACCAGAGTCATTTTGCATGTGTGATCTCTTCACATACCACCTATGGATCCACCAGTGTCATTGCATGCCTGTTCTTTTTAGTAACAACAACCAGAGTCATTGAAATGTGTGGTCTTCTCACAAACCACCTATGGACCCACCAGTGTCATTGCATGTGTGTTCATTTCATAATCCAGCTATGAATCCACTAGTGTCATTGCATGTGTGTTCTTTTTAGTACCAACAATCAGAGTCATTGAAATGTGTGTTCTTCTCACATACCACCTATGGATCCACCAGTGTCATTGCATGTGTGTTCTTTTCACTAACAACAACCAGAGTCATTGCATGTGTGTTCTTTTGACATACCACCTATGGATCCACCAGTGTCATTGAAATGCGTGTTCTCTACAGAGACCACCTATGGATCCACCAGTGTCATTGCATGTGTGTTATTTTTAGTAACAACAACCGGTCATTTTGCATGTGTGTTCTTTTCACATACCACCTATGGATCCACCAGTGTCATTGCATGTGTGTTCTGTTCATAATCCACCTATGGATCCACCAGTGTCATTGGATGTGTGTTCTTTTTAGTAACAACAACCAGTGTCATTGCATGTGTGCTCTCTTCAGAGACCACAGATGGATCCAGCAGTGTCATTGCATGCGTGTTCTTTTTAGTAACAACAACCAGAGTCATTGCATCTGTGTTCTTTTCACGTACCACATATGGATCACCAGTGTCATTGCATGTGTGTTCTCTTCACATACCACCTATGGATCCACCAGTGTCATTGCATGTGTGTTCTTTTTAGTAACAACAACCAGAGTCATTTTGCATGTGTGTTCTTTTCACATACCACCTATGGATCCACCAGTGTCATTGTATGTGTGTTATTTTCACAACGCACCCATGGATCCACCAGTGTCATTGCTTGTTTTTTTTTTTTAGTAAGAACAACCATCTTGATTTTTCATGTGTGATCTCTTCACATACCACCTATGGATCCGCCGGTGTCATTGCATGTGTGTTCTTTTTAGTAACACCAACTAGAGTCATTGAAATGTGTGTTCTTCTCACATACCACCTATGGATCCACCAGTGTCATTGCATGTATGTTCATTTCACTAAAAACAACCAGAGTCATTGCATGTCTGTTCTTTTCACATACCACATATGGATCCACCAGTGTGATTGAAATGTGTGTTCTCTACAGAGACCACACATGGATCCACCAGTGTCATTGCATGTGTGTTTTTTATAGTAAGAACAACCAGTCATTTGCATGTGTGTTCTTTTCACATACCACATATGGATCCACCAGTGTCATTGAAATGTGTGTTCTCTACAGAGACCACACATGGATCCACCAGTTTTATTGCATGTGTGTTCTTTTTAGTAACAACAACCAGTCATTTTGCATGTGTGTTCTTTTCACAAACCACCTATGGATCCACCAGTGTCATTGCATGTGTGTTCTCTTCACAATCCACCTATGGATCCACCAGTGTCATTGCATGTGTGTTCTTTTTAGTAACAACAACCAGTGTCATCGCATGTGTGCTCTCTTCAAAGACCACACATGGATCCACAAGTGTCATTGCATGTGTGTTCTTTTTACTAACAACAACAAGAGTCATTGAAATGTGTGATCTTTTCACATACCACCTATGGATCCACCAGTGTCATTGCATGTGTGTTCATTTCACTAACAACAACCAGAGTCATTGCATGTGTGTTCTTTTCACATACCACATATGGATCACAAGTGTCATTGCATGTGTGTTCTCTTCACATACCACCTATGGATCCACCAGTGTCATTGCATGTGTGTTCTTTTTAGTAACAACAACCAGCGTCATTTTGCATGTGTGTTCTTTTCACATACTACCTATGGATCCACCAGTGTCATTGCATGTGTGCTCTTTTCACAATCCACCCATGGATCCACCAGTGTCATTTTGCATGTGTGTTCTTTTTAGTAACAACAACCAGAGTCATTTTGCATGTGTGATCTCTTCACATACCACCTATGGATTCACCAGTTGCATTGCATGTGTGTTCTTTTTAGTAACAACAACGAGAATCATTGAAATGTGTGTTCTTGTGACATACCACCTTTGGATCCACCAGTGTCATTGCATGTGTGTTCTTTTTAGTAACAACAACCAGAGTCATTTTGCATGTGTGTTCTTCTCACATACCGCCTATGGATCCACCAGTTTCATTGCATGTGTGTTCTTTTTAGTAACAACCAGAGTCATTTTGCATGTGTGTTCTTCTCGCATACCACCTATGGATCCACCAGTGTCATTGCATGTGTGTTCTTTTGACTAACAACAACCAGAGTCATTGCATGTGTGTTCTTTTCACATACCACATATGGATCCACCAGTGTCATTGAAATGCGTGTTCTCTACAGAGACCACACATGGATCCACCAGTGTCATTGCCTGTGTGTTCTTTTTAGTAACAACAACCAGTCATTTTGCATGTGTCTTTCCACATACCACCTATGGATCCACCAGTGTCATTGCATGTGTGTTCTCTTCACAATCCACCTATGGATCCACCAGTGTCATTGCATGTGTGTTCTTTTTAGTAACAACCAGAGTCATTGCATGTGTGTTCTCTTCAGAGACCACACATGGATCCACTAGTGTCATTGCATGTGTGTTCTTTTTATTAACAACAACAAGAGTCATTGAAATGTGTGCTCTCTTCAGAGACCACACATGGATCCACTAGTGTCATTGCATGTGTGTTCTTTTCACTAACAACAATCTGAGTCATTGCATGTGTGTTCTTTTCACATACCACATATGGATCACCTGTGTCATTGCATGTGTGTTCTCTTCACACACCACCTATGGATCCACCAGTGTCATTGCATGTGTGTTCTTTTTAGTAACAACAACCAGTCATTTTGCATGTGTGTTTATTTCACATACCACCTATGGATCCACAGTGTCATTGCATGTGTGTTCTTTTCACAATCCACCATGGATCCACAGTGTCATTGCATGTGTGTTCTTTTTAGTAACAACCATAGTCATTTTGCATGTGATCTCTTCACATACCACCTATGGATCCACAGTGTCATTGCATGTCTGTTCTTTTTAGTAACAACAACCAGAGTCATTGAAATGTGTGTTCTTCTCACATACCACACATTGTACCACACGTGTCATTGCATGTGTGTTCATTTCATAATCCACCTATGGATCCACTAGTGTCATTGCATGTGTGTTCTTTTTAGTACCAACAATCAGAGTCATTGAAATGTGTGTTCTTATCACATACCACCAATGGATCCACAGGTGTCATTGCATGTGTGTTCTTTTCAATAACAACAACTAGAGTCTTTGCATGTGTGTTATTTTCACGTACCACATATGGATCCACCAGTGTCATTGAATTGTGTTTTTTCTATAGAGACCACGCATTGATCCAGAGTGTCATTGCAAGTGTGTTCTTTTCACTAACAACAACCAGAGTCATTTTGCGTGTGTGTTCTTTTCACATACCACATATGGCTCCACTAGTGTCATTGCATGTGTGCTCTTTTCACAATCCACACATGGATCCACCAGTGTCATCGGATGTGTGTTCTTTTTAGTAACAACAACCAGTGTCATTGCATGTAAGTTCTCTTTGGAGGCCACACATGGATCCACCATTGTCATTGCATGTGTGTTATTTTTATTAACAACAACAAGAGTCATTGAAATGTGTGCTCTCTTCAGAGCCCACACATGGATCCACCACTATCATCGCATGTGTCTTCTTTTCACTAACAACAACCAGAGTCATTGCATGTGTGTTCTTTTCACATACCACATATGGATCCACCAGTGTCATTGCACGTGTGTTCTCTTCACAATCCACCTATGGATCCACCAGTGTCATTGCATGTGTGTTCTTTTAGTAACAACAACAGTCATTTTGCATGTGTGTTCTTTTCAGATACCACCTATGGATCCACCAGTGTCATTGCATGTGTGTTCTCTTCACAATCCACCTATGGATCCACAAGTGTCATTGCATGTGTTCTTTTAGTAACAACAACTAGTCTCATTGCATGTGCGCTCTCTTTAGAGACCACACGTGGATCCACCAGTGTCATTGCATGTGTGTTGTTTTTACTAACAACAACAAGAGTCATTGAAATGTGTTCTCTTTTCCAGACCACATGGATCCACAGTGTCATTGCATGTGTGTTCTTTTCACTAACAACAACGAGTCATTGCATGTGTGTTCTTTTCACATACCACATATGGATCACAGTGTCATTGCATGTGTTCTCTATAGAGACCACACATGGATCCACCAGTGTCATTGCATGTGTATTCTTTTTAGTAACAACAACTAGAGTCATTTTGCATCTATGTTCTTTTCGCATACCACCTATGGATCCACTGGTGTCATTGCATGTGTGTTCTTTTCACAATCCAGCCATGGATCCACCAGTGTCATTGCAATGTGTACCACATGGATCCACAGTGTCATTGCATGTGTGTTCTTTTTAGTAACAACAACCAGTCATTTGCATGTGTGTTCTTTTCACATACCACATATGGATCCACTAGTGTCATTGCAATGTGTGTTCTCTATAGAGACCACACATGGATCCACCGATGTCATTGCATGTGTGTTCTTTTTAGTAACAACAACCAGTCATTTTGCATGGGTGTTCTTTTCACATACCACCTATGGATCCACCAGTGTCATTGCATGTGTGTTCTTTTCACTAACAACATGGATCCACAGTCATTGCATGTGTGTTCTTTTCACATACCACATATGGATCACCAGTGTCATTGCATGTGTTCTCTTCACCTACCACCTATGGATCCACAGTGTCATTGCATGTGTGTTCTTTTTAGTAACAACAACGAGTCATTTTGCATGTGTGTTCTTTTCACAATCCACCATGGATCCACAGTGTCATTGCATGTGTGTTCTTTTTAGTAACAACAACTGAGTCATTTTGCATGTGTGTTCTCTTCACATACCACCTATGGATCCACAGTGTCATTGCATGTGTGTTCTTTTTAGTAACAACAACCAGAGTCATTGCATGTGTGTTCTTTTCACATACCACCTATGGATCCACAGTGTCATTGCATGTGTGTTCATTTCACAATCCACTATGGATCCACAGTGTCATTGCATGTGTGTTCTTTTTAGTAACAACAATCGAGTCATTGAAATGTGTGTTCTTCTCACATACCACCTATGGATCCACAGTGTCATTGCATGTGTGTTCTTTTCACAACAACAGTCATTGCATGTGTGTTCTTTTCACATACCATATGGATCCACAGTGTCATTGAAATGTGTGTTCTCTACAGACCACATGGATCCACAGTGTCATTGCATGTGTGTTCTTTTTAGTAACAACAACGAGTCATTTGCATGTGTGTTCTTTTCACATACCACCTATGGATCCACAGGTGTCATTGCATGTGTGTTCTTTTCACAACCCACCCATGGACCCACCAGTGTCATTGCATGTGTGTTCTTTTTAGTAACAACCAGAGTCATTTTGCATGTGTGTTCTTTTCACATACCACCTATGGATCCAACAGTGTCATTGCATATGTTTTCTTTTCACAATCCACCCATGGATCCCAACAGTGTCATTTTGCATGTGTGTTCTTTTTAGTAACAACAACCAAAGTCATTTTGCATGTGTGTTCTCTTCACATACGACCTATGGATCCACAAGTGTCATTGCATGTGTGTTCTTTTTACTAACAACAACCAGAGTCATTCCATGTGTGTTCTTTTCACATACCACATATGGATCCACCAGTGTCATTGAAATGCGTGTTCTTTCAGAGACCACATGGATCCTGAGTGTCATTGCATGTGTGTTCTTTTAGTAACAACAACTTGAGTCATTTTGCATGTGTGTTCTTTTCACATACCACCTATGGATCCACAGTGTCATTGCATGTGTGTTCTCTTCAATCCACACATGGATCCACAGTGTCATTGCATGTGTGTTCTTTTAGTAACAACAACGGAGTCATTGCATGTGTGTTCTTTTCACATACCACACATGGATCCACAGTGTCATTGCATGTGTGTTCTTTTCACTAACAACAACAAGTCATTGCAATGTGTGTTCTCTACCACACATGGATCCACAGTCATTGCATGTGTGTTCTTTTCACATACCACATATGGATCCACAAGTGTCATTGCATGTGTGTTCTTTTCACAATCCACCTATGGATCCACAGGTGTCATTGCATGTGTGTTCTTTTAGTAACAACAGAGTCATTTTGCATGTGTGTTCTTTTCACATACCACCTATGGATCCACCAGTGTCATTGCATGTGTGTTCTTTTTAACAACAACAGAGTAATTTCATGTGTGTTCTCTTTACAGACCACATATGGATCCACCAGTGTCATTGCATGTGTGTTCTTTTTTCTAACAACAACCAGAGTCATTGCATGTGTGTTCTTTTCACATACCACATATGGATCCACAGGTGTCATTGCATGTGTGTTCTTTCACAAGACACACATGGATCCACCATGTCATTGCATGTGTGTTCTTTTAGTAACAACAACAGAGTCATTGCATGTGTGTTCTTTTCACATACCACCTATGGATCCACAGTGTCATTGCATGTGTGTTCTTTTCACAATCACCCATGGATCCACAGTGTCATTGCATGTGTTCTTTTTTTTAGTAACATGGATCAGTGTCATTTGCATGTGTGTTCTTTTCACATACCACCTATGGATCCACAGTGTCATTGCATGTGTGTTCTTTTCAGTAACAACAACCAGTCATTGCATGTGTGTTCTTTTCACATACCACTATGGATCCAGTCATTGCATGTGTGTTCTCTTCACATACCACCTATGGACCCACCAGTGTCATTGCATGTGTGTTCTTTTTAGTAACAACAACCAGAGTCATTGCATGTGTGTTCTTTTCACATACCACTATGGATCCACAGTGTCATTGCATGTGTGCTCTTCACAATCCCACACATGGATCCACTAGTGTCATTGCATGTGTGTTCTTTTAGTAACAACAACAGAGTCATTGCATGTGTGTTCTTTCACATACCACCTATGGATCCACAGTGTCATTGCATGTGTGTTCTTTTCACTAACAACAACTAGAGTCATTGCGTGTGTTCTTTTCATACCACCTATGGATCCACAGTGTCATTGTCATTGCATGTGTGTTCTCTTCACATACCACCTATGGATCCACAGTGTCATTGCATGTGTGTTCTTTTTAACAACAACTTGAGTCATTGCATGTGTGTTCTTTTCACATACCACCTATGGATCCACAGGTGTCATTGCATGTGTGTTCTTTTCACAATCCACCCATGGATCCACAGTGTCATTGCATGTGTGTTCTTTTAGTAACAACAACAAAGTCATTTTGCATGTGTGTTCTCTTCACATACCACCTATGGATCCACAGTGTCATTGCATGTGTGTTCTTTTAGTAACAACAACAGAGTCATTGCAATGTGTGTTCTTTCACATACCACCTATGGATCCACAGTGTCATTGCATGTGTGTTCATTTCATAATCCACCTATGGACCCACCAGTGTCATTGCATGTGTGTTCTTTTTAGTAACAACGAGAGTCATTTTGCATGTGTGTTCTTTTCACATACCACCTATGGATCCACCGGTGTCATTGCCTGTGTGTTCTTTTCACTAACAACAACAGAGTCATTGCATGTGTGTTCTTTTCACATACCACATATGGATCCACAGTGTGTCATTGCATGTGTGTTCTCTTCACATACCACCTATGGATCCACAGTGTCATTGCATGTGTGTTCTTTTAGTAACAACAACGAGTCATTTTGCATGTGTGTTCTTTTCACATACCACCTATGGATCCACAGTGTCATTGCATGTGTGTTCTTTTCAATCATCCACCATGGATCCACAGTGTCATTGCATGTGTGTTCTTTTTAGTAACAACAACAGAGTCATTTTGCATGTGTGTTCTCTTCACATACCACCTATGGATCCACAGTGTCATTGCATGTGTGTTCTTTTAGTAACAACAAGAGTCATTGAAATGTGTTCTTCTCACATACCACCTATGGATCCACAGTGTCATTGCATGTGTGTTCTTTTCACTAACAACAAAGAGTCATTGCATGTGTGTTCTTTTCACATACCACATATGGATCCACAGTGTCATTGCAATGTGTGTTCTCTTGAGAATCCACATGGATCCAGATGTCATTGCATGTGTGTTCTTTTAGTAACAACAACAGTCATTTTGCATGTGTGTTCTTTTCACATACCACCTATGGATCCACAGTGTCATTGCATGTGTGTTCTTTTCACAATCCACCTATGGATCCACCAGTGTCATTGCATGTGTGTTCTTTTAGTAACAACAACAGAGTCATTGCATGTGTGTTCTCTTCACATACCACCTATGGATCCACAGTGTCATTGCATGTGTGTTCTTTTTACTAACAACAAGAGTCATTGCATGTGTGTTCTTTTCACATACCACCTATGGATCCACAGTGTCATTGCATGTGTGTTCTTTTCACTAACAACCCAGAGTCATTGCATGTGTGTTCTTTTCACATACCACATATGGATCACAGTGTCATTGCATGTGTGTTCTCTTCACACCACCTATGGATCCACAGTGTCATTGCATGTGTGTTCTTTTTAGTAACAACAACGAGTCATTTTGCATGTGTGTTCTTTTCACATACCACCTATGGATCCACAGTGTCATTGCATGTGTGTTCTTTTCACAATCCACCATGGATCCACAGTGTCATTGCATGTGTGTTCTTTTTAGTAACAACAACGAGTCATTTTGCATGTGTGTTCTCTTCACATACCACCT
The DNA here is from genome assembly GCA_023614405.1 of Avena insularis. NCBI lineage: Eukaryota > Viridiplantae > Streptophyta > Magnoliopsida > Poales > Poaceae > Avena > Avena insularis. The sequence continues at coordinate 462,229,420 of CM042684.1, forward strand.
ATGGATCCACCGGTGTCATTGCATGTGTGTTCTTTTTAGTAACAACAACGAGTCATTGAAATGTGTGTTCTTCTCACACCACCACCTATGGATCCACAGGTGTCATTGCATGTGTGTTCTTTTCACTAACAACAACTTGAGTCATTTTGCATGTGTGTTCTTTTCACATACCACCTATGGATCCACAGTGTCATTGAAATGTGTGTTCTCCATAGAGACCACGCATGGATCCACCAGTGTCATTGCATGTGTGTTCTTTTTAGTAACAACAGAGTCATTTTGCATGTGTGTTCTTTTCACATACCACATATGGATCCACAGTGTCATTGCATGTGTGTTCTTTTCACAATCCACCATGGATCCACAGTGTCATTGCATGTGTGTTCTTTTTAGTAACAACCTACTATGGATCCACCTGTCATTGCATGTGTGTTCTTTTCATAATCCACCTATGGATCCACAGTGTCATTGCATGTGTGTTCTTTTTAGTAACAACAACGAGTCATTTTGCATGTGTGTTCTTCTCACATACCACCTATGGATCCACAGTGTCATTGCATGTGTGTTCTTTTCATTGCATGTGTTCTTTTCACATACCACATATGGATCCACAGTGTCATTGCATGTGTGTTCTTTTTAGTAACAACAACAGTCATTTTGCATGTGTGTTCTTTTCACATACCACCTATGGATCCACAGTGTCATTGCATGTGTGTTCTTTTCACAATCCACCTATGGATCCACAGTGTCATTGCATGTGTGTTCTTTTAGTAACAACAACTTGAGTCATTGCATGTGTGTTCTCTTGAGACCACCACATGGATCCAAGTGTCATTGCATGTGTGTTCTTTTTACTAACAACAACAAGAGTCATTGAAATGTGTGTTCTTTTCACATACCACCTAAGGATCCACCGGTGTCATTGCATGTGTGTTCTTTGCACTAACAACCAGAGTCATTGCATGTGTGTTCTTTTCACATACCACCTATGGATCCACCAGTGTCATTGCATGTGTGTTCTTTTCACAAACCACAAATGGATCCACAAGTGTCATTGCATGTGTGTTCTCTTCAGACCACACATGGATCCACAGTGTCATTGCATGTGTGTTCTTTTTAGTAACAACAACAGAGTCATTGCATGTGTGTTCTTTTCATACCACATATGGATCCACAGTGTCATTGAAATGTGTGTTCTCTCACAGACCACACATGGATCCACAGTGTCATTGCATGTGTGTTCTTTTTAGTAACAACAACGAGTCATTGCATGTGTGTTCTCTTCACATACCACCTATGGATCCAGTGTCATTGCATGTGTGTTCTTTTTACTAACAACAACAAGAGTCATTGCATGTGTGTTCTTTTCACATACCACATATGGATCCACCAGTGTCATTGCATGTGTGTTCTTTTCACTAACAACAACTAGAGTCATTGCATGTGTGTTCTTTTTAGAGTCATTGCATGTGTGTTCTTTTCACATACCACCTATGGATCCACCAGTGTCATTGCATGTGTGTTCTTTTCACAATCCACCCATGGATCCACAGTGTCATTGCATGTGTGTTCTTTTAGTAACAACAACAGAGTCATTTTGCATGTGTGTCTCTTCATACCACCTATGGATCCACCGGTGTCATTGCATGTGTGTTCTTTTTAGTAACAACAAAGAGTCATTGCATGTGTGTTCTTCTCACATACCACCTATGGATCCACAGTGTCATTGCATGTGTGTTCTTTTCACTAACAACAACGAGTCATTGCATGTGTGTTCTTTTCACATACCACATATGGATCCACCAGTGTCATTGCATGTGTGATCTTTTAGTAACAACAGTCAGTCATTTTGCATGTGTGTTCTCATACCACATATGGATCCACAGTGTCATTGCATGTGTGTTCTTTTCACAATCCACATGGATCCACAGTGTCATTGCATGTGTGTTCTTTTTAGTAACAACAACCAGAGTCATTGCATGTGTGTTCTTTTCACATACCACCTATGGATCCACAGTGTCATTGCATGTGTGTTCTTTTCATAATCCACCTATGGATCCACAGTGTCATTGCATGTGTGTTCTTTTAGTAACAACAACGAGTCATTTTGCATGTGTGTTCTTCTCACATACCACCTATGGATCCACAGTGTCATTGCATGTGTGTTCTTTTCACTAACAACAAGAGTAATTGCATGTGTGTTCTTTTCACATACCACCTATGGATCCACCAGTGTCATTGCATGTGTGTTCTTTTTAGTAACAACAATTGAGTCATTTTGCATGTGTGTTCTTTTCACATACCACCTATGGATCCACAGTGTCATTGCATGTGTGTTCTCTTCACAATCCACCCATGGATCCACAGTGTCATTGCATGTGTGTTCTTTTTAGTAACAACAACAGTCATTTTGCATGTGTGTTCTCTTCACATACCACCTATGGATCCACAGTGTCATTGCATGTGTGTTCTTTTTAGTAACAACAACCAGTCATTGAAATGTGTGTTCTTCTCACATACCACCTATGGATCCACAGTGTCATTGCATGTGTGTTCTTTTCACTAACAACAACCAGAGTCATTGCATGTGTGTTCTTTTCACATACCACATATGGATCCACCAGTGTCATTGAAATGTGTGTTCTCTTCAGAGACCACACATGGATCCACAGTGTCATTGCATGTGTGTTCTTTTTAGTAACAACAACCAGAGTCATTGCATGTGTGTTCTCTTCACATACCACATATGGATCACCGGTGTCATTGCATGTGTGTTCTTTTTACTAACAACAACAAGAGTCATTGAAATGTGTGATCTCTTCACATACCGCCTATGGATCCACCAGTGTCATTTCTTGTGTGTTCTTTTTAGTAACAATAACCAGTGTCATTGCATGTGTGTTCTCTTCAAAGACCACACATGGATCCACAGGTGTCATTGCATGTGTGTTCTCTTCACAATCCACCTATGGATCCACCAGTGTCATTGCATGTGTGTTCTTTTTAGTAACAACAACCAGTCATTTTGCATGTGTGTTCTTTTCACATAACACCACTGGATCCACAGTGTCATTGCATGTGTGTTCTTTTCACAATCCACCCATGGATCCACAGTGTCATTGCATGTGTGTTCTTTTAGTAACAACAACAGTCATTTTGCATGTGTGATCTCTTCACATACCACCTATGGATCCACCAGTGTCATTGCATGTGTGTTCTTTTTAGTAACACCAACTAGAGTCATTGAAATGTGTGTTCTTCACATACCACCTATGGATCCACAGTGTCATTGCATGTGTGTTCTTTTCACTAACAACAACCAGTCATTGCATGTGTGTTCTTTTCACATACCACATATGGATCCACAGTGTCATTGAAATGTGTGTTCTCTAGAGACCACACATGGATCCACAGTGTCATTGCATGTGTGTTCTTTTTAGTAACAACAAGAGTCATTTTGCATGTGTGTTCTTTTCACATACCACCTATGGATCCACTAGTGTCATTGCATGTGTGTTCTCTTCACATTCCACCCATGGATCCACCAGTGTCATTGCATGTGTGTTCTTTTTAGTAACAACCAGTGTCATTGCAATGTGTGTTCTTCACATACCACCTATGGATCCACAGTGTCATTGCATGTGTGTTCTTTTCATAATCCACCTATGGATCCACCAGTGTCATTGCATGTGTGTTCTTTTTAGTAACAACAACAGTCATTTGCATGTGTGTTCTTTTCACATACCACCTATGGATCCACCAGTGTCATTGCATGTGTGTTCTTTTCACTAACAACAAGAGTCATTGCATGTGTGTTCTCTTCACATACCACCTATGGATCCACCAGTGTCATTGCATGTGTGTTCTTTTAGTAACAACAACCAGTCATTTTGCATGTGTGTTCTTTTCACATACCACCTATGGATCCACAGTGTCATTGCATGTGTTCTCTTTCACAATCCACCCATGGATCCACAGTGTCATTGCATGTGTGTTCTTTTAGTAACAACAACCAGAGTCATTTTGCATGTGTGTTCTCTTCACACCACCTATGGATCCACAGTGTCATTGAATGTGTGTTCTATTTAGTAACAACAACCAGTCATTGTAATGTGTGTTCTTCTCACATACCACCTATGGATCCACCAGTGTCATTGCATGTCTGTTCTTTTTACTAACAACAACGAGTCATTGCATGTGTGTTATTTTCACATACCACATATTGATCCACAGTGTCATTGCATGTGTGTTCTCTTCTGAGACCACACATGGATCCACAGTGTCATTGCATGTGTGTTCTTTTTAGTAACAACAACAGTGTCATTGCATGTGTGTTCTCTTCAGACCACACATGGATCCCAGTGTCATTGCATGTGTGTTCTTTTTACTAACAACAACAAGAGTCATTGCATGTGTGTTCTTCTCACATACCACCTATGGATCCACAGTGTCATTGCATGTGTGTTCTTTTCATAACAACAACTAGAGTCATTGCATGTGTGTTCTCTTCACAATCCACCTATGGATCCACAGTGTCATTGCATGTGTGTTCTTTTTAGTAACAACTTGAGTCATTTTGCATGTGTGTTCTTTTCACATACCACCTATGGATCCACAGTGTCATTGCATGTGTGTTCTTTTCACAATCCACCCATGGATCCACTGGTGTCATTGCATGTGTGTTCTTTTTAGTAACAACAACCAGTCATTTTGCATGTGTGTTCTTCACATACCACCTATGGATCCACCGGTGTCATTGCATGTGTGTTCTTTTTAGTTACAACAACTAGAGTCATTGAAATGTGTGTTCTTCTCATACCACCTATGGATCCACAGTGTCATTGCATGTGTGTTCATTTCACTAACAACAACGAGTCATTGCATGTGTGTTCTTTTCACATACCACATATGGATCCACAGTGTCATTGAAATGTGTGTTCTCCATAGAGACCACACATGGATCCTGAGTGTCATTGCATGTGTGTTCTTTTTAGTAACAACAAGAGTCATTTTGCATGTGTGTTCTTTTCACATACCACATATGGATCCACAGTGTCATTGCATGTGTGTTCTTTTCACAATCCACCCATGGATCCACAGTGTCATTGCATGTGTGTTCTTTTTAGTAACAACAACGAGTCATTGCATGTGTGTTCTTTCACATACCACCTATGGATCCACCAGTGTCATTGCATGTGTGTTCATTTCACAATCCACCTATGGATCCAGTGTCATTGCATGTGTGTTCTTTTAGTAACAACAACGAGTCATTTTGCATGTGTGTTCTTTTCACATACCACCTATGGATCCACAGTGTCATTGCATGTGTGTTCTTTTCACTAACAACAAGAGTCATTGCATGTGTGTTCTTTTCACATACCACCTATGGATCCACAGTGTCATTGCATGTGTGTTCTTTTAGTAACAACAACGAGTCATTTGCATGTGTGTTCTTTTCACATACCACCTATGGATCCACAGTGTCATTGCATGTGTGTTCTCTCACATACCACCCATGGATCCACAGTGTCATTGCATGTGTGTTCTTTTTAGTAACAACAACCAGAGTCATTTGCATGTGTTCTCTTCACATACCACCTATGGATCCACCAGTGTCATTGCATGTGTGTTCTTTTTTAACAACAACAAGAGTCATTGAAATGTGTGTTCTTCTCACATACCACCTATGGATCCACAGTGTCATTGCATGTGTGTTCTTTTCACTAACAACAACGAGTCATTGCATGTGTGTTCTTTTCACATACCACCTATGGATCCACAGTGTCATTGCATGTGTGTTCTCTGAGACCACATGGATCCACAGTGTCATTGCATGTGTGTTCTTTTTAGTAACAACAACCAGTGTCATTGCATGTGTTCTCTTCAGAGACCACACATGGATCCACAGTGTCATTGCATGTGTGTTCTTTTACTAACAACAACAAGAGTCATTGAAATGTGTGTTCTTTTCACATACCACCTATGGATCCACAGTGTCATTGCATGTGTGTTCTTTTCACTAACAACAACTAGAGTCATTGCATGTGTGTTCTTTTCACATACCATATGGATCCACAGTGTCATTGCATGTGTGTTCTCTTCACAATCCACCTATGGATCCACAGTGTCATTGCATGTGTGTTCTTTTTAGTAACAACAACGAGTCATTTTGCATGTGTGTTCTTTTCACATACCACCTATGGATCCACAGTGTCATTGCATGTGTGTTCTTTTCACAATCCACCCATGGATCCACAGTGTCATTGCATGTGTGTTCTTTTAGTAACAACAACGAGTCATTTTGCATGTGATCTCTTCACATACCACCTATGGATCCACAGGTGTCATTGCATGTGTGTTCTTTTTAGTAACAACAACTAGAGTCATTCAAATGTGTGTTCTTTTCACATACCACCTATGGATCCACAGTGTCATTGCATGTGTGTTCTTCACTAACAACAAGAGTCATTGCATGTGTGTTCTTTTCACATACCACATATGGATCCACAGTGTCATTGAAATGTGTGTTCTCCATAGAGACACACATGGATCCTGATGTCATTGCATGTGTGTTCTTTTTAGTAACAACAGAGTCATTTTGCATGTGTGTTCTTTTCACATACCACATATGGATCCACAGTGTCATTGCATGTGTGTTCTTTTCACAATCCACCATGGATCCACCAGTGTCATTGCATGTGTGTTCTTTTTAGTAACAACAACAGAGTCATTGCATGTGTGTTCTTCACATACCACCTATGGATCCACAGTGTCATTGCATGTGTGTTCTTTTCATAATCCACCTATGGATCCACAGTGTCATTGCATGTGTGTTCTTTTAGTAACAACAACGAGTCATTTTGCATGTGTGTTCTTCTCACATACCACCTATGGATCCACAGTGTCATTGCATGTGTGTTCTTTTCACTAACAACAACCAGTCATTGCATGTGTGTTCTCTTCACATACCACCTATGGATCCACAGTGTCATTGCATGTGTGTTCTTTTAGTAACAACAACCAGAGTCATTTTGCATGTGTGTTCTTTTCACATACCACCTATGGATCCACAGTGTCATTGCATGTGTGTTCTTTTCACAATCACCCATGGATCCACAGTGTCATTGCATGTGTGTTCTTTTTAGTAACAACAACAGTCATTTTGCATGTGATCTCTTCACATACCACCTATGGATCCACAGTGTCATTGCATGTGTGTTCTTTTTAGTAACAACAACGAGTCATTGAAATGTGTGTTCTTCTCACATACCACCTATGGATCCACAGTGTCATTGCATGTGTGTTCATTTCACTAACAACAACAGAGTCATTGCATGTGTGTTCTTTTCACATACCACATATGGATCCACCAGTGTCATTGAAATGTGTGTTCTCTTCAGAGACCACATGGATCCTGATGTCATTGCATGTGTGTTCTTTTCACTAACAACAACGAGTCATTGCATGTGTGTTCTTTTCACATACCATATGGATCCACAGTGTCATTGAAATGTGTGGTCTCTCAGAGACCACACATGGATCCACAGTGTCATTGCATGTGTGTTCTTTTTAGTAACAACAACCAGTCATTTTGCATGTGTGTTCTTTTCACATACCACCTATGGATCCACAGTGTCATTGCATGTGTGTTCTCTTCACAATCCACCTATGGATCCACAGTGTCATTGCATGTGTGTTCTTTTTAGTAACAACAACCAGTGTCATTGCATGTGTGTTCTCTTGAGACCACATGGATCCTGAGTGTCATTGCATGTGTGTTCTTTTTTAACAACAACAAGAGTCATTGAAATGTGTGCTCTTTTCACTAACAGTCATTGCATGTGTGTTCTTTCACATACCACATATGGATCCACCAGTGTCATTGCATGTGTGTTCTCTTCACATACACCTATGGATCCACAGTGTCATTGCATGTGTGTTCTTTTTAGTAACAACAACCGAGTCATTTTGCATGTGTGTTCTTTTCACATACCACCTATGGATCCACCAGTGTCATTGCATGTGTCCTCTTTTCACAATCCACCCATGGATCCACAGTGTCATTGCATGTGTGTTCTTTTAGTAACAACAACCGAGTCATTTTGCATGTGTTCTCTTCACATACCACCTATGGATCCACAGTGTCATTGCATGTGTGTTCTTTTTAGTAACAACAACTTGAGTCATTGAAATGTGTGTTCTTCACATACCACCTATGGATCCACAGTGTCATTGCATGTGTGTTCTTTTTAGTAACAACAGAGTTTTTGCATGTGTGTTCTTATCACATACCACCTATGGATCCACTAGTGTCATTGCATGTGTGTTCTTTTTAGTAACAACCAGAGTCATTTTGCCTGTGTGTTCTTCTCACATACCACCTATGGATCCAGCAGTGTTATTGCATGTGTGTTCTTTTCACTAACAACAACCAGAGTCATTGCATGTGTGTTCTTTTCACATACCACATATGGATCCACCAGTGTCATTGAAATGTGTTCTCTCTGAGACCACACTTGGATCCACCTGTGTCATTGAATGTGTGTTCTTTTCAATAACAACAACGAGTGTTTTTGCTTGTGTTTTCTTTTCACATACCACCTATGGATCCACAGTGTCATTGCATGTGTGTTCTCTTCACAATCCACCTATGGATCCACCAGTGTCATTGCATGTGTGTTCTTTTTAGTAACAACAACAAGTGTCATTGCATGTGTGCTCTTTAGAGACCACACATGGATCCACCAGTGTCATTGCATGTGTGTTCTTTTTACTAACAACAACAAGAGTCATTGAAATGTGTGCTCTTGTTACATACCACCTATGGAACCACCAGTGTCCTTGCATGTGTGTTCTTTTCACTAACAACAACTTGAGTCATTGCATGTGTGTTCTTTTCACATACCACATATGGATCACCAGTGTCATTGCATGTGTGTTCTTTCACAATCCACCTATGGATCCACAGTGTCATTGCATGTGTGTTCTTTTTAGTAACAACAACGAGTCATTTTGCATGTGTGTTCTTTTCACATACCACCTATGGATCCACAGTGTCATTGCATGTGTGTTCTTTTCACAATCCACCCATGGATCCACAGTGTCATTGCATGTGTGTTCTTTTTAGTAACAACAACGAGTCATTTTGCATGTGTGTTCTTCACATACCACCTATGGATCCACAGTGTCATTGCATGTGTGTTCTTTTTAGTAACAACAACGAGTCATTGAAATGTGTATTCTTCACATACCACCTATGGATCCACAGTGTCATTGCATGTGTGTTCTTTTTAGTAACAACAACGAGTCATTTTGCATGTGTGTTCTTCTCACATACCTATGGATCCACAGTGTCATTGCATGTGTGTTCTTTTTAGTAACAACAACCAGAGTCATTGAAATGTGTGTTCTTCTCACACACCACCTATGGATCCACCAGTGTCATTGCATGTGTGTTCTTTTCACTAACAACCACAGAGTCATTGCATGTGTGTTCTTTTCACATACCACATATGGATCCACAGTGTCATTGAAATGTGTGTTCTCTGAGAGACCACACATGGATCCACAGTGTCATTGCATGTGTGTTCTTTTTAGTAACAACAACGAGTCATTTTGCATGTGTGTTCTTTTCACATACCACCTATGGATCCAGAGTGTCATTGCATGTGTGTTCTCTTCACAATCCACCTATGGATCCACCAGTGTCATTGCATGTGTGTTCTTTTTAGTAACAACAACAGTGTCATTGCATGTGTGTTCTTTTAGTAACAACAACAGTCATTGCATGTGTGCTCTTTTCACATACCACCTATGGATCCACCAGTGTCATTGCATGTGTGTTCTTTTACTAACAACAAAGAGTCATTGCATGTGTGTTCTTTTCACATACCACATATGGATCACCAGTGTCATTGCATGTGTGTTCTTTTACTAACAACAACGAGTCATTGAAATGTGTGCTCTTTTCACATACCACCTATGGATCCACCAGTGTCATTGGATATGTGTTCTTTTCACTAACAACAACAGAGTCATTGCATGTGTGTTCTTTTCACATACCACATATGGATCACAGTGTCATTGCATGTGTGTTCTCTTAACAATCCACCTATGGATCCACCAGTGTCATTGCATGTGTGTTCTTTTTAGTAACAACAACCAGTCATTTTGCATGTGTGTTCTTTTCACATACCACCCATGGATCCACAGTGTCATTGCATGTGTGTTCTTTTCACAATCCACCCATGGATCCACAGTGTCATTGCATGTGTGTTCTTTTTAGTAACAACTTGAGTCATTTTGCATGTGTGATCTCTTCACATACCACCTATGGATCCACAGTGTCATTGCATGTGTGTTCTTTTAGTAACAACAACGAGTCATTGAAATGTGTATTCTTCTGACATACCACCTATGGATCCACCAGTGTCATTGCATGTGTGTTCTATTTAGTAACAACAACGAGTCATTTGCATGTGTGTTCTTTTCACATACCACCTATGGATCCACAGGTGTCATTGCATGTGTGTTCTTTTTAGTAACAACAACGAGTCATTGAAATGTGTGTTCTTCTCACATACCACCTATGGATCCACCAGTGTCATTGCATGTGGGTTCTTTTCACTAACAACAACCAGTCATTGCATGTGTGTTCTTTTCACATACCACATATGGATCCACAGTGTCATTGAAATGTGTTCTCTCTGAGACCACACATGGATCCACCAGTGGCATTGCATGTGTGTTCTTTTTAGTAACAACAACGAGTCATTTTGCATGTGTGTTCTTTTCACATACCACCTATGGATCCACCAGTGTCATTGCATGTGTGTTCTCTTCACAATCCACCTATGGATCCACCAGTGTCATTGCATGTGTGTTCTTTTTAGTAACAAAAACCAGTGTCATTGCATGTGTGCTCTCTTCAGAGACCACACATGGATCCAGAAGTGTCATTGCATGTGTGTTCTTTTTACTAACAACAACAAGAGTCATTGAAATGTGTGCTCTTTTCACATACCACCTATGGATCCACCAGTGTCATTGCATGTGTGTTCTTTTCACTAACAACAACCAGAGTCATTGCATGTGTGTTCTTTTCACATACCACATATGGATCACCGGTGTCATTGCATGTGTGTTCTCTTCACATTCCACCTATGGATCCACCAGTGTCATTGCATGTGTGTTCTTTTTAGTAACAACAACCAGAGTCATTTTGCATGTGTGTTCTTTTCACATACCACCTATGGATCCACAGGTGTCATTGCATGTGTGTTATTTTCACAATCCACCCATGGATCCACAGTGTCATTGCATGTGTGTTCTTTTAGTAACAACAACCAGAGTCATTTTGCATGTGTGATCTCTTCACATACCACCTATGGATCCACAGGTGTCATTGCATGTGTGTTCTTTTAGTAACAACAACTAAGTCATTGAAATGTGTGTTCTTCTCATACCACCTATGGATCCACAGTGTCATTGCATGTGTGTTGATTTCACTAACAACAGTCATTGCATGTGTGTTCTTTTCACATACCACATATGGATCCACAGTGTCATTGAAATGTGTGTTCTCCATAGAGACCACATGGATCCACAGTGTCATTGCATGTGTGTTCTTTTTAGTAACAACGAGTCATTGCATGTGTGTTCTTTTCACATACCACATATGGATCCACAGTGTCATTGCATGTGTGTTCTTTTCACAATCCACCCATGGATCCACCAGTGTCATTGCATGTGTGTTCTTTTAGTAACAACAACCAGTCATTGAAATGTGTGTTCTTGACATACCACCTATGGATCCACAGTGTCATTGCATGTGTGTTCATTTCATAATCCACCTATGGATCCACAGTGTCATTGCATGTGTGTTCTTTTTAGTAACAACAACCAGAGTCATTTTGCATGTGTGTTCTTTTCACATACCACCTATGGATCCACAGTGTCATTGCATGTGTGTTCTTTTCACTAACAACAACGAGTCATTGCATGTGTGTTCTTCACATACCACCTATGGATCCACAGTGTCATTGCATGTGTGTTCTTTTTAGTAACAACAACTTGAGTCATTTTGCATGTGTGTTCTTTTCACATACCACCTATGGATCCACAGTGTCATTGCATGTGTGTTCTTTTCACAATCCACCCATGGATCCACAGTGTCATTGCATGTGTGTTCTTTTTAGTAACAACAACGAGTCATTTTGCATGTGTGATCTCTTCACATACACCTATGGATCCACAGTGTCATTGCATGTGTGTTCTTTTTTAGTAACAACAACAGTCATTGAAATGTGTGTTCTTCTCACATACCACCTATGGATCCACAGTGTCATTGCATGTGTGTTCATTTCACTAACAACAAGAGTCATTGCATGTGTGTTCTTTTCACACACCACATATGGATCCACCAGTGTGATTGAAATGTGTGCTCTCTTCAGAGACCACACATGGATCCACCAGTGTCATTGCATGTGTGTTCTTTTCACTAACAACAACCAGAGTCATTGCATGTGTGTTCTTTTCACATACAACATATGGATCCACAAGTGTCATTGAAATGTGGTCTCTCGAGACCACACATGGATCCACAGTGTCATTGCATGTGTGTTCTTTTTAGTAACAACAACAGTCATTTTGCATGTGTGTTCTTTTCACATACCACCTATGGATCCACCAGTGTCATTGCAGGTGTGTTCTCTTAACAATCCACCTATGGATCCATCAGTGTCATTGCATGTGTGTTCTTTTTAGTAACAACAACCAGTGTCATTGCATGTGTGTTCTCTTCAGAGACCACACATGGATCCCTGATGTCATTGCATGTGTGTTCTTTTACTAACAACAACAAGAGTCATTGAAATGTGTGCTCTTTCACATACCACCTATGGATCCACAGTGTCATTGCATGTGTGTTCTTTTCACTAACAACCAGAGTCATTGCATGTGTGTTCTTTTCACATACCACATATGGATCACCAGTGTCATTGCATGTGTGTTCTCTTCACATACCACCTATGGATCCACCAGTGTCATTACATGGGTGTTCTTTTTAGTAACAACAACCAGAGTCATTTTGCATGTGTGTTCTTTTCACATACCACCTATGGATCCAGCAGTGTCATTGCATGTGTGCTCTTTTCACAATCCACCCATGGATCCACCAGTGTCATTTTGCATGTGTGTTCTTTTTAGTAACAACAACCAGAGTCATTTTGCATGTGTGATCTCTTCACATACCACCTATGGATCCACCAGTGTCATTGCATGTGTGTTCTTTTTAGTAACAACAACCAGAGTCATTGAAATGTGTGTTCTTCTGACATACCACCTATGGATCCACCAGTGTCATTGCATGTGTGTTCTTTTTAGTAACAACAGCTAGAGTCATTTTGCATGTGTGTTCTTCTCACATACCACCTATGGATCCACTAGTGACATTGCATGTGTGTTCTTTTTAGTAACAACAACCAGAGTCATTTTGCATTTGTGTTCTTCTCACATACCACCTATGGATACACCAGTGTCATTGCATGTGTGTTCTTTTGACTAACAACAACCAGAGTCATTGCATGTGTGTTATTTTCACATACCACATATGGATCCACTAGTGTAATTGAAATGCGTGTTCTCTACAGAGACCACACATGGATCCACCAGTGGCATTGCATGTGTGTTATTTTTAGTAACAACAACGAGTCATTTTGCATGTGTGTTCTTTTCACATACCACCTATGGATCCACCAGTGTCATTGCATGTGTGTTCTCTTCACAATCCACCTATGGATCCACCAGTGTCATTGCATGTGTGTTCTTTTTAGTAACAACAACAAGTGTCATTGCATGTGTGCTCTCTTCAGAGACCACACATGGATCCACAAGTGTCATTGCATGTGTGTTCTTTTTACTAACAACAACAAGAGTCATTGAAATGTGTGCTCTTTTCACATACCACCTATGGATCCACCAGTGTCATTGCATGTGTGTTCTTTTCACTAACAACAACCAGAGTCATTGCATGTGTGTTCTTTTCACATACCACATATGGATCATCGGTATCATTGCATGTGTGTTCTCTTCACAATTCACCTATGGATCCACCAGTGTCATTGCATGTGTATTCTTTTTAGTAACAACAACCAGAGTCATTTTGCATGTGTGTTCTTTTCACATACCACCTATGGATCCACCGGTGTCATTGCATGTGTGCTCTTTTCACAATCCACCCATGGATCCACCAGTGTCATTTTGCATGTGTGTTATTTTTAGTAACAACAACCAGAGTCATTTTGCATGTGTGATTTCTTCACATACCACCTATGGATCCACCAGTGTCATTGCATGTGTGTTCTTTTAAGTAACAACAACCAGAGTCATTGAAATGTGTATTCTTCTGACATACCACCTATGGATCCACCAGTGTCATTGCATGTGTGTTCTTTTTAGTAACAACAACCAGAGTCATTTTGCATGTGTGTTCTTCTCACATACCGCCTATGGATCCACCAGTGTCATTGCATGTGTGTTCTTTTTAGTAACAACAACCAGAGTCATTGAAATGTGTGTTCTTCTCACATACCACCTATGGATCCACCAGTGTCATTGCATGTATGTTCATTTCACTAACAACCACCAGAGTCATTGCATGTGTGTTCTTTTCACATACCACATCTGGATCCACCAGTTTCATTGAAATGCGTGTTCTCTCTGAAGACCACACATGGATCCACCAGTGGCATTGCATGTGTGTTCTTTTTAGTAACAACAACGAGTCATTTTGCATGTGTGTTCTTTTCACATACCACCTATGGATCCACCAGTGTCATTGCATGTGTGTTCTCTTCACAATCCACCTATGGATCCACCAGTGTCATTGCATGTGTGTTCTTTTTAGTAACAACAACGTTGTCATTGCATGTGTGTTCTTTTTAGTAACAACAACAGTGTCATTGCATGTGTGCTCTTCAGAGACCACACATGGATCCCTGAGTGTCATTGCATGTGTGTTCTTTTTACTAACAACAAGAGTCATTGAAATGTGTGCTCTTTTCACATACCACCTATGGATCCACCAGTGTCATTGCATGTGGGTTCTTTTCACTAACAACAACCAGAGTCATTGCATGTGTGTTCTTTTCACATACCACATATGGATCACCGGTGTCATTGCATGTGTGTTCTTTTTACTAACAACAACAAGAGTCATTGAAATGTGTGCTCTTTTCACATACCACCTATGGATCCACCAGTGTCCTTGCATGTGTGTTCTTTTCACTAACAACAACCAGAGTCATTGCATGTGTGTTCTTTTCACATACCACATATGGATCACCGGTATCATTGCATGTGTGTTCTCTTCACAATCCACCTATGGATCCACCAGTGTCATTGCATGTGTATTCTTTTTAGTAACAACAACCAGAGTCATTTTGCATGTGTGTTCTTTTCACATACCACCTATGGATCCACCAGTGTCATTGCATGTGTGCTCTTTTCACAATCCACCCATGGATCCACCAGTGTCATTTTGCATGTGTGTTCTTTTTAGTAACAACAACCAGAGTCATTTTGCATGTGTGATCTCTTCACATACCACCTATGGATCCACCAGTGGCATTGCATGTGTGTTCTTTTTAGTAACAACAACCAGAGTCATTGAAATGTGTATTCTTCTGACATACCACCTATGGACCCACCAGTGTCATTGCATGTGTGTTCTTTTTAGTAACAACAACCAGAGTCATTTTGCATGTGTGTTCTTCTCACATACCGCCTATGGATCCACCGTTGTCTTTGCATGTGTGTTCTTTTTAGTAACAACAACCAGAGTCATTGAAATTTGTGTTCTTCTCACATACCACCTATGGATCCACCAGTGTCATTGCATGTATGTTCATTTCACTAACAACAACCAGAGTCATTGCATGTGTGTTCTTTTCACATACCACATATGGATCCACCAGTTTCATTGAAATGCGTGTTCTCTACAGAGACCACACATGGATCCACCAGTGGCATTGCATGTGTGTTCTTTTTAGTAACAACAACGAGTCATTTTGCATGTGTGTTCTTTTCACATACCACCTATGGATCCACCAGTGTCATTGCATGTGTGTTCTCTTCACAATCCACCTATGGATCCACCAGTGTCATTGCATCTGTGTTCTTTTTAGTAACAACAACCAGTGTCATTGCATGTGTGCTCTCTTCAGAGACCACATGGATCCTGATGTCATTGCATGTGTGTTCTTTTTACTAACAACAACAGTCATTGAAATGTGTGCTCTTTTCACATACCACCTATGGATCCACAGTGTCATTGCATGTGTGTTCTTTTCACTAACAACAACGAGTCATTGCATGTGTGTTCTTTTCACATACCACATATGGATCCGGTGTCACTGCATGTGTGTTCTCTTCACATTCCACCTATGGATCCACAAGTGTCATTGCATGTGTGTTCTTTTTAGTAACAACAACGAGTCATTTTGCATGTGTGTTCTTTTCACATACCACCTATGGATCCACCAGTGTCATTGCATGTCTGTTATTTTCACAATCCACCCATGGATCCACCAGTGTCATTGCATGTGTGTTCTTTTTAGTAACAACAACCCGAGTCATTATGAATGTGTGATCTCTTCACATACCACCTATGGATCCACCGGTGTCATTGCATGTGTGTTCCTGTTAGTAACAACAACTAGAGTCATTCATGTGTGTTCTTCTCACATACCACCTATGGATCCACAGTGTCATTGCATGTGTGTTCTTTTAACAACAACGAGTCATTGCATGTGTTCTCCATAGAGACCACACATGGATCCACCAGTGTCATTGCATGTGTGTTCTTTTTAGTAACAACCAGAGTCATTTTGCATATGTGTTCTTTTCACATACCACATATGGATCCACCAGTGTCATTCCATGTGTGTTCTTTTCACAATCCACCCATGGATCCACCAGTGTCATTGCATGTGTGTTCTTTTTAGTAACAACAACCAGAGTCATTGAAATGTGTGTTCTTCTGACATACCACCTATGGATCCACCAGTGTCATTGCATGTGTGTTCATTTCATAATCCACCTATGGATCGACCAGTGTCATTGCATGTGTGTTATTTTTAGTAACAACCAGAGTCATTTTGCATGTGTGTTCTTCTCACATACCACCTATGGATCCACCAGTGTCATTGCATGTGTGTTCTTTTCACTAACAACAACCAGAGTCATTGCATGTGTGTTCTCTTCACATACCACCTATGGATCCACCAGTGTCATTGCATGTATGTTCTTTTTAGTAACAACAACCAGAGTCATTTTGCATGTGTGTTCTTTTCACATACCACCTATGGATGCACCAGTGTCATTGCATGTGTGTTCCTTTCACAATGCACCCATGGATCCACCAGTGTCATTTTGCATGTGTGTTCTTTTTAGTAACAACAACCAGAGTCATTTTGCATGTGTGATCTCTTCACATACCGCCTATGGATCCACCGCTGTCATTGCATGTGTGTTCTTTTTAGTAACAACAACCAGAGTCATTAAAATGTGTGTTCTTCTCACATACCACCTATGGATCCACCTGTGTCATTGCATGTATGTTCATTTCACTAACAACAACCAGAGTCATTGCATGTGTGTTCTTTTCACACACCACATATGGATCCACCAGTGTGATTGAAATGTGTGCTCTCTTCAGAGACCACACATGGATCCACCAGTGTCATTGCATGTGTGTTATTTTCACATACCACATGTGGATCCACCAGTGTCATTGAAATGTGTGTTCTCTTCAGAGACCACATGGATCCACCAGTGTCATTGCATGTGTGTTCTTTTTAGTAACAACAACCAGTCATTTTGCATGTGTGTTCTTTTCACATACCACCTATGGATCCACCAGTGTCATTGCATGTGTGTTCTCTTCACAATACACCTATGGATCCATCAGTGTCATTGCATGTGTGTTCTTTTTAGTAACAACAACCAGTGTCATTGCATGTGTGCTCTCTTCAGAGACCACACATGGATCCACAAGTGTCATTGCATGTGTGTTCTTTTTACTAACAACAACAAGAGTCATTGAAATGTGTGCTCTTTTCACATACCACCTATGGATCCACCAGTGTCATTGCATGTGTGTTCATTTCACTAACAACAACCAGAGACATTGCATGTGTGTTGTTTTCACATACCACATATGGATCACCAGTGTCATTGCATGTGTGTTCTCTTCACATACAACCTATGGATCCACCAGTGTCATTACATGGGTGTTCTTTTTAGTAACAACAACCAGAGTCATTTTGCATGTGTGTTCTTTTCACATACCACCTATGGATCCACCAGTGTCATTGCATGTGTGCTCTTTTCACAATCCACACATGGATCCACCAGTGTCATTACATGTGTGTTCTTTTTAGTAACAACAAGAGTCATTTTGCATGTGTGATCTCTTCACATACCACCTATGGATCCACCAGTGTCATTGCATGTGTGTTCTTTTTAGTAACAACAACCAGAGTCATTGAAATGTGTGTTCTTCTGACATACCACCTATGGATCCACCAGTGTCATTGCATGTGTGTTCTTTTTAGTAACAACAGCTAGAGTCATTTTGCATGTGTGTTCTTCTCACATACCACCTATGGATCCACTAGTGACATTGCATGTGTGTTCTTTTTAGTAACAACAACTAGAGTCATTTTGCATGTGTGTTCTTCTCATATACCACCTATGGATCCACCAGTGTCATTGTGTGTGTGTTCATTTCACTAACAATAACTAGATTCATTGCATGTGTCTTCTTTTCAGATACCACATATGGATCCACTAGTGTCATTGAAATGTGTGTTCTCTACAGAGACCACACATGGATCCACCAGTGTCATTGCATGTGTGTTCTTTTTAGTAACAACAACGAGTCATTTTGCATGTGTGTTCTTTTCACATACCACCTATGGATCCACCAGTGTCATTGCATGTGTGTTCTCTTCACAATCCACCTAAGGATCGCACAGGGTCATTGAATGTGTCTTCTTTTTAGTAACAACAACCTTGTCATTGCATGTGTGCTCTCTTGAAGACCACACATGGATCCACAAGTGTCATTGCATGTGTGTTCTTTTTACTAACAACAACAAGAGTCATTGAAATGTGTGCTCTTTTCACATACCACCTATGGATCCACCAGTGTCATTGCATGTGTGTTCTTTTCACTAACAACAACCAGAGTCATTGCATGTGTGTTCTTTTCACATACCACATATGGATCAGCAGTGTCATTGCATGTGTGTTCTCTTCACAATCCACCTATGGATCCACCAGTGTCATTGCATGTGTGTTCTTTTTAGTAACAACAACCAGAGTCATTTTGCATGTGTGTTCTTTTCACATACCACCTATGGATCCACCAGTGTCATTGCATGTCTGTTCTTTTCACAATCCACCCATGGATCCAACAGTGTCATTTTGCATGTGTGTTCTTTTTAGTAACAACCAGAGTCATTTTGCATGTGTGATCTCTTCACATACCACCTATGGATCCACCAGTGTCATTGCATGTGTGTTCTTTTTAGTAACAACAACCAGAGTCATTTTGCATGTGTGTTCTTCTCACATACCACCTATGGATCCACCAGTGTCGTTGCATGTGTGTTCTTTTTAGTAACAACAACCAGAGTCATTTTGCATGTGTGTTCTTCTCACATACCACCTATGGATCCACCAGTGTCATTGCATGTGTGTTCTTTTGACTAACAACAACTAGAGTCATTGCATGTGTGTTATTTTCACATACCACATATGGATCCACTAGTGTCATTGAAATGCGTGTTCTCTACAGAGACCACACATGGATCCACCAGTGGCATTGCATGTGTGTTCTTTTTAGTAACAACAACGAGTCATTTTGCATGTGTGTTCTTTTCACATACCACCTATGGATCCACCAGTGTCATTGCATGTGTGTTCTCTTCACAATCCACCTATGGATCCACCAGTGTCATTGCATGTGTGTTCTTTTTAGTAACAACAACCAGTGTCATTGCATATGTGCTCTTTTCACAATCCACCCATGGATCCACCAGTGTCATTTTGCATGTGTGTTCTTTTTAGTAACAACAACCAGAGTCATTTTGCATGTGTGATCTTTTCACATACCACCTATGGATCCACCAGTGTCATTGCATGTGGGTTCTTTTCACTAACAACAACCAGAGTCATTGCATGTGTGTTCTTTTCACATACCACATATGGATCACCGGTGTCATTGCATGTGTGTTCTCTTCACATTCCACCTATGGATCCACCAGTGTCATTGCATGTGTGTTCTTTTTAGTAACAACAACCAGAGTCATTTTGCATGTGTGTTCTTTTCACATACCACCTATGGATCCACCAGTGTCATTGCATGTCTGTTCTTTTCACAATCCACCCATGGATCCACCAGTGTCATTGCATGTGTGTTCTTTTTAGTAACAACAACCAGAGTCATTTTGCATGTGTGATCTCTTCACATACCACCTATGGATCCACCGGTGTCATTGCATGTGTGTTCCTTTTAGTAACAACAACTAGAGTCATTCAAATGTGTGTTCTTCTCGCATACCACCTATGGATCCACCCGTGTCATTGCATGTGTGTTCATTTCACTAACAACAACCAGAGTCATTGCATGTGTGTTCTTTTCACATACCACATATGGATCCACCAGTGTGATTGAAATGTGTGTTCTCCATAGAGACCACACATGGATCCACCAGTGTCATTGCATGTGTGTTCTTTTTAGTAACAACCAGAGTCATTTTGCATATGTGTTCTTTTCACATACCACATATGGATCCACCAGTGTCATTCCATGTGTGTTCTTTTCACAATCCACCCATGGATCCACCAGTGTCATTGCATGTGTGTTCTTTTTAGTAACAACAACCAGAGTCATTGAAATGTGTGTTCTTCTGACATACCACCTATGGATCCACCAGTGTCATTGCATGTGTGTTCATTTCATAATCCACCTATGGATCGACCAGTGTCATTGCATGTGTGTTATTTTTAGTAACAACAACCAGAGTCATTTTGCATGTGTGTTCTTCTCACATACCACCTATGGATCCACCAGTGTCATTGCATGTGTGTTCTTTTCACTAACAACAACCAGAGTCATTGCATGTGTGTTCTCTTCACATACCACCTATGGATCCACCAGTGTCATTGCATGTATGTTCTTTTTAGTAACAACAACCAGAGTCATTTTGCATGTGTGTTCTTTTCACATACCACCTATGGATCCACCAGTGTCATTGCATGTGTGTTCCTTTCACAATGCACCCATGGATCCACCAGTGTCATTTTGCATGTGTGTTCTTTTTAGTAACAACAACCAGAGTCATTTTGCATGTGTGATCTCTTCACATACCGCCTATGGATCCACCGCTGTCATTGCATGTGTGTTCTTTTTAGTAACAACAACCAGAGTCATTGAAATGTGTGTTCTTCTCACATACCACCTATGGATCCACCAGTGTCATTGCATGTATGTTCATTTCACTAACAACAACCAGAGTCATTGCATGTGTGTTCTTTTCACATACCACATATGGATCCACCAGTTTCATTGAAATGCGTGTTCTCTACAGAGACCACACATGGATCCACCAGTGGCATTGCATGTGTGTTCTTTTTAGTAACAACAACGAGTCATTTTGCATGTGTGTTCTTTTCACATACCACCTATGGATCCACCAGTGTCATTGCATGTGTGTTCTCTTCACAATCCACCTATGGATCCACCAGTGTCATTGCATGTGTGTTCTTTTTAGTAACAACAACCAGTGTCATTGCATGTGTGCTCTCTTCAGAGACCACACATGGATCCACAAGTGTCATTGCATGTGTGTTCTTTTTACTAACAACAACAAGAGTCATTGAAATGTGTGCTCTTTTCACATACCACCTATGGATCCACCAGTGTCATTGCATGTGGGTTCTTTTCACTAACAACAACCAGAGTCATTGCATGTGTGTTCTTTTTAGTAACAACAACCAGAGTCATTTTGCATGTGTGTTTTTCTCACATACCACCTATGGATCCACCAGTGTCATTGCATGTGTGTTCTTTTCACTAACAACAACCAGAGTCATTGCATGTGTGTTCTTTTCACATACCACATATGGATCCACAGATCATTGAAATCGTGTTCTCTCGAGACCACACATGGATCCACCAGTGTCATTGCATGTGTGTTCTTTTTAGTAACAACAACCAGTCATTTTGCATGTGTGTTCTTTTCACATACCACCTATGGATCCACCAGTGTCATTGCATGTGTGTTCTCTTCACAATCCACCTATGGATCCATCAGTGTCATTGCATGTGTGTTCTTTTTAGTAACAACAACAAGAGTCATTGCATGTGTTTCTCTTGAGACCACACATGGATCCACAAGTGTCATTGCATGTGTGTTCTTTTTACTAACAACAACAAGAGTCATTGAAATGTGTGATCTTTTCACATACCACCTATGGATCCACCAGTGTCATTGCATGTGTGTTCATTTCACTAACAACAACCAGAGACATTGCATGTGTGTTGTTTTCACATACCACATATGGAGCACCAGTGTCATTGCATGTGTGTTCTCTTCACATACAACCTATGGATCCACCAGTGTCATTACATGGGTGTTCTTTTTAGTAACAACAACCAGAGTCATTTTGCATGTGTGTTCTTTTCACATACCACTTATGGATCCAACAGTGTCATTGCATGTGTGCTCTTTTCACAATCCACCCATGGATCCACCAGTGTCATTTTGCATGTATGTTCTTTTTAGTAACAACAACCAGAGTCATTTTGCATGTGTGATCTCTTCACATACCACCTATGGATCCACCAGTGTCATTGCATGTGTGTTCTTTTTAGTAACAACAACCAGAGTCATTTTGCATGTGTGTTCTTCTCACATACCACCTATGGATCCACTAGTGACATTGCATGTGTGTTCTTTTTAGTAACAACAACCAGAGTCATTTTGCATGTGTGTTCTTCTCACATACCACCTATGGATCCACCAGTGTCATTGCATGTGTGTTCTTTTGACTAGCAACAACCAGAGTCATTGCATGTGTGTTATTTTCACATACCACATATGGATCCACTAGTGTAATTGAAGTGCATGTTCTCTACAGAGACCACACATGGATCCACCAGTGGCATTGCATGTGTGTTCTTTTTAGTAACAACAACGAGTCATTTTGCATGTGTGTTCTTTTCACATACCACCTATGGATCCACCAGTGTCATTGCATGTGTGTTCTCTTCACAATCCACCTATGGATCCACCAGTGTCATTGCATGTGTGTTCTTTTTAGTAACAACAACCAGTGTCATTGCATGTGTGCTCTCTTCAGAGACCACACATGGATCCACAAGTGTCATTGCATGTGTGTTCTTTTTACTAACAACAACAAGAGTCATTGAAATGTGTGCTCTTTTCACATACCACCTATGGATCCACCAGTGTCATTGCATGTGTGTTCTTTTCACTAACAACAACCAGAGTCATTGCATGTGTGTTCTTTTCACATACCACATATGGATCACCGGTATCATTGCATCTGTGTTCTCTTCACAATCCACCTATGGATCCACCAGTGTCATTGCATGTGTGTTCTTTTTAGTAACAACACCCAGAGTCATTTTCCATGTGTGTTCTTTTCACATACCACCTATGGATCCACCAGTGTCATTGCATGTCTGTTCTTTTCACAATCCACCCATGGATCCACCAGTGTCATTGCATGTGTGTTCTTTTTAGTAACAACAACCAGAGTCATTGAAATGTGTGTTCTTCTCACATACCACCTATGGATCCACCAGTGTCATTGCATGTATGTTCATTTCACTAACAACAACCAGAGTCATTGCATGTGTGTTCTTTTCACATACCACATATGGTTCCACCAGTGTGATTGAAATGTGTGTTCTCTATAGAGACCACACATGGATCCACCAGTGTCATTGCATGTGTGTTCTTTATAGTAAGAACAACCAGTCATTTTGCATGTGTGTTCTTTTCACATACCACATATGGATCCACCAGTGTCATTGAAATGTGTGTTCTCTACAGAGACCACACATGGATCCACCAGTGTCATTGCATGTGTGTTCTTTTTAGTAACAACAACCAGTCATTTTGCATGTGTGTTCTTTTCACATACCACCTATGGATCCACCAGTGTCATTGCATGTGTGTTCTCTTCACAATCCACCTATGGATCCACCAGTGTCATTGCATCTGTGTTCTTTTTAGTAACAACAACCAGTGTCATTGCATGTGTCTCTCTTCAGAGACCACACATGGATCCACAAGTGTCATTGCATGTGTGTTCTTTTTACTAACAACAACAAGATTCATTGAAATGTTGCTCTTTTCACATACCACCTATGGATCCACCAGTGTCATTGCATGTGTGTTCATTTCACTAACAACAACCAGAGACATTGCATGTGTGTTGTTTTCACATACCACATATGGATCACCAGTGTCATTGCATGTGTGTTCTCTTCACATACAACCTATGGATCCACCAGTGTCATTGCATGTGTGTTCTTTTTAGTAACAACAACCAGAGTCATTTTGCATGTGTGTTCTTTTCACATACCACCTATGGATCCACCAGTGTCATTGCATGTGTGCTCTTTTCACAATCCACCCATGGATCCACCAGTGTCATTGATGGTGTGTTCTTTTTAGTAACAACAACCAGAGTCATTTTGCATGTGTGATCTCTTCACATACCACCTATGGATCCACCAGTGTCATTGCATGTGTGTTCTTTTTAGTAACAACAACCAAAGTCATTGAAATGTGTGTTCTTCTGACATACAACCTATGGATCCACCAGTGTTATTGCATGTGTGTTCTTTTTAGTAACAACAACCAGAGTCATTTTGCATGTGTGTTCTTCTCACATACCACCTATGGATCCACCAGTGTGATTGAAATGTGTGTTCTCCATAGAGACCACACATGGATCCACCAGTGTCATTGCATGTGTGTTCTTTTTAGTAACAACCAGAGTCATTTTGCATATGTGTTCTTTTCACATACCACATATGGATCCACCAGTGTCATTCCATGTGTGTTCTTTTCACAATCCACCCATGGATCCACCAGTGTCATTGCATGTGTGTTCTTTTTAGTAACAACTAGAGTCATTTTGCATGTGTGTACTTTTCACATACCACCTATGGATCCACCACTGTCATTGCATGTGTGTTCATTTCATAATCCACCTATGGATCGACAAGTGTCATTGCATGTGTGTTATTTTTAGTAACAACAACCAGAGTCATTTTGCATGTGTGTTCTTCTCACATACCACCTATGGATCCACCAGTGTCATTGCATGTGTGTTCTTTTGACTAACAACAACCAGAGTCATTGCATGTGTGTTATTTTCACATACCACATATGGATCCACTAGTGTCATTGAAATGCGTGTTCTCTACAGAGACCACACATGGATCCACCAGTGGCATTGCATGTGTGTTCTTTTTAGGAACAACAACGAGTCATTTTGCATGTGTGTTCTTTTCACATACCACCTATGGATCCACCAGTGTCATTGCATGTGTGTTCTCTTCACAATCCACCTATGGATCCACCAGTGTCATTGCATGTGTGTTCTTTTTAGTAACAACAACCAGTGTCATTGCATGTGTGTTCTTTTTAGTAACAACAACCAGTGTCATTGCATGTGTGCTCTCTTCAGAGACCACACATGGATCCACAAGTGTCATTGCATGTGTGTTCTTTTTACTAACAACAACAAGAGTCATTGAAATGTGTGCTCTTTTCACATACCACCTATGGATCCACCAGTGTCATTGCATGTGTGTTCTTTTCACTAACAACAACTAGAGTCATTGCATGTGTGTTCTTTTCACATACCACATATGGATCACCGGTGTCATTGCATGTGTGTTCTCTTCACAATCCACCTATGGATCCACCAGTGTCATTGCATGTGTGTTCTTTTTAGTAACAACAACCAGAGTCATTTTGCATGTGTGTTCTTTTCACATACCACCTATGGATCCACCAGTGTCATTGCATGTCTGTTCTTTTCACAATCCACCCATGGATCCACCAGTGTCATTGCATGTGTGTTCTTTTTAGTAACAACAACCAGAGTCATTTTGCATGTGTGATCTCTTCACATACCACCTATGGATCCACCGGTGTCATTGCATGTGTGTTCCTTTTAGTAACAACAACTAGAGTCATTCAAATGTGTGTTCTTCTCGCATACCACCTATGGATCCACCCGTGTCATTGCATGTGTGTTCATTTCACTAACAACAACCAGAGTCATTGCATGTGTGTTCTTTTCACATACCACATATGGATCCACCAGTGTGATTGAAATGTGTGTTCTCCATAAAGACCACACATGGATCCCCCAGTGTCATTGCATGTGTGTTCTTTTTTGTAACAACCAGAGTCATTTTGCATATGTGTTCTTTTCACATACCACATATAGATCCACCAGTGTCATTCCATGTGTGTTCTTTTCACAATCCACCCATGGATCCACCAGTGTCATTGCATGTGTGTTCTTTTTAGTAACAACAACCAGAGTCATTGAAATGTGTGTTCTTCTGACATACCACCTATGGATCCACCAGTGTCATTGCATGTGTGTTCATTTCATAATCCACCTATGGATCGACCAGTGTCACTGCATGTGTGTTATTTTTAGTAACAACAACCAGAGTCATTTTGCATGTGTGTTCTTCTCACATACCACCTATGGATCCACCAGTGTCATTCCATGTGTGTTCTTTTCACTAACAACAACCAGAGTCATTGCATGTGTGTTCTTTTCACGTACCACATATGGATCACCAGTGTCATTGCATGTGTGTTCTCTTCACATAACACCTATGGATCCACCAGTGTCATTGCATGTATGTTCTTTTTAGTAACAACAACCAGAGTCATTTTGCATGTGTGTTCTTTTCACATACCACCTATGGATCCACCAGTGTCATTGCATGTGTGTTCCTTTCACAATGCACCCATGGATCCACCAGTGTCATTTTGCATGTGTGTTCTTTTTAGTAACAACAACCAGAGTCATTTTGCATGTGTGATCTCTTCACATACCGCCTATGGATCCACCGCTGTCATTGCATGTGTGTTCTTTTTAGTAACAACAACCAGAGTCATTGAAATGTGTGTTCTTCTCACATACCACCTATGGATCCACCAGTGTCATTGCATGTATGTTCATTTCACTAACAACAACCAGAGTCATTGCATGTGTGTTCTTTTCACATACCACATATGGATCCACCAGTGTGATTGAAATGTGTGCTCTCTTCAGAGACCACACATGGATCCACCAGTGTCATTGCATGTGTGTTCTTTTCACTAACAACAACCAGAGTCATTGCATGTGTGTTCTTTTCACATACCACATATGGATCCACCAGTTTCATTGAAATGCGTGGTCTCTACAGAGACCACACATGGATCCACCAGTGTCATTGCATGTGTGTTCTTTTTAGTAACAACAACCAGTCATTTTGCATGTGTGTTCTTTTCACATACCACCTATGGATCCACCAGTGTCATTGCATGTGTGTTCTCTTCACAATCCACCTATGGATCCATCAGTGTCATTGCATGTGTGTTCTTTTTAGTAACAACAACCAGTGTCATTGCATGTGTGCTCTCTTCAGAGACCACACATGGATCCACAAGTGTCATTGCATGTGTGTTCTTTTTACTAACAACAACAAGAGTCATTGAAATGTGTGCTCTTTTCACATACCACCTATGGATCCACCAGTGTCATTGCATGTGTGTTCATTTCACTAACAACAACCAGAGACATTGCATGTGTGTTGTTTTCACATACCACATATGGATCACCAGTGTCATTGCATGTGTGTTCTCTTCACATACAACCTATGGATCCACCAGTGTCATTGCATGTGTGTTCTTTTTAGTAACAACAACCAGAGTCATTTTGCATGTGTGTTCTTTTCACATACCACCTATGGATCCACCAGTGTCATTGCATGTGTGCTCTTTTCACAATCCACCCATGGATCCACCAGTGTCATTTTGCATGTGTGTTCTTTTTAGTAACAACAACCAGAGTCATTTTGCATGTGTGATCTCTTCACATACCACCTATGGATCCACCAGTGTCATTGCATGTGTGTTCTTTTTAGTAACAACAACCAGAGTCATTGAAATGTGTATTCTTCTGACATACCACCTATGGATCCACCAGTGTCATTGCATGTGTGTTCTTTTTAGTCACAACAACCAGAGTCATTTTGGATGTGTGTTCTTCTCACATACCACCTATGGATCCACTAGTGACATTGCATGTGTGTTCTTTTTAGTAACAACAACCAGAGTCATTTTGCATGTGTGTTCTTCTCACATACCACCTATGGATCCACCAGTGTCATTGCATGTGTGTTCTTTTGACTAACAACAACCAGAGTCATTGCATGTGTGTTATTTTCACATACCACATATGGATCCACTAGTGTCATTGAAATGCGTGTTCTCTACAGAGACCACACATGGATCCACCAGTGGCATTGCATGTGTGTTCTTTTTAGTAACAACAACGAGTCATTTTGCATGTGTGTTCTTTTCACATACCACCTATGGATCCACCAGTGTCATTGCATGTGTGTTCTCTTCACAATCCACCTATGGATCCACCAGTGTCATTGCATGTGTGTTCTTTTTAGTAACAACAACCAGTGTCATTGCATGTGTGCTCTCTTCAGAGACCACACATGGATCCACAAGTGTCATTGCATGTGTGTTCTTTTTACTAACAACAACAAGAGTCATTGAAATGTGTGCTCTTTTCACATACCACCTATGGATCCACCAGTGTCATTGCATGTGTGTTCTTTTCACATACCACATATGGATCACCAGTGTCATTGCATGTGTGTTCTCTTCACAATCCACCTATGGATCCACCAGTGTCATTGCATGTGTGTTCTTTTTAGTAACAACAACCAGAGTCATTTTGCATGTGTGTTCTTTTCACATACCACCTATGGATCCACCAGTGTCATTGCATGTCTGTTGTTTTCACAATCCACACATGGATCCACCAGTGTCATTGCATGTGTGTTCTTTTTAGTAACAACAACCAGAGTCATTTTGCATGTGTGATCTCTTCACATACCACCTATGGATCCACCGGTGTCATTGCATGTGTGTTCCTTTTAGTAACAACAACTAGAGTCATTCAAATGTGTGTTCTTCTCGCATACCACCTATGGATCCACCCGTGTCATTGCATGTGTGTTCATTTCACTAACAACAACCAGAGTCATTGCATGTGTGTTCTTTTCACATACCACATATGGATCCACCAGTGTGATTGAAATGTGTGTTCTCCATAAAGACCACACATGGATCCACCAGTGTCATTGCATGTGTGTTCTTTTTTGTAACAACCAGAGTCATTTTGCATATGTGTTCTTTTCACATACCACATATGGATCCACCAGTGTCATTCCATGTGTGTTCTTTTCACAATCCACCCATGGATCCACCAGTGTCATTGCATGTGTGTTCTTTTTAGTAACAACAACCAGAGTCATTGAAATGTGTGTTCTTCTGACATACCACCTATGGATCCACCAGTGTCATTGCATGTGTGTTCATTTCATAATCCACCTATGGATCGACCAGTGTCACTGCATGTGTGTTATTTTTAGTAACAACAACTAGAGTCATTTTGCATGTGTGTTCTTCTCACATACCACCTATGGATCCACCAGTGTCATTCCATGTGTGTTCTTTTCACTAACAACAACCAGAGTCATTGCATGTGTGTTCTTTTCACGTACCACATATGGATCACCAGTGTCATTGCATGTGTGTTCTCTTCTCATACCACCTATGGATCCACAGTGTCATTGCATGTATGTTCTTTTCACTTTAACGCTGCTGCTTGAAGTCATTTTTGCATG